>OX451740.1:366827198-367417214 GCA_948472305.1 Vicia faba
CTCTCTCTTTTTCCTCCTCCTCGTTGTTGTTGTTGAGAGAGGTTGATTTTAAATCTTTCCATACACGCCTAATTACTATACAATGATAAATAAAAGAGGTAAAATAAGGAAAATAAAGTTCTACGCTATTACAACGCTTCGGGAATGGGGGGTACAATTTATTAATGGGGATGACATAAGAAATAAACACCTAAGCTATAATTTAATCACACAATACAAGTCAAAACTATTAAATAATTATTTAAGTTAAAACTCTTTTCATTTGATAAAATTAATTAATAATTTAATTAATAATATCAATCAAAAATTATTTTAAAATTAATAATTATTTAAAAAAAATATTGATTTATTTACAAATTTAAATTAAATACTAAAATTCAAATTAAAGCTAAATAAATAAAAAAACAAATGAAAATATAAGAGAAAGTTAGAAATGGGCCTGACTGAAGCAGTCTGGGGGGTGTAGAAAGAAAATCTATCAAGGCCCAAATGAAGGGTGTCTAGAGATCCAACACGTGCAGGTTTGAGATGGTGTATTGTGAGGGGACAAATCTAAGTGTTGGATGGTGATGATGATGATCTGGTTATGATCAAGCAGAAGGAGGATGAGAGTGCATAGTAGGAGCGGTAGGAGATGTGCATAGGAGCAGACAGATGTTGGATTAGAGGTGGTGACAAGTGTCACCACCGGGTTAGGATTTAATTTCAGTATTAACAAATAAAACAAAAAAATAATAAGTTAATTCATTTAACATAAAATAAACCTCTCTCTTCTCTTAACACTCTCTCGTTCTCTCTCCTTTCATTCAATAACAAACACATTAAAAAACCAGAAAAGGAAACATGAAATATTTGGAGCAGTGGTTGAGTATGAACATGCGGTGGCTCATATGAATCTCCACGGTGGAGATCATGAACTCCACGGAGGAGGCGGTGAAGATCGTGGTGGCGCCGCCGCAAACTTCTCTGATCTCTGATTTTTTTGCATTTTTAGGTTCGTCTCTCTTCTCTGGTTACTAATCTTGAATTTGTTTTTGCAGAAAACCTGAAACAGAGGCGAGATCTAGAAAGGGGTTTTGAAACCCTAAGTGCTCAGATGTGTCCAATAACGATTATTATGATGCAGAAATACTAAATAGAAATGAAAAAGAAAAGAAAAGAGAGAGACGAAGGCTGTGAGATTCGCGAGCTTGTAACCTCTTGGTGAGATGTTTCTAATCATTTTTTTGCTTTTTGTTTTTAAGCTCTATGATTCGAAGTCTTTGTCCTTCTTCTTCTTCTTTTTCGGTTTCTGAAGGGTTTATGATTTGGGGACAATGATGAACAATTTAGGGTTTCCTCTTAGTGGTTGTGTATGAATAGTAGTCTCCCTTTTCTTTTCTTCTTTGAACAATTTTTGAAGGGTTTTGTGATAAGGGAGGTGATAAACTTTCTAGGGTTTCTGTATTGAATGCTTGTGCAACTTTTTCTTTTTTCTGATTTGAACAGTGCCCCCTGATCTCTGTACAATTGAATGTTTATATACTGTGAAGTTAATCTAGGGTTTTTTTGTTGATAGACTCAATGATTGGAATGGCAGGCCTGTCAGAAATTCATTCCCGTGTTGGGCTTATGACTTTCTGTTTTGTTATATTTTCTGAAATGCTTTGTTGGTTTTGTGAATGTGATAATCTATACTTTTTATTGAGCTGGAAGTGAGATTTTGTTATTGTTGATTCTTTTGAACTTTACTGCAGTCATTTTTTATTGAGCTGAGATGTGAAACTTAATTTTACTGCTTTTAATGTGAACCAAACTTGTCTTTTGTGATTTGCAAAAAAATGGAATTTTGGCCCATGATTAGATGTACTTCTGATTTTTCTGTTGTGACACAAATGTAATATGAGGATTTTGTTGGGCTGGACTTGTAATTTATGTTATGCTTGTTTTTGGGGCTGAAATTTTGATATGTACTTGCTGAGAAAACTTTGTTATCTTTTCTGATATGTTTGTTGTGCTTGAAAGTGTGAGGTTTTGTACTTTTCCATTGGGATGGAACTGTGATGGAATTCTGAGTTTAATCTTTGTCTCTTCTTAATTTGTCTTTTGTGAACCAATATTGATTTGTGATTTGCAATAAATGAACTGCTGCCCATGATTAAACCTTGAAATTATGATTTTATGAGGCTTTAATGTACGCTTGAACCTGATTGAGGAACAACCCTTTTTCTGATTCTTTGAACAAAACCCTAATGATGAAATTGTGAAAATACTCTTTGAAATTTTCATGTTTATGTTCATGTATCTTTTTTTTTATCTTTGAATGCCAATATTTCCTCTCATGTTGAACCGATGCAAGGAACAATAATGTGATGTGTTGATTTTTCTAGATGCAGGGCATATTTGACACGCCTTTGGAATAGGGTAACTGTTTGAACATTGGTTGGAAAATCTTGAAGAAACATTGTGATACAAGTAACTTTTAGGATATGGCCAGGACGGAAGCACTTGAAACATGGAGACCACTTGGAGAGAATGGAGAAGTCTTGAATACTCTTGTGATGCTTTGAATTTGAAATTGAATGATGTAGTTTTGTAATAGCAATATGCTTGAAGGAACTTGTAATGGACATGGTGTATTATAAATTTGACTTGAAGTTGTAATGACACTTTGTACTAGAATTGGATGAATTTTGAATTTTGAACTATGTTGAATGATTTTTTCGGATGAATGTCATGACTTGAAATGAATTGGAACTTTGAACTTTGATGAACAAATTGAATGAAAGTTTTGGATGAAATTTGGATGTAATTTAATTATATTTTGTCATGATATTGAATAGAAATTGAACGATAATGCCATAACTTGTTTCTTGATGGAATGTGGTAACTTTGAACATGTATGCCATGATAATAATGAAACCTGCCTTTCATTTGAACCTTTGATTCTACATATGCCTCTTCATAATTAAAAAATCTTTGAGTGCCAAGTATATCCAAACATTTCCAAATACCTTAAAATGATGGAATATGGAAAAATTTGGTCAACAAAAGTCAACTTGCTTTTAATCCTTGAGATCTCACATGAATCTTCTAATTTTTCTTGAGTCAAATTCTTGAATAAAACCGATGGTCACAATCTTTAGTTCGCCTTGGTTATCAATGAACTCAAATCCACTTCAAAACTCGAATGAATCAAAATTCCAATCAATTTGCATCTTCCATGAACGCCTACTCAATTCAATTCACCTTGTATTGCAAACAACAAATAAAAATATGGAGAACAAAAATAACCTTGATCAAGAATGCATCTCCACAATCACATCTCGTGCCCTGGCCTAAAGTTGAACAATTCAATCCACCACACATCTTAACTTGAAAACTCGTGACCTTACACTAATCTAATGTCCTCGAAGAATTCCTTGATGATGACTAACGGGAATATGGAGGAATTATAACCAAAATTGCCATTAAATAAAAACCCTAATTCATAATTCTTGAAGAAGAGACTTTACAGTTTGCTGCCGAGAAGAAAAGAAGGTCATTGTAGCCTGAGAAGCCTTAGTAGCCTTAGTATCCTTGAGTAGTTGAAAACCCTAAGAGAATGTCTTTTGAAGAAAAGGGAGGGGAAATTTTGGGGTACAACAACTGCCCCTGTTCAATCATCTTATACCTGAAGAGTTAGTTTGGCATGTCCGCCATTCGTGACTTGAAGGTAGAAGATGATTGAACAGTTAAGTGCCCAAAAATTTGCACTCGCCTACGCAAGAAGTAACGTTGATGGTTGATTATACCGGGAATGGGCTTAAAGATGCCATTTGGAGAGTGACGAAATATCATCTGAGACGGGCTTATAGATGCCATCTGGAGGTGATAGAGAGTTGTCAGAGATGGGCTTATAGATGCCATATAGGATTACTGTTGATAAGAGAATCAGACTAAGTCTATGCCCGACTTTGTCTTCAAAAGATATACCAGAAAGAGTCTACGCCTGAATTTTCCAAAAAAGTATCAGAAAGAAATATACGCCCGATTTCATCCGAACTAGAAGATGTCTACGCCCGACTTCAACTAGAGAATGTATCGAAAGGAGTCTACGCTTGACTTTTCCAAAAAATGTATTAGAAAGAAATCGACACCTGATTTCATCCGAACTAGAAGATGTCTATGCCCGACTTTAACTAGAAAAGGTGCCAGAAAGAGTCTACGCATGAATTTTCCAAAAAGAGTATTAGAAAGAAATTTACATCCAATTTCATCGGAACTAGAAGATGTCTACGCCCGACTTCAACTAGAAAAGGTACCAGGAAGAGTCTACACCTGACTTTTCCAAAAAGAGTATTAGAAAGAAATCTACGCTTGATTTCATCCGAACTAGAAGATGCTTACGTCCGACTTTAACTAGAAAAGGCACCGGAAGGAGTCTACGCCTGACTTTTCCAAAAAGAGTATCAGAAAGAAATATACGCCTGATTTCATCTGAACTAGAAGATGTTTACGCCCGACTTCAACTAGAAAAGGTACCAGAAAGAGTCTACGCATGAATTTTCCAAAATGAGTATCAGAAAGAAATCTACCTCCGATTCCATATGAACTAGAAGATGTCTACGCCCGACTTCAACTATAAAAGGTATCAGAAAGAGTCTATGCCTGACTTTTCAAAAAAGAGTATCAGAAAGAAATCTATGCCCGATTGCATCTGAACTAGAAGATGTCTACGCCCGACTTCAACTAGAAAAGGCATCGGAAAGAGTCTACGCCTGACTTTTCCAAAAAGAGTATCAGAAAGAAATATATGTCTGATTCCATCTGAACTAGAAGATGTCTACGCCCGACTTGAACTAGAAAAGGTACTAGAAAGAGTCTACGCATGAATTTTCCAAAAAGAATATCAAAAAGAAATCTACCTCCGATTTCATCTGAACTAGAAGATGTATATGCCCGAATTCAACTAGAAAAGGTATCAAAAAGAGTATACGCCTGACTTTTAAAAAAAGAGTATCAGAAAGAAATCTATTCTTGATTTCATCCGAACTAGAAGATGTCTACGCACGACTTCAACTAGAAAAGGTACCGGAAAGAGTCTACGCTTGGCTTTTCCAAAAAGAGTACCAGAAAGAAATCTAAGCCCGATTTCATCCAAACCAGAAGATGTCTACGCCCGACTTCAACTAGAAAAAGTATCAGAGTACATCTACGCTCGATTTAATCTGAGCCAGAAGATGTCTACGCCCGACTTCAACTGGAAAAAGTATTGGAAATATTATATGCTTGAATTTTCCAAAAAGAGTATCAGAAATAAATCTACGGCCGATTTCATCCAAACTACAAGATGTCTACGCTCGACTTCAACTAGAAAAAGTATCAGAATAAATCTACACTCGATTTAATCTTAGCTAGAAGAGGACTCTTTGAGAATGACCCTATGAGGGAATTGCTTGAACAACCCTTTGTCAGATGTAGCCTTTGAGAAGATTATTGGGTCATATAAGTAGTTGATGATGTTTGTCTGTTGATTGATCTTTTCTGAAAAGGTAAAGAGTTAGCTGTATGCGATGTCATGATGTATGAAATTCATTTCTTAATGATGTTGTCAATAAATGAGATTGTGTTATACGCGTTTCGTATGCATATGCTATGACGTTTTTTAATGATGGATGAATGTGAAATGTCGTTGAAGCGTAGCTCCGTATAACATCTCACTGAGGAAAATAAATCCTTGAATGGTGTTAGGGATGAAGAATATGTGTAATCTTCAATCTCATCTGGAATTTTGCCTCTAGGGATTCTTGCTTTCTGTTTAAGGATAATCCACTGGGGAACATTGATTTATGCTTGGGGAGAAGAGTTCAAAATCATTGGTCGTTCATCGCTCTACTGGGGAATTTAACTGTTATATACCCTGACTGGGGATAAAAGAGATGGGTTGGATGCCGACTTGTCTGAGAGAACAAGGTTAAATAATACCTAATCTGGTTTCAGATTTAGTAGTAAATTCTGGGGATAGCAACCCGCACTGTCCTTTGCTAGAGGTAGGAATCCTGCCGATGATTTGTGGTGGAAATAAACTCAAGCTGGGGAGATTGAATACCACTGGGGAAGTAAACCCTGTTGGGGAAATAAACCCCTTTGAAGGAGAAGTGCCCTGTTGAGGAAACAACCTTGCTGAGGAAATGAGCTATGCTGGAGAGAAGAGATTTGTAGGGAATTTTATAGTTTTTGAGGAATAAACTCAGTTGGGGAGGAGAGTTTTTGGGACTACATAGGTGGGCAATATTATCGGGAAAAGATCGTATTCTTTTATCCGCTGAGGGAATTTGCTGGTAAGTATGATAAGACTACTCTTGTGGGGATAATCCCATAGAAGTGGCTTTGTGGGGATTTGTGGACAGCTCTAACGTTATCCCAACTTCTAGAGTCTTGAGTAAATGCTTATTCCTATTTTTATGCACATATTTGTTAACAGGTAATTGTATTCATATGCATACGCTCATTCAATTTTAGTCATTGGACGTTTTTGCAAACAAAACAGAAAAAGTAAAAACAAAAAGTTTGAGTTTTGAAATATGTATTTTTATTGATAATTTTGCCGATAAACAGGAGATTTTGTACAAAGAGACATAAATCCTACTAAGAGGAAATTTCCGTGAAATGAAAAGAGTACAAAGAGTAAACAAGATAATAGCTATGTGGGAATAATCTCGCTAGTTTCCAACTCTGTTATTGCCCCTATGTCTTCAAGCATCCCATCCCTTGTTGACGGACGAAGTTGATTGAACTGCTTTGTACCATTTGAACTTTTACTTTGGTAATAAAGCTTGTTGTAAGTGATCCAATTGGGACATAGTCGTACGATTTAATCCTTAAATTTTTCCTTGACCGCCCTTTCGAGTTTTCAGTCCATCGAGATACCCTTTTTTTGCCTAAGCCGCCTTTTTAGGTTTTCGACTTGTTAGGTGTACAATCTTTTATATATATCCCTCATTTTTGCCCAAACCCTTTTGGTTCACCGGCATGCCCGTACTTTTTCATGCGTAGTATGTTTTGGCTTCATCATAATTAAATTCCATCATACACCTTCATTATGATTACATGTGCACCACTTGATTCAATTTTGGCTCCAAAAATCAATTACCAAGCCTAATTTTGGTTCCAAACCAAACTACAAACCACCATTAATTCCAAGGATAAACTCTATAAATAGAGCCCTCATTTCATTCACATCTCAAGCTTTTGATAGCCAAAATAACCTTGCTAAAAATTCTCTCTACTCTTTTCATCTACCAAATTCACTCAAAGCTCCATTTTCATAAAAGTTAGTGAGTTTTTCATTGAAGCTTACTAATTTTTGAGCTAAACCTCCATCCAAACACTTTCTCTTCATTAATCCTCGACATCAAAACTTGGGAGATTGATTCTTGGAGTTAATTTTTGAAGATGGTTTGATAATTTTCTAGATCTACCCTTGGTAAGTTGGATCTTCATCTTTCACAATGTGATCTCTTGTTGATCATTGTGGCTTGATTCTTTGAGCTACTTTTTTTACTCCATTGGTGCTATTTTCTCATTATTTGGTGGAATATTTATGCTCATTTAAATCCAAGATCATAAGGTGTTTGATCAAGATTTTTCTCTTTAAAATACTATTTTCTGAAAATTTCGCAGCTGAAACAGGTTTCCCATATTCAGGAAACCGGTTTCCTTCACTGTTTTTTGCACCAGGGAAAATTCGTGCAGGAAACTTGTTTCCCATATTCTGGAAATCGGTTTCCTGACAGCAGGATGATGTTTTTGCTTTGTTTTGGGACTGTTTTGGTTCTTTTCTTATTCTTACTCCTTTCTTTTGATTGCTGCTTTAGATTGCAAATTTGAATGTCCAATTTCTCTTTAAATTCAATGGACTTAAGATGTAGATGAAGTTAGATAAATATTCATTAATTCAAATCTATTTTAAAGTAAATTATTTAATTCAATCTTGGTGCTTTGAATTAGTGATATATTTAGTGCTTTAATCCATCAATTACGAGTGATTGAATTTGAAGATGAAAGAATTTTGAGGATGTTATCTAAATTAACTTCTCATTTCTTCCCTCTTCATCTTATCCCTTTCTTTTTTTCCTTTGGATGATCATTAGTGGCCCAAACTTTATGTTTGAAAGCCCAAGTATGATTATTTATTGAACCTTGGTTCAAGACCCTTGATGCTTGTTGTTAGGAGGCTTTGATGTTATCAATCTTCTAATAAGTCTTCATCAACCTTGGCCTAAGTCCAATCTTCAATATTTATCATTTATTATGGAATTCATCTCTTCTTCATCTCCCTTATTCTTTATTTTTACTTTTACTTGTTCTACATGTTTTAAGATATTGGTTTCTACCATGTCTCTAACATGTATGGTACATACATTGCTATTTACTGGCCTCAACATAGGTGAGACTTCTACATAAGTCCATTTACGATTTCTTAACATAGCGTTAAGTTTGTCCCGATTCGGAAAATAATCATTTGTAGCCCAAACTTTATGTTTGTATGCCAAAGTATGTTTGATTTTTTTTATTTTGGATCCATACCTATGAAGCTTATTATTAGGAGGCTTTGATTTTATCCATCCTCTAATGAGTTTTCATTATTCTTTGGTCCAAGATCACCATTCTATTATCGTTGATCATATTTGTGATCGTTAATATCTAACTTCTAACTTCTAACACACTAACAATTAACTTTACTTTATGCTTTTTATTTTACGCTTTAATTTTATGCATTTTTACCTTTATCATTTACATTTCATGCAATTTGCATTTTTCTCACTTGAGCATTTATCTTTATGTTATTTTATTTTTGCTCACTTGAGAATTTATTTTTATGTCATTTTATGTTTGCTCGCTTGAGCTTTTTTTCTTCTTCTTAAGACTCTTAATAACCAACTTGAACCATAAAAGACTTAAGCTCTTCTAGGACTACTGGTTACTATCCTTAGCATATTAGAGTTGTGGATCTCTTGGACTTAGGTTAGAAAACTTGATACATGGAGACCTTGTTGCCCTGTTGTTATGTTGTCTGAAGTCATTGGGGACAAGGCATTGGATTGATTTATTTTTGTGTGCATGTTATTCTGATTTTTATGCCTTATCTGTGATAACGAATTCCTCTGTATACAGTTGTTACTCTGCCCAATTTTTTGAAGACTTTATTTGGTTCTTAATTCATCTGAGGCGCAAATTCATCTTGACGCTTATTTTCATCTGAGGCTTGGTTTTATCTTAGTATTATGCTTGCTTTGTTTTTTAATTCAAAGGATGAGAATTCTACATTGACTTTTTTATGTCAAGTGTCCGCTTCTTCTTGGTTAGACCTTTCCTTACCTTAGCTTTTACTTTGAGAACATAGGATATTCCATTCATCTCCTCCTATATTCTTTAATTTCAAAATCTTCTCCCTCCTTTTCAAAACCATTCTCATTTTTCAAACTGGAACCCCTTTTATAATAAACCTTAACCTTGTCAAGCGCATTTTCAAAATTTATTTTCTTAATAAATGCTAAACCATATAAGCATATTCTAACAATTTCTATAAGACTAAAAAACATTTAACCTTATTCAAACCTTTTTGTTCCCTCGTGCACCTTTTTCCTTTAAAATCTTTTTCAAGATTAGACATGCTTAATTTATATCCAATATGTCATCTCACTATCCCCATGGTTGTAAAGATGTCTACTTCTCCACTTAAGTACTAGAGGTGTTCTCAAACCCTCCCTCATGTTGGTGTGTTGTCCTCTTTCTCATACTTTATGGGTGATTAGATGAGTCTTCTCCCTGAAAATGACGACTTGTCTCTTCATTTAAATTCAATCAACACATCAACTTTCAAAAATTATGAGGTGAACTACGAGTACCCTGATCCTCTATTTCACGAAGGGGGTACATAGGCATAAAAGGTTCACAACTGCGGCGGGTGCAAAAATTATAAAAACAACTTCTTTTCTCATCTCCCCGGTCATTTTTCAAACAACCATTTTTAGCATATACATAGATTTTAAAAGAGGTTCATATGGAATATCGTAGATGTTTAGGGTGCTAATATCTTCCCTTTGCAAAACTAACCCCCGTACCTCGATCTCTGTTTCATTTTGGGTTTTGTTTGTTCTTTTCCCATTTCCCTTTGGAAACAATAAAGTGCGGTGGCGACTTTATTGATATGAGTTGAGTCAATTAATGGCTTCATCTCAAATTTTTACCGCTACACTCATAACCGGCGCACGAAATCAAGAATTTGATTAGAAACAAGAGTGGATTTGATTAGTTTCTAAAAAGGATCATTGAGACTTTTTAAGAAACATTTATGAGATTTGTTTCTATTTTTTTGGAGAAGATTCTGAAGGTTTTGGGAGCTGTTGATTGAATTTGATTGAAGAGTCCAAGCCCGCTGCAAAAGTATATATAAGGAGTCGTCCAAGACCTATTTAAGCATAGTTTTTTTGTAAAACCTTGTGAAAAATAAGGGTTTAGGGTTTGATAGTCCTTAGGTTCTCCGTGTTGTTTTTTGTATGTCCTCATGTATATTTTATGCATTTGAGTTGACTGATTGTTACTTGTTTATCAAGTTATTATTCTCCTTGAAGCTTTTAAGCAAGAGTTTAGTATTGTTCTCCTCAAAGCTTTTAAGCAAGAGTTGAGTATTGTTCTTAGTGAAGATTTTAAGCAAACTAAGTATTTCTATTTAGGAAGTGTTTTCTTCCTTTTTGGTTTCTTAAAACATTCCATGGGATTGGGATTGTTTGATATCACTGTAGTGATTGGAAGTGAGAGAGGTTATCATATCTAGGAGGTGCCTAGGTAGAAGTTGCATTGGGTAAGGATTAAGTGAGGGTGTAAACTGGTATTTTTTAGCTCTAAATTGATACTACTAATAGTGGATTTTCTTCTTGGCTTGATAGCCCCCATAATAGATAAGTTTGCACCAAACTAGGTTAAAAATTCTGTGTGTTTTTTTACTTTCTGCAATTTACAATTCCTCATTGTTATTATCTTGTTGTTGTTCTGTCAGCAAATGTCATAACATATGTTGTGAAATTGTGTGTTGTTGGCACATCAGTCTTGACATATGATATTGTGTCTGCCAGAATTTCAATTGGCATCAAGAGCAAACACCCTGTTCTCTTTAGATTGGGCTAGAAATGGAACAAAAACCTTACACCAGAAGTGAAATGGGCTTTTTTAAATAAAAATATGAGATGAAGAGTCCATACACCTTCTCTTTGAAATAAAACCTAATGGACCATCAACTTTTCATGGGATTTTCTGATTTAGAAAAGCCCACTAATTCTCTAAAAGGATAAAACCCCCTTTTATAAACTTAAACCCCAAGAAAATGATAACTCTGAAATTTAATAACGGATAAAAAATTTATAAATTAGTAGGGAAAATTTGGGGTATGGCAGCTGCCCCTATTTAATTGCCTTTCGATTGAATAGTGTGAGAATATGCAGTTCTCCCATGTTTTGATCGGAAGTTTATTAAATATTTGGAAGACCCCCAAAATTTTCGAAATATTATAAGGATAGGATGTACAACGTTCCCGTGGGTGTGAAGAATAGGCATAGATGATGATGTATCGTCTTACCAGCATTTGAACCAAAGTTTCGTTTCAACTTAGATACAACGATGAAGATAACTCGTCAGTATCTAAGAGATCGTAGATTATTTTGCATATTTATAAAAAATACAAGTTTTGTAAAAGTTGACTTACTAATGCTAGGAGACTAATATAGTAAGTTTTAATTTGATTTGATTTTTTCTATTCATCGCAACCTATAGAATAAATAAAACAAAGTCTGATAACACATTACTACATGGAGACTGATGCAATGGATTACGCAGATTTATTCTTATATTTATCGCAACCTAGGGGATATATAATTAAAAAAGCTTAATAACAACATCACGGAATGGAGACTAACGCAATGAGTTATATTTCTGACTTTTCTATGTTTACTAGAACCTAGGGAGTAAACAGTACAAGGATGAATTCATGTATTCATTGCAACCTAGGGAATGAATAATATGAATCGGTAATTCGCACATCTACCAGAACCTAGGGGGTAGATGATTGAAAAATCTTGATAACAACATCGCTGCATGGAGACACACACAATGAGTTATATCGTAGAAAAAACTGTTTTTGATGATCAAATATTAGATAACTAAATCAAAGATGAGATTAGAATTTTATCAGTTGTGTCTATTCTCAACCAAAGTAATCAACATGAAGAAACAAACCCCAAATTCATTGATGATGTCAGTTGTGTCTGTTCTCAACTAAGACTATCAACATGAAGAAATAAACCCCAAATTCACTGATGATGTCGACTGTGTCTGTTCTCAACCAAGACTATCAACATGAAGAAATAAACCACAAAATCACTGATGGTGTAGGTTGTGTGTATTCTCAACCAAAACTATCAACAGGAAGAAATAAACCGCTAATTCACTGATGATGTCGGTTGTGTCTGTTCTCAACCAAGACTATCAACATGAAGAAATGAACCCCATATTCACTGATGATACTGGTTTTGTCGGTTCTCAAACAAGGTATCTCATAAAGTTTGAACTATTCAGTTCACAGAGATAATCTCGCTAATGATGGACCCCAAGAAAGTTCGAAATTTAACCAAAGTTGATCTGAAAGATTGATAACACGAATTTGTATCGTTTATTTTCCATGAAATTTACCCGTTCTGTATTATTTTGACCCGATTAACTCCCGAATATTTCGAGTTTGTCATTACTTTTTGCAGGTATTCATAACTCAGCTCAAAACAGAAGAAAACACGAAACAATGCAAGAAAGCATCAAAAGAATAGAAGAAAAAGATAAATTTGTCAAGAATTACAGATTTTGTAGCTGTGACGGTCGTAACACATCTGCCACGACCGTAAGCCATCATGAAGCGTGTTACGACCGTAACACATCTGCCACGACCGTAACACGGAGAAACACCAAACCTGCTCGTAACGCCTCAGTGACGACCGTAATGCGCATACGAGTTATTTGAAAGTGCAGATCATGGCAAAGCAAAACAGAAGGAGTTTTCAAACTCCTGATTTCTCTCCAGCCAACTACCCACGTTCCTACATTTATGGAGATTTTTAAGGAAAGCTTCGTGACAAGTCTCAAGCCAACTGCCAAATTCATTCCTCTATAAATACCGCAACATTCAACGTTAGAGAGATAGAGCATTTTACAGTTTACTTGTGCGGAAGCTCTGACGAAATCAAACCCATTATTCCTTCAGTTGTTATTTTTCTGCATTCGTTTATTTCCGTTCTTTTAATTTCATTGCCCAAATAATAATTTCCAACATCAGGAAATTATTATTATAGTTTAGGATTTATTATTCAAGCCTCAGAATTTGTCATATTACCGATACCAAGTCCGAGTTTCCGATTTGTGGAAGAGGGATTGAAGTATCGGCTTTATTTTCAGGTTTCTATTTTGCAATTGTATTACATACCTTTTAATTAATTAATGCAAGTTTAATTTATTATTTATAATGTCCAATCTATATTTGTTTGTTTTAATTTACCGTACGTTCATTATAATTTCCATGGCTAGCTAAACCTTTAGCGTCGGTATGGGATAGTAAGAGACATTAGGCATCTGATCAAACTTAGGCTAAAACTTTAATCAACTTAACTCTGGTTATAACTTTTTATGCTTAAAAATAAAACCTTTGTTACGAAAGTAAGAAGAGTAAATAGGTTAGATCGAGACCACGAAAGTGTGAGGTTTTTAACCGGATAGCTAAAGTTAGGCATTTGATTTAAATACAGTGAAAGCGCTTTAAACCAAATTAGAATTAATTAAGTTTCCAAAAAATACTTCTAAACACTTATAGGCTAGCGAAAGCAGGTATAGCGCTTTAGACGTATAATCTGAGATAAGACCATGAAAGTGTGAGTTGAGGGTTTTTAAACTGATTAATTCTACAGATAAACCAAGTTGACCATCCTTATATGCCTAGGTCCGATTAGAACCTTTAGGTCGACTCTATTGCATACCGACCATTTCATTTTATAATTACCTTAAAATCAATTAGTTTACCTTCCTTAACCTTCCCAAAACCAAACGTGACAATTTCCGCCTTAGCTAAACTAGCATTACTTTCCCGCACTAGAGTGATTACAAAGTCCCTGTGGATTCGACAATCTTTTATTACTACCACGATAGGCTGTGCGCTTGCAGTTAAGATACCGTTAGAGATTAGGTTGATCGCAGACACATCAAGTTTTTGGCGTCGTTGCCGGGGACTTTAGTTTAGTCACTAGTGTAATCTGAAAACAACGCTGTCTAGACTAAGGCAACTTTTTATATTTCCCTCTGTTGTATGCCAAACACTCGTTCTCAAAACGAGCCTTTGCATTTACAAATTAACGATATCGAGCGTTACTTAAGATTAAGACGCCGAATTCAAGAATACCAATCTCTCAATAATCTTCCTCCGACTAAAATTCCTGATATCCCGTTATCGGAATCTACCGAAGAATCGACAATGGTTGACGTACCAAATCCGCCTCGTGATCTTAAGGACTACGCAGTTCCTTCGCAAGCGGAGCCTCACAACAGCATTGCCGCCCCTGCTATCTCTCGAAACGATTTCGAGCTGAAACCTTCGCTTCTATCCGCCGTTCAGCAGAACCAATTTTCTGGATCTCCTACTGACGACCCTAACCTACATCTGTCAGTGTTTGTGCAGTACGCAGACACTGTAAAAGCGAATGGTGTAAACCCCGAGGCGATACGATTACGCCTATTTCCTTTTTCTTTAAGAGACAGAGCCCGAGCCTGGCTCCAATCCCTTCCTTCAAATTCAATCACCACATGGGATGAATTGAAAAAAGTCTTCTTGGCTAGATATTTCCCACCAAGCAAAACTGCTATGCTTAGAGCTAACATCAACGGTTTTAGACAAAAAGATAACGAATCACTTTTCGAAGCATGGGAACGTTACAAGGATATGATTAGACTCTGTCCTCATCATGGTTTAGAAGAATGGCTGATCATTCATACGTTTTATAATGGTCTGTTGTATAACACAAGAATGACTATAGACGCCGCTGCTGGTGGCGCACTGATGGATAAACCATATGCCAAAGTAAATCAACTTATCGAAAGTATGGCCCAGAACCACTATCAATGGGGAAGCGAAAGAGCTAATGTGGAGAAATCCCAAACCAAAGGTGGAATGTCTGAAGTGAATATCCTGGACCAAGTCAATGCTAACGTGGAAGCTCTTACCCAAAAGCTAGAAAACCTTACCACTGCTCCTGCAGCTACCGTGGCTGCAGTTGTCCAAACTTGCGATCTATGTGGTCTTCAATCACATCTTGCTCCAGAATGCCCACTTCTAACAGGAGTTCCAGCTGAACAAGCAAACTATGTACAAGGGAACCCTTATAGCAATACCTATAACCCAGGCTAGAAAAATCATCCGAACTTTTCATACAAAAGTAACAACGCGTTATACGCGCCTGTACAAGCTCCTGCCATACCACCCGGTTATCCAAAAGCTATCCCAAATCATCCTGGTAATGGACCTAATGCTCCTAGGAAATCTAACCTAGAAATCATGATTGAACACTTCGTTGCTTCCCAAGCTCAGACTAATAAAGACGTTATGAATCAAAATTTACATACTAATGAGCAGATAAAACAATTAGCTAGCAAGGTTGATGCTTTAGCCACCCATAACAAGATGCTTGAGACGCAAATTTCACAGGTAGCTCAACAACAAGCACCTACTGCGGCACCAGCTGGAATTTTTCCTGGTCAACCACAGCCCAACCCGAAAGGACATGCTAATGCTGTGATACTGAGAAGTGGAAAAGAACTCGACTGACTTGTTGACCCGAGACTAGAAAATCCAGCCATGTACCAAAAGCAGAGCGAGCCGCCTGAACAAGCCAATTAACCTAGAGAAAAAGAAAAGGAAAGCGAAACGCAAGAGGCAGTGGAGCAAGAGAAGCCTTATGTACCTCCACCACCTTATAAACCACCAATCCCGTATCCTCATAGACTTACAAATTCCAAAACGATGGGCCAGTTCAAGAAATTCGTTGAACTTCTGAAACAACTCAATATAACAATACCTTTTACAGAAGCCATCACTCAGATGCCCTCGTACGCTAAATTTCTTAAGGAAATCCTATCCAACAAGAAGAAGATAGAGGATAACGAAACAGTTACACTCACTGCCGAGTGTAGCACGATCATTCAAAACAATATGCCTCCTAAGCTAAAAGACCCAGGTAGTTTCTCTATACCTTGTAATATTGGAAAATTTGTCATAGACAAAGCTCTATGTGACTTAGGAGCAAGCATTAGTGTCATGCCCTTATCTATCTGCAAAAAGCTAGAGATGGGAGAACTCAGACCCACGAAAATGTCCGTCCAATTAGCCGATCGATCGGTTAAATACCCTGTAGGTATACTGGAAAACGTTCCAGTTAGAATAGGTCAATTCTATATCCCTACCGATTTCATCATCATGGACATAACCGAGGACTCAGTTACCCCTATCATACTAGGAAGACCATTACTGGCCACCGCCAGAGCTATAATTGATGTAAAGAAGGGCAGATTAACATTCGAAGTCAGAGAGGAAAAAGTGGAATTCATCCTCACTCAATTTCTACAAGAACCCGCCATGAATGACACATGTTATTTACTCGATATTATAGACGAGTGTGTGAGAGAGATGGAAGTTGAACAAACCACATATTCCGAAATAATGAAAATTGAAACCCCTCTGATATTCGAAAGTCTAGCACTTACACCCGATCATATGCCATGTTCCAAGAAACCAAAACTAGAATTGAAAGTTCTACCTAAAAATCTACGATACGAATTCCTTGATACTGAACAAACTCGACCTGTAATAGTGAATTCCAGTTTAGGAACGCTCGAAACTCAGAAACTTTTAGACGTTCTAAGGAAATACCCTACTGCGTTAGGTTACAACATATCAGACTTAAAAGGAATTTGTCCTTCAATTTGTATGCACCGTATTCTATTAGAAGAGGATTGCAAAACCTCTCGAGAACCTCAAAGAAGAATCAATCCGATTCTAAGCACTGCAGTCAGAGATGAAATCAAAAAGCTAATGGAAGCTGGAATTATATACCCGATCTCCGACAGTAAATGGGTTAGCCCAGTGCATGTCGTACCTAAGAAAGGAGGTGTCACTGTCGTGAAAAACGCACAAGGCGAATCGATAACACAAAGAGTAGTTAGTGGACACAGAGTGTGCATTGATTATCGAAAACTGAACAAAGCTACTCGGAAAGACCATTTTCATTTACCCTTTATTGATCAAATGTTAGAACGATTAGCCAAACACTCCTATTTCTGCTATTTAGACGGTTATTCCGGATTTTTCCAAATTCCGATTCACCCTGATGATCAAGAGAAGACTACATTCACGTGTCCCTATGGAACGTTCGCGTACAGACGAATGCCATTTGGATTATGTAATGCTCCCGCAACTTTCCAATGATGTATGATGGCCATCTTCGTAGATTTCATTGACAACATCATGGAAGTGTTTATGGACGACTTCTCTGTGTGTGGACAAAGCTTTGAAGGATTTCTATCTAATTTAGAAAGTGTTTTAGAATGATGTGTGAAAGTAAACCTTGTGCTCAACTGGGAAAAATGCCATTTCATGGTCAGAGAAGGAACCGTACTTGGACATGTTATTTCTAATAAAGGAATTGAAGTTGATAAAGCTAAGATAGAAGTGATTAAAGAACTCCAACCACTAAATACCGTTCGAGAGATACAAAGTTTTCTAGGACACGCCGGTTTTTACCGACGCTTTATTAAAGATTTCTCGAAAATTACAAAACCACTTACCGGTCTATTAATGAAGGATGCTGAGTTCATATTCGATGACGATTGTCTTAAAGCTTTTGAAACCCTTAAAGCCGCACTTATTTCTGCACCAATCATGCAACCGCCCGATTGGAGGGTACCTTTCGAAATCATGTGCGATGTAAGTGATTACGCTGTAGGCGCAGTTCTTGGACAAAGGAAAGATAAGAAACTTCACGCAATTTACTACGCCAGCAGAACGCTAGACTCAACTCAGATGAACTATGCCACCACTGAAAAAGAACTCTTAGTCGTGGTCTTCGCGCTTGACAAATTCCGTTCTTACCTTGTAGGAGCAAAAATCATCATTTACACGGACCACGCTGCTATCAGATATTTACTTGCCAAGAAAGATGCAAAACCCAGACTCCTCCGATGGATCTTACTTTTACAAGAATTCGACTTGGAAATTAAAGATAAGAAAGGAACCGAAAACGTCGTAGCGGATCATTTATCCCGTTTAGAAGGTATAAAACCCGAACAAGTGCCAATTAACGACGATTTTCCGTATGAACATCTGATAGCACATATGATAAGCGACCTAGATCAATTAGATTTAAATAAACCATAAGCTAAAGAAGTCGTGGAAGCCATCAACATGACCATAGGATTTCCTTGGTATGCTGACATCGTTAATTATTTAGCTGCCGGAGCGCTTCCACCTGACTTAACTTACCAACAGAAAAAGAAATTCTTCCATGATCTCAAGAGTTACTATTGGGACGAACCACTTTTATTTAAACGAGGACCTGATGGAATTTTCCGCCGGTGTATACCCGACGAAGAAATAGAAAACGTCATTTCCCATTGTCATTCATCTCCTTATGGCGGACATACTAGCACCTCTAAAACGTGTGCCAAAATTCTCCAAGCCGGCCTTTTCTGGCCTAACCTATGGAAGGATGTCCACATCGCCGTTAAAAACTGTGATCGATGCCAACACACCGGTAATATTTTAAGACGCGATGAAATGCCTCAGAAAGGAATACTTGAAGTCGAAGTCTTTGATGTTTGGGGAATAGATTTTATGGGACCTTTCCCATCTTCTTTTGGAAACAAGTTTATACTCGTCGCTGTCGATTACGTTTCAAAATGGATCGAGGCAATAGCTTCTCCTACAAATGACACACGAGTAGTGATAAAGCTTTTCAAGAATATAATTTTCCCGCGTTTTGGTGTTCCCCGACTTGTTATCAGTGACGGTGGATCTCATTTTATTTCGAAGATATTTGATAAATTACTATCTAAATATGGAGTGAAACACCGCGTAGCAACACCTTATCATCCGCAAACTAGAGGACAAGTCGAAGTTTCGAACAGAGAGATTAAACAAATATTAGAAAAAACTGTCGCGATATCTCGAAAAGATTGGTCATCCAAGCTTAACGAAGCTTTATGGGCTTATAGGACGACTTACAAGACTCCTATCAGAACTACACCTTTCAAACTTGTTTACGGAAAATCATGTCATCTCCCGGTAGAATTAGAGCATAAAGCTTATTGGGCGATAAAGACACTCAATATTAATTACACTGCTGCTGGCGAGAAACGAATCCTCGATTTACATGAACTGGAAGAATTAAGACTAGACGCTTACGAAAACGCTAAAATATACAAAGAACGAACTAAAAAATGGCACGATCAGCGTTTATCTCGGAAAGAATTTAGTGTGGGAGATGTCGTACTTTTATTTAATTCTAGACTTAGACTCTTCCCTGGAAAACTTAAATCTAGATGGTCCGGTCCTTTCGAAATTACAAGAGTTTTTCCTAGCGGAGCGGTAGAAATTAGGGATAGAAATAGCGCCCCGTTTATTGTAAATGGGCAGCGGTTAAAACAATATCATCGTATAGATAATAAAGATTATACGAATAAGCTTACACTCGTAGAACTGCCACCTATTTCTCCCGACTAATCTTTCACTAGGTATTTCGTCAGGCTTATGACATTAAAAACAGCGCTTCATGGGAGGCAACCCATTTTATTTGTTTTTGCCTGCTATTTTGTTTGTATTATTTTTTTTTGCTTGCTATATAAGTATTTTTCATTTTTTTTAAAACTTTTATAAATCTGCTGCTGATTTCAAAACAATTTTACTTGCCACAAGATTTCTGAATAGTCTTTTTCTCTTTACTTTCTCCTCTACTCTGTTTCCCCGCTTTGTTTTTGCTATGGCTCCTCCACAGAACTTTATGGAAACCACCTTTAGAGGTAGAAACCAACGAAGAATATTTGAGGCTTTGTCTCAGCGAGACATCAGTTTAACCCTGTATCATGATGAACCCACTATGGACTCTTTAGGCATTACTGACAGTGTTTACTACATGTTTAACCAGTTGGGATGGGAGAAAGCCCACCTGAAAAATAGGTTTATCACTTACCGAGAGCTTACCCTTGAGTTATTTAGTTCTCTAGTTTACATCCCTGAACACGGTGTCGGAGCCCGAAAAGGAATCATTACCTTCAGACTTTTTGGTATTGAGTTCACCTATAACCATAGGGATTTAGCTGCTTTATTAGGATTCCCCAGCGGACCCTTAGCTTTTACTACCCCTGAGTCTGATTTATTGGATTTTGAGCTGGATTACTTCTGGGGTACTTTAACCGGAAACTATCACCCTGACCCAGAAAGTATGGATAACAATGAGATACATAACCCAGCCATCCGTTATTTCCATAGGATTCTTGCCCACACTCTGTTTGGAAAAGAACAAAATCAAAATGTTGTATCCAAGGATGAATTATCTTTGCTTTATTGTATGAATCTAGGACGCCCTGTCAATGCTGTCCCACTCCTGATGAAGACCTTTACCCGCATTAGTGAGGACCCTAATGCTCCTGTCAGTGTGGGAGGATTAGTTACAATGATTGCACATGCTCTTGGACCTCGTTACCAACTTAATAATTGTGCACCATTTGGATCAATTAGGCCTATGAATATTGATTTCTATTTCAACAACCTGATAATAGGAAATTTAGGCCCTGCACCTTATGATTACCTGATCAGAAACGAAGTTGTTACTCTTTTTACCCTTCCGAACCATGCCCGAGTAAGTGTCCATAACCGTGAAAATTGGTTGTACGAATTGAATCCACCCGACCATCCTTCGACACCAGAAACACCACAATCATATTTTGTTGCTAATAATTTCATGTCTGAAAACGAAACAGATCCTGAAACTCCTCCTGGTTACCATGACTTTACAAATATGGCTGAAGCACAAGTAGCCCCTGATATAAACCAAGTCGAATATACTACACAATTAAACACCATTCTGACCACTTTGGATGCTTATAAAACTGACATTGATGGAATAAAGAATGAGTTGAAGACTATGCGTTTGGATCTTATTGGTTTAACTGACATCACGGTGGAGCAATTCTATAACATCACCCAAGCTTTAGAGATATTAAAAGAAAAGATTGGATGAAGAAGTTTTTAGTTTCTTAGTTTTTCAGTTTTCAGTTTTTCAATTCTTAGTTTTTAGATTTTTTCCATTCTGCTTTGTTTCTAGGTAGTTTCAATTTTTTGTTAAATTACTGCATTTCAATTTACAAGTCATTTATTTTCTGTCAAAAAGAACAAGTTACTCAATTTGAATTAATGCAATTGTTTGTTTTCAATTTTAAACTTACAATCATTATGCTGCTTACAATGTTTTATGGTTTTCTACTCTATTGCGAATTATATATATTGGATTATATGTTGAATAAATTAATGTTGTGTTTATGTTGGAATGCCTGAGATGTTCTGCCTGCTATAAAAATATATACTCTGTGTAATTGTGTTCTGTTCTGTAAAAATTTGCAAAATTTGTAGCTGCCACGATCGTAATCCATCCCCCACAACCGTCACGCGCCTTTCAGAGCGTTATGCTCGTCAGCTTGGTGTTACGACCGTAACACGGGCTACATCAGTAACCCTGTTAGTAGAACGTTCCCTTTTCTTCTTCCCTCAACCTTTCTCTCTTCTTCTTCCATAACTCCCCAACCATCCCACTTCCTCCATTAACTACCCATTAACCCCATTCAACCCACCACTAATCCCTATCAATTTTCAAACTTCCCACTATCTCCTTCCACTATATATACATCCATTACCCGTATCATCTTCTCATTCTCTCATTCACCAACCACAACAATTCTCACTCAAACACTCTTGCATGCAAATGGCGAATAATCTCCAACTCATTCCTGGCATTACCCTACGCAATGGCGAAGCAGGTGAAACTCAGCGCACGCGGTTCCTGAAGTTCCAACGCCGAGGCATCCATCCCACGAGGTTCGTCGACATTGACTGCCTCCGAGACCTCGGGTTACTTGAAAGTGTCCTCTTCTGCACCACCTCCTTTTACTATGGAGGACGTCCTCAGAGCCCTCCATCAGCAAAATTAGATGGCTGTAGCTCTTGAAAGAAAGCATCGGGAGCAGTATGACACTCTACATGCGCAAAACGTCCAAATCCTGAGCGGGCAGCACAATGTCAACGAGAAGCTGGACGAGGTTTTCTCCGAGCTAAACGCCTTACGCATGGACGTCACCGCTCTTGGATCGCATGATACCGACCTCGAGGCCACACCTACCCGACGATCCTACACACGTAGCAGAGGCAGAGGCCACCAGTAGTTTTTCCTTTTCTTGTTGTTTTCCTTGTTTTTCCGATGTATTTTTCATTTAACCTCGCCATTATATCATAACATTGAGACAATGTTTGATATAGTGTGGGAGGAGCATTGCATTCTTAATTTCAGAACGAGTAATTTCATTTCTATTTCAGTTATATTTCGTTATTTCATTTTCTCCCCGTTTTATTTAGCCATACCAAAATTTTTCGCCTTTTATATTCGCATAACCGTTAGTTACCTACTTTAACTGAAATCTTAGTTAGAAGGCCGAGAGCGATCCAACGAGAACTATACGATTATGACACCTTCGACTCCCTACTTACGCGAATCGTCTCCATTTTCGTTATACCGATACTTTGAGTTTTAAGTCTTAAATTAGCCCCTAGTAGTTTATATTAGCAGTCGGCACCAATCTTAACACAAACCACGTGGAAAGTCGATGAACATAAGTGGATGATCTTGCAAATTGATTTAAAAAGAATGTTACATGCTTTAAGGAAATAGGTATTGCACCAATTAAATTGGGCGATCCTCACCCGATCGTTTAATCCAACGGATGCAAAAGCTTCTACTAAGTAACATGAGAATCCATTGTCTAGGTGGTTCAGAAGCATCTGGTACTGAACTCGGTAGGGCAGACTACGGTTTGATCCCCCGCATCTTGCAATTGGATAAAAGAGGTTGCCACATAATTGTGCCAGAAACTGTCGTGTTTTGATCAGAACCACTAACCGGCTATTCCACTACGTGCGTGCAAGGATAATGGGCTTAATGTGATTGCGCAAGAACGAAACCTGGTGAAATATGAACGAGAAACCTTGAGTTGAATTATAACGGTATAATTGGACGTTTCGTTTAAAACGGATAGTTGTCGACTAGCTTGTTGCTTGTGTCATTTACGTATCGTTGTTGTTTCATTCGATTTTCTCGGCGGAACTAACTTAGGATTTCTTGTAATTATTTGAAAACGAAAGGTATACTAGTTATGTGCGTTTATAAAATCTTGTCCGATATTTTCAATTGATTATTTTGCTTGAGGACAAGCAAAGGATTAAGTATGGGGGAATTTGATAACACGAAATTGTATCGTTTATTTTCCATGAAATTTACCCGTTCTGTATTATTTTGACCCGATTAACTCCCGAATATTTCGAGTTTGTCATTACTTTTTGCAGGTATTCATAACTCAGCTCAAAACAGAAGAAAACATGAAACAATGCAAGAAAGCATCAAAAGAATAGAAGAAAAAGATAAATCTGTCAAGAATTACAGATTTTGTAGCTGTGACGGTCGTAACACATCTGCCACGATCGTAAGCCATCATGAAGCGTGTTACGACCGTAACACATCTGCCACGACCGTAACACGAAGAAACACCAAACCTGCTCGTAACGCCTCAGTGACGACCGTAATGCGCATACCAGTTATTTGAAAGTGCAGATCGTGGCAAAGCAAAACAGAAGGAGTTTTCGAACTCCTGATTTCTCTCCAGCCAACTACCCGCGTTCCTACATTTATGGAGATTTTTAAGGAAAGCTTCGTGACAAGTCTCAAGCCAACTGCCAAATTCATTCCTCTATAAATACCTCAACATTCAACGTTAGAGAGATAGAGCATTTTACAGTTTACTTGTGCGGAAGCTCTGCCGAAATCAAACCCATTATTCCTTCAGTTGTTATTTTTCTGCATTCGTTTATTTCCATTCTTTTAATTTCATTGCCCAAATAATAATTTCCAACATCAGGAAATTATTATTATAGTTTAGGATTTATTATTCAAGCCTCAGAATTTGTCATATTACCGATACCAAGTCCGAGTTTCCGATTTGTGGAAGAGGGATTGAAGTATCGGCTTTATTTTCAGGTTTCTATTTTGCAATTGTATTTCATACCTTTTAATTAATTAATGCAAGTTTAATTTATTATTTATAATGTCCAATCTATATTTGTTTGTTTTTATTTCCCGTACGTTCATTATAATTTCCATGGCTAGCTAAACCTTTAGCGTCGGTATGGGATAGTAAGAGACATTAGGCATCTGATCAAACTTAGGCTAAAACTTTAATCAACTTAACTCTGGTTATAACTTTTTATGCTTAAAAATAAAACCTTTGTTACGAAAGTAAGAAGAGTAAATAGGTTAGATCGAGACCACGAAAGTGTGAGGTTTTTAACCGGATAGCTAAAGTTAGGCATTTGATTTAAATACAGTGAAAGCGCTTTAAACCAAATTAGAATTAATTAAGTTTCCAAAAAATACTTCTAAACACTTATAGGCTAGCGAAAGCAGGTATAGGGCTTTAGACGTATAATCCGAGATAAGACCATGAAAGTGTGAGTTGAGGGTTTTTAAACTGATTAATTCTACAGATAAACCAAGTTGACCATCCTTATATGCCTAGGTCCGATTAGATCCTTTAGGTTGACTCTATTGCATACCGACCATTTCATTTTATAATTACTTTAAAATAAATTAGTTTACCTTCCTTAACCTTCCCAAAACCAAACGTGACAATTTCCTCCTTAGCTAAACTAGCATTACTTTCCCGCACTAGAGTGATTACAAAGTCCCTGTGGATTCGACAATCTTTTATTACTACCGCGATAGGATGTGCGCTTGCAGTTAAGATACCGTTAGACATTAGGTCGATCGCAGACACATCAAAGATGCCATGCATGATGTATATGCATAATGCCCTAAATTGATGTGCTACCCAAGTGTGATATATGCCCCGAACTTTCATTTTATGTACATGCACCAAATGTTTGTATATGCCCCAAAATTTTTTGTATGTGTATGCCCCAAATATTCGCATATGTACAAAATATGTGTATATGCCCCGAATGTAAAAAAATGTTATTTATATTTTCTCATTTTAAACCTTTGGTTTTGTGTTACCAACTCCCCGACGTTGAATGTTACATCATTGTGGTATCTTTAAATTGATTTGAATAAGGTGAATAAATGTTAGCAAGATTTTGATATTTGTATCACAGGCGCATGCATAGGTAGGACATAGATGTGGGCGTGGATGTAGAAGTACGCGTGGACATGTGTTTGGAAATAGGCGTGGACGTGGACACAGGCATGTATTTTCTTTCGATGTTTTTCTAACCGAAACGCTTTTTATGTTTTATCGAGTGCTTTTATTTGTCAAATCCCCAAAATGATTTCAATGCAGTATTCACAAGAAATAATCATAGAATTTTGCAAACAAGTCTGAAAAGGAAAAACACAATTAAAATATGGAAAAAGTAAATGTTTAATTGATATGCCTCTGAATAAGAGAGAGTACATGATGCAAATCCTTGAAAGAGGTAATTACAGAAAGTTTTAAAACTAAAAAATGGCAATGAAAATGATAATTGCTATTACTGTTTTCCCTGATATCCTTTTTATAGCTCCAATCTTCTTTGCTTCCGAGTTGAATGATTTGGATCCATCTCTTCCTTTGTGGTATGTAGTCGTAGTTCTTAGATCTCTATTTTTTATCTTTATTTCTTTGAATAAGATCCCTAATTTTTTCCTAGATCGCCCTTTCGGATTTTCAATCTACCGGGATAATTTTTTGTGTATGTCCCTAATTTTTCCTGGATCACCCTTTAGGGTTTTCAATCAACTGGGACGCTCCTTTTTGCCTAATTCGCCTATTTAAGGTTCGAACTTAGAGAGCTTTCTTATACATGGTATTTTTTGACTGCGTCTGAATTTTTCGGATGTGGTAGTTCTTCCCCATCCATTGTTATGAGGATGAGACCACAGCCGGAGAATGTTGTTTTTACCACATATGGACCTTCTTGTTGGGTGTCCAATTACCACATGAATCAAGGTGAGGTAGCAGAATATTTTTGAGCACTAAATTCCCTTCTTTGAATACTCGAGGGAGGACTTTCTTATCGAATGCTTTCTTCATCCGTGTCTAATATAATTGACCATGACACAAAGCTACCAAGTGTTTCTCTTAAATGAGGTTGATATTATTAAGTCGAGGCTGAACCCACTTGGCTTCTTCAAGCTTTGTTTTTGTTAGAACTTGAAGTGATGTAATCTCTATTTCAACTGGGAGTACTGCCTTCATGCCATATACTAGAGAGAAAGGAGTTGCACCTGTTAACATGCGTATAGAGGTACGATAGCCATGTAGAGCAAAGGGAAGCATTTTGTGCCAATCTTTGTATGTCTTCACCATTTTTTGAATGATTTTCTTGATATTTTTATTGGCAGCTTCAACGTCCCCGTTCATTTTGGGTCGATATGGTGAGGAATTATGGTGTTCGATCTTAAAATTATCACATAACTCCTTCATCATTTTGTTGTTCAGATTAGACCTGTTGTCCGTAATGATCATGCTTAGAATCCCATATTTACATATGATATTTTGCTTGATGAATCGAGTAACCACTTAACTTGTCACATTCGTATAGTATGTCACTTCTACCCATTTAGTGAAGTAATCAATGGAAACCAATATGTATCGGTGTCTGTTAGATGCTTTTGGATCGATCATGCCTATCATATCAATTCCCCATATCAAAATCAACCAACGAGAGCTCATGGCATTCAAAGGATTTGGTGGTACATTCATTTTATCGGTGTAGATTTGGAACTTGTGACATGTCTTTGTATAATGGTAAAAATCGGCTTCCATCGTTAACCAATAATAACCTGCTCACAGAATTTTGCTAGCCATGGAGTACCCATTTGTGTGAGTTCCAAAAGTACCTTCCTGGATTTCTGTCATAAGAGTATCAGCTTCTTGTTTCTTCACACACATGAGTAGCACCATGTCGTAGTTTATTTTGTATAACACATCACCACTTAGAAAGAATTTTTAGGCTAGCTTCCGCAGAGTTCGTTTTTCAATGATAGAGGAATTTTCTGGATATTCTTGGTTATTAAGGTACCTCTTGATGTCATAGAACCAAGGCTTGTCATATGGTCCCTCTTCAATAACGAGGCAGTGTACTGGCTCTTCAAAATGTCTGATTGTAATGCGTGGTTCGTGGTTTGGCCAAGTTACTTTGAACATGGATAATAGAGTTGCCATGGGGTCTGCCATCTGATTTTCTTCTTGTGGGATGTGACTGAAGGTAATCTTCATGAATTCCATAGCTAGCTTTAAAACATGGTCCTGATATGGAATTAATTTGGAATGCTTAGTGTCCCATTCGTCGTTGACTTGGTATATGACTAGTGTGGAGTGTCCAAATACTTTGAGATGTTTGATTCTTAGATCGATGGAAGCCTCTAGACCCAGGATACAAGCTTCGTATTCAGTGATATTGTTGGTGCAATCAAAGCATAACCTTGCAGTATAAGGTTTGTGGTAATTCTTCGGAGAAGTCAAAACTTCCCTAATGTCGTCCCAATGGATTTAAAGCTCCGTCAAACATGAGTGTCCAAAGTTCCCCTGGTTCGGGTCCTTCGTTGGACCCACGTATTTCGTAGTCACCTATAACCATGACATCTTCATCTGGAAAGTCGAACTTCATCGGTCAATACTCTGGTAATGGCTTATGAGCTAGATGGTCACCTAGTACACTATCCTTGATGGCCTTTTGAGTAATATATTGGATGTCGTATTCCGATAGTAACATCTGTCATCGAGCAATTCTTCCTGTAAGAGCTGGTTTTTTGAACACATAATTTAAAGGATCCATTCTTTCTATTAACCATGTGGTGTGAGTTAACATGTATTTCCTTAATATTTTTGTAGCCCAAGCCAGTGCACACCAATTTTTCTCGAGAAGTGAGTACCTGGTTTCACAGTCAGTGAATTTCTTACTGAGATAGTAGATTGCATGCTCTTTTCTACCTGTTTCGTCATGTTGTCCCAATACACATCCCATTGGTCCTTCCAGTACTATCAGATACATGATAAGTGGTATTCCAGGAACGGGTGTCATTAAGATAGGTGGCTTCTGTAAATATTGCTTTATTATCTCGAAAGCTGTCTGGAAATCATTATTCTATACCATCGTCTGATCTTTTCGTAGTAATTTGAATATAGGCTCGCACGTAACAGTTAGGTGCGATATGAACCTTGAAATATAGTTCAATCGTCCTAAGAAACCACAAACCTCTTTCTCTGTCTTCGGAGCTGGCATTTCTTGTATGGCTTTTACCTTGTCGGGGTCCACCTAAATACCATGCTTACATACAATGAAACCTAGTAACTTGCCTGATATGACACCAAATGTACATTTGTTTGGATTCAATCTTAGTTTAAATCTTCGTAGACGATCAAATAACTTTTTCAAATTTATGATGTGATCCTCCTCCGGATGGGATTTATCGATCATATCATCTACGTATACCTCCACTTCTTTGTGAATCATATCATGGAATAGTGTAACCATAGCCCGTTCATAGTTTTCTCCGCGTTCTTTAAACTGAACAACATTACCTTATAGTAGAAAGTTCCCCAAGGTGTCATGAAATTAGTCTTTTCCATATCTTCGGGTGCCATTTTTATTATAGCCCGAGTAACTATCCATGAAAGATAATACTGAAGCTTGAGCTGTATTATCCACCAAAATATCTATGTGAGGTAACGAAAAATTGTATTTAGGACATAACTTGTTTAGATCCAGATGATTTACACACATACATACTTTACCATCCTTCTTGGGTACAGGCATGATGTTAGCTATCCAAGGTGGATAATCTACCACCGCTAAGAACCCTGCGTCAAATTGTTTAAGGACCTCTTCTCGATGTTTGTTGGACATGTCTGGACGAGTTCTCCTGAGCTTCTTCTTGACTGGAGAGAAACCATCCTTGAGAGGTAGTATGTGCACCATAATATCTTATCCAGTCCTGGCATATCTCTGTAAGACCAGGCAAATATATCCAAGTACTCATGTAACAACTTGATCAGCCTTCCTTTGACGTTTTTCTCCAATGTTTCTCCTATCTTGATCTCTTTCGGATCTTCCTCTGTACCGAGGTTAATAGTATCAATAGATTCCTGGTACGATTGTATATTATCAGCTTTTTGCTCTATTTTCCTCGCCAATTCTTTAGAAAGTTCAAGATCTTCATCATCTTCCTCTTTATCTTGGTTGATGGGTGTATCAAAATTATATCGGATAACAGCAATAACATTATCAATGATTATGGATCTGCATATTTATCATGTTTTGGTGCAGTTTTTTAGTATGTGAATTTGAAAAATGCATATGAAGGAAAGTATTGCCATTTTTATATATGGGAGATAAATGCAAGACAAAGACAGAGATCTTAATAGAATATGAAATATAACTTTTATTAATCGTGAATATTGTCTGAAACAAAATGTGGGACCCTTACAAGTAACCCCTATGTTTCATGCTTGACATAAGTTCCTTAAAAAATAAGAAAAATTACTTTGGAAGGAAAAAGATCTCGGAAATCTCCACAACTGTCCAATTCTTGAGTTCTTTGCCTGGGATGCATTCACGAATGAAATCAAATGCCCTTTTGATGTTGTCTTTGTTAGATATCATTGCCACATGTCCGCCATGCTCTACTCCTTTACTGACGAAGGTCTCCTGGATTGGAGGAAATCTTTCCTTTCCTTTCATAGTAGCCTTTGATAATTCGTAACCCAAACCAAAGCGGTTCTTCTTATCATGTATTTCCAAGAGCTTTCCCTAACCCATTGAGGCACCACTTCTGAATGCTATTTGTAAATCACTCCACGAAGTCACATTAGGTTTCTTGATTTTTCCACCGGTAAGGTTACCATTGAGGAAACCTTTAGGACTTGAAATGGCATGGCTATACAGTCTTCATCAACACTGATATACCTGTATGATTCAATATGACTTACAAAGATGTACTCTTCACCATCGATTATAACCAATTTTCCTTCAACGAAGAACTTTAGTTTCTGGTGTAAAGTCGAATTAACTGCCCATGTCGAATGAATCCAAGGTCATATGAGTAAACATGTATATGTTGGTTCTATATCCATGACTTGAATGGTGATATAGAACATATATGGGCCGATCTTGACAGGAAGGTCCACTTCTCGAAACACTGAACTTTGAGAACCGTCAAAAACTTTAACTATCGTGGAACTTGGTCTTATCACAACACCATCTAGTGTTAACTTTATCAAGCTGGATTTTGGTAACACATTGAGGGAAGAACCAATATCGGTGAGTACCCTGGACAGGATTGTAGTACCTATCTGCATAGAGAAGTACAATGCTTTGTTGTGGGCTCGGCCTTTCGGGGGTAACTCACTGTCATTAAAACCCATATATGATCCGGATGTCAAATTTTCCACAACATTGTCAAATTGGTTCACAGTAATTTCCTCCGCAACATGAGCAGAACTTAGAACCTTCATTAGTGAATATCGATGCACTTCTGAATTGATAAGAAACGAGAGTATAAAAATTTTGGCTGGGGTTTGGTGAATTTGATCCACTACCATATGATCACTCCTCTCAATTATCTTCAGAAATTCATCTGCCTCTTGATCAATATAGTTCTTGCTTGGAGGTTCTAGTTTTTGACTTGCTTCCACCACTGCTTTTCCTTTGTCTTTCCCCAATGTAATGCCCAATATTTAATTAATCATTTAATTAAATATTTTCAAATATTTTTCAGATTAAATTTTTGAATTTGTGAAATGTCAATTTATGTTGTTATGTGGTTATTTGATAAATTGGTTGATTTAAGTTGTAGAAATAATATTATTAATAATATTAGAATTATATAAGACTATTTATTTAGTGGGCTTAGTTGTTGTGTCGGTTATAGTAAAAAGTGGGGGTGTTGACTAGTAGGCCCAATAAGACTAAGTAGAATAATAATAATATTATTATAAGAAAATAGAAAATATAGAAAATTATAGTTATAAACTAATTGGAAACTATGTTAGAAAGGAAGTACCAGTAAGAATTGGAACAAGTGGTGTGCGAAGAAAAGTTGCAGAGAAGGAAGAGAGGCAAAAAAACGAGGTTCCAACGGATAGATCGCAAATTAAGAGCAATATTCTATTCAAGATAAGGGTGAGGTTCTGACTTTATAATAGGGTATGTGATTAATGATATGTGAATAATTGAGATATTGTTGAAATTGAGAGATGATTGAGAACTCAATTTAATTTATATATACATATATAAGTACCTTAGTGCTTTCTTCTCAATGCCACATCTGCTTCGATATTGTACCGAAATAATCAAGTGATTATACTTTTAGTATACTATAGCGGCAATCTGTAGCATATATGTGCCTTACGCTTATACTGTAGTAGCACTTGGAAATTGAGTTTAGTAACATTATTGATTCATATACTATTTATTTAATTCTTCATTTGTTATAATAATATATTATTCTAATTATAATATTAATAATAATGATAACTATTATTATTATTATTATTATTATTTTATTATTATCATATTAATAATTTAATATTATTAATATAATGATTTTTAAGAGTTTTGAGTTAGAAATAATTATTTGGATTATTTAGCTAATTTAAGTTATTTTCAATTTCGATAGAGTTGTTACAATTGTAAATTGAGTTGTCAATAGGGTTGTTAGAGTTGTCAATAGTGTTGTTAAAGTTACCAGTAGAGTTGTTTTGAGTTATTAAAAGTCACTTTTTATTTGTTTGCGTAGTTCTGGCATGTTTAGAGTTGTCAGTAAGGTAAGTTGGAGCTTCCAAATAATAATATTGTTAGTATAATATTTTTAGGAGTTGTGAGTTAGAGGTAAACAATTGAGATGCATTTGAGTCTTGGAATTGATTAACAGTGATGGTTTTAGTTGCAGAGACATAGTAGTTAATGTGTTAAATATATAGAAATTTAATAGCAGAATAATATTAATATAGAAGAGTTAGTAATTTAGTAAGGAAACCTTAGTAACTGATGTATATTATTTAATAGCAGATGTAATAATTTAGCAGGGGATTATTAGTAGAGGTAATTAGTAGAATAAATTGGCAGAAGGTTAATGTAGTGACTAGTGATTATTAGTAGAGGAGATTAGTAAAATAAATTGGAAGAAGGTTAATGTAGTGACTAGTAGTAATTCATTAAATGGGTAACATATAGTGTATTTTGGTAATAAGTAGTACATGTTAATAACAGGAAGTAATGGTACTAGTTGGCAGGGAGATATTAGTAACAGGTAGTACATATACCAGCAGTAACTGTATAAACTTAATAAGAGTAATGAAGAGTAGAAAATCTTGGTAATTTAGCAGAAGATTAATTAACCGGAAATAGTCGTAATAGTCTGAATAGTTACACAGTTTATTTGTAGTAATTTTTGGTTGATTCGTTGGGTGGTTTTTTTGTTGAAAAATATGAAATTACAAGTGATGTTGTATCTTGTTGAATTGCCTCTATTTATGGGCAAAATATAAGTTGTAGGCCTATGGCCAATGCTGATTTGTTGTTGTGTTGCTATGTAATTATTATTGTTGTTATTCTGACATTCATATTGTGTCGCATACATAGCATATCAAGTTGGAGCTGATGCTCGGTAAGTTGGCCTGAATTTGCAAATTAAGTTGAAGGCTTATGCCTTGTTGATGCCTCTATTAATTGGAAGATTTTTAAGTTGAGAGTTCTGCTCCAATGGTACCACATGTATGTGCATTTTAATGAGTCGCATTCCGTGTTGCATATTTAAGTTATTGTGTTATTAACTTATGATGATTGGTGTTAGTTGAAAGTTGTGAATGGGGATTTTATATAATCCGACCTAATATATTTATTATCGTACACTCAATTATATGGTTCGATATCTCACCCCTTCTGTTTGAATGTTGTCCTCTGTTGGTAACGTGCAGGTAATCATGAAGGATAGTTGTTACCTTCGTTAGTCTGAGTCGGTGTTGTCACTATGATACGCAGCACTCGGGGGGATGAATGCATGTTTTCTTTATCGTTGGTTTTCATTATTCTGTTGAATTTTTAAGTTGTTTTCATTAAAGACTTGTTGTCTTAAAGTTGTTTTGAGTTGGATAAGATGTTGTGGTGTTTTCAGTTGAATCTTGTGAATCCGCTGCGTAGTAATGAAAGTTGTTTTATTTTTAAAGACTAAACAGGTTGTTATCGGTTCATCCGAATTTTATGTGTTATGTATCTGAACTATAAGTGATTGAATGTCGTTGTTTCTAAGTTGAAAGTGTAGCATTCCATTTGTTTGTTGGAAATTTTGTAACTCTGATTTTATATAATTCGTTGGGTAGAAATGGGGTGTTACACTAGTGGTATCAGAGAAGGTCGGTCCATCCGACCAAGTTGTCGAGTCGTAGTTTTGTTTAACAATCGAGTATTATTAATTTGAATTTTAACTGTTATTTGTGTTGTGATCAGAAGCTGGAGATGGCTGGAAGGAATGATGTTGCACTTGTTGCTGCTTTAGAAGCGGTGGCGCATGCTATGGAGAATCAGCTGAATATTGATGAGAATGCTGGATCTCGTAGTTTGGCGACCTTTCAGAGGGAGAATCCGCCTACGTTAAAGGGTAAGGATGATCCTGACGGAGCGTTGGATTAGTTGAAAGAGATTGAAAGAATATTTCATGTGATGGATTTCACTTCAGCGCGGAAGGTTCAATATGGAACTCATATGCTAAAAGTCGAAGTTGATGACTGGTGGCTAGAGACGTGTTTGAGGTTGGAAGTTGCAGGTGAAAATATAACTTGGGCTGTGTTTAGTAGGGAATTTCTGAGGAAGTATTTCCCTGAAGACGTTTGTGGTAAGAAGGAAATTGAATTTCTTGAGTTTAATCAAGGAAGTATATCGGTTGTTGAGTATGTTGCAAACTTTTTTGAGTTGGCTAAGTTTTACCCGCACCACAGCGAGGCAAATACTGAGTTTTCAAAGTGTATCAAGTTTGAGAATGGGTTGCACCCAGAGATCAAGAAGGAAATTGGATACCATAATATTTGTGTCTTTGTTGATTTGATTGATAGTTGAAGGCTTTATGAAGAGGATAATAATGCTCACTATAAGATTATCAATGAGAAGAGGGGTAAGAACCAACAGAACTGTGGTAAGCCTTATGATGCCCCAACTGGTAAAGGTAAACAAAAAGTTGCACAGGGTCAGAGGACTAGTGGGGGAGATGCTCCTGCTAGTGTTCTGTGCTTCAAATGTGGAAAACTTGGTCATAAGAGCAATGTGTGTACTGCCGAGGTGAAGAGGTGTTTCTGTTGTGGTAAGACTGGATATGCTATATCTGAGTGCAAGCATAAAGAAATGATTTATTTCAATTATGGTGAAGAAGGACACATTGGTAGTCAGTGTCATAAAACAAAGAAGGCGCAAACCAATGGAAAAGTGTTCGCGTTAGCTGGGACTCAGACAGCTAATAAGGACAGACTCATCAGAGGTATGCGTTTCATTAATAGTACTCCTTTAATTACTATTATTGATATATGTGTTACTCATTGCTTTATTGCTGCTGATTGTATTGAAATATTGGGTCTTATGTTGTCTTCTATGAATGGAGAGATGGTCATCGATACTCCAGCCAAGGGATCGGTGACTACTTCTCTTGTGTGTTTAAAGTGTCCTTTGTCGATCTTCGACATAGACTTTGTTGTTGATTTGTTTTGTTTGTTGTTAAGTGGGTTAGATGTGATCTTAGGTATGAATTGGTTAGAACATAACTATGTTCATTATAACTGTTACAACAAGTTTGTGAGGTTTTCTACTCCTGAAGAAGAAGAATATGGTATGTTGTCCGCTAGATAGTTGTGGAAGTCGATGCAAGAAGAGGCTCAGATGTTCTCGTTGATGGCATCTCTATCTGTCAAGAATCGAGCTATAATTGAGGAATTGTAAGTGGTGCATGAATTTCCTGAAGTTTTCCCTGATGAAATTTCCGATGTACTGCCAGAGAGAGAATTCAAATTTGCTTTTGATCTTGTACCTGGTACCAGACCTGTTTCAATGGCACCATACAGGATGTCTGTATCTGAATTGTCGAAATTAAAGAAGCAATTAGAAGATTTACTTGAAAAGAATTTTGTGAGACCAAGTGTATCTTCGTGAGGAGCTCCAGTGTTGCTAGTAAAGAAGAAAGATAGAAGTATGAGACTTTGTGTTTGTTGTACCCCAAAATTTCCACTCCCATATTTCTCAATACATTTCAAGTAAGGTCTTCAAATTGCCCAAGGAAGTCCAAGAGTTGACCAGACAAACTCTCTCCTAAAGGCAGTCTACCTCAAATTAGGGTTTCATTTTGCATCAAGATGTTTGAGTCCAAAGGGTCCCAAATGCTCAGTATTGTCCTAATATGTTCTCAAGATCATCCATGTTAAGTTTCAAGCCTTGGAGAGGAAGTTTGCTCAGTCAATTGCTCAAAGGCCTGAAAGTCGACTATGCTAGGGCAAAAGTCAACTATGGCCCACATACATTCAAACTTCAAGATGTTTGGTCAACATACTTATTTTGAAGTATTATTCATCATTTGATCAAGGGTTGATCATGATTCCTCAAGGATTTCTCACAATTCTTCAAAATCCAAAAGTTGCTAAATTAGGGTTTTGTAGGAAAAGTCAACTCAACTTTGACCAAGCATAACTTTCTCATACTTTATCACAAATGACCCATCCAAATCTCATTTTGAATAGGATGTAATTACCTACAATTCATCTTCAGCTCCCAAGTTTAAAATATGCACTCACAGGAAGATATAAATTTGGACATTATATGTCATTTTGAAAAGTCAACAAAAACACCTTTTGGGTCAAAGCTTCTTACATGAACATGGAAGATCCAATTAAGATTAAACCAAAGAGGTTTCTTAGGGGATATCCTAATCTTTCTAAAAAGTCCAAGAACACCCTCATAAGGTTAAAATTGAGAGAGATATGCATTGTCAAAGTTGGACAATTTTTAAAAAAAATGCATGAAGCAAATATTGACCAAACATGAATTTTTTCCAAATGGGCCTATCTTTTCAAGTTTGAAACTCATTCCTAACATGGTCCATGACCTCGAAGCCCACCCATATATTTTTCTACTATTTATGCTATTTATTTTGATATTTTCTTCATTAAAATTCAGAATTAAGTAAATAAATAATAGAAATAATGTAAATTTTGATGTGAATCCATTTTGGGCAAGTTTTATGTTGGTTTATGTCAATTGATTTTGTGAAATAATCCTTAAAATATATCCAGGTTCATCCACATGTGAAAATGGCATAAAATCATCAAATATGACATTTTTTTCAAATCTTGATCATGGTCTTAAAACACAACATTATGAGGGAGATTCTTTCCATGCTTTCTTGTCTCCTCATTCTCCTCTATAAATATAGAGCCACACAAGCTTGAAATATACGAAATTCCTCTCTAAAAAGCTCTCCAAAAGCTCTTCAAAAGGCTCTCCAGAAATCAAAGAATTGGTGCAAGTCATATCTCGAGGTTCTGGTGTCTCTCAATTGACATCAAGCCTCAAACCATCCTCTTGAAGTCCTCAGGAGTCTTACAAGGCCCAAGAGCCATCCATCACACGCCTAGCACGCCACCATTTGACAATACCGGTTTGGTAAAGTTTTAAACTTCGAATCTCTAATTTTAATCACATTTTATGGTATGCTAACGTTTGTTTGAGTTTATATAGAACAGTTATGGATAGATGAATCATAAGTTCCATGCAAGAATAAAAAAACACCATAGTTAGAGCATGAGCTTTCGAAGATTCAGGCCTAGGGATTTCGGATGATTGCACCCCCATGTTTACTTTTGCTACTAGGCCCATCTTTATTTTCTTGTTTTATTCATTTCATTTATTTATTTTAATCCTTTTTTTTATCAATAAAAAAATATAAAAATCACATAAAAATAGATTTTGGATTTTTTCTTAATTAAATTTTAATTTTGGTAAATTAATTAACTAAACACTTTAACTTTTTTTTAAAATTAAAATTAATAGAACTTAGGTTTAATTTCATTTTCCTTTTCATAACAAAAATACCAAAAAAACATAGAATTAATTTCTTTTATTTAAATTTCATGTTTCTTTAATAATTATCTTTTTTAAATATAGATCTTGATCAATTATTTTTTAACTTAAACCATTTTTATAAATTAAAACAACAAAAAGATTTTTTTTATATCTTAGGATTTTTAGATGTCTTTTCAAATTTGCGCGTTATTATTCTTTCGCACTTCATTTTATTATTGTAACTGTATATTGGGATATAATAGATGGTTAGTAGGACCTTTACCGCTTTTATTTATTTTTTTCCCTAGTTTTGGATATGTACATAATCCACCTCCTCGAAGCCTTGTAATAGCTTGGTTTTATATTTCTTCACTTTTAAATTACTGCAATTATTAACTGCTAGATGTATGACTAATAGGATTGTATGGCAAGAATAATCAAACATTAGCAAACTTAACACAAGACTAAAATAACTGAACATAAGACACCTTGCACATATGCACCCTTAGGGTATACCTCACTTGGTTGCCTCGGAAAATAATGGTCATGTCCCTCGAACGTAGGGATACCTTTAGCAAAGGCCCTCGGTTAAAATCATCATAAAGATCATGATCCCTCGATGTCCCTCGAAGTTGCCTACGGTATATGATCTTGTCCCTCGATGTAGCCTACGAATATATGATGATAGTCCCTTCGAAATGCTAAGGTATCCCTACATGTTGCCTTCAATGATCATTACGTCCCTTTCGAATTGACCCTTACAAATTCCAACGACGGTGCTACCTATTTCTCAATAGTAGGATAGCGCTGGCTAAAGGAAACAAGAATAGAAACGATCTTTTTTTCGAGTTGGTAGATGCTAGTAGGTACTTGCTCAAATCAAACTTTTTCACACCAAACACTTTTCAAACAAAGTTTTCAAAAACACTTCATAACACTCTTGAGGACAGAAACAAGGGTTAAAACGAAGTAAAACAAAACTTTTCAAAACAAGCACACATAAGTAATTTCAAAATGAGCAAGTACCTAAGAGCCCATGGAAAACCATGGATAGAAAGGGTGCTAACACCTTCCCTTTCTATAATCTACTCCCCGTACTCAGAAACATCTCGAAAAAGGTTTTTTCTGTTCTTTTTCCTTTTCCTTGTTGGATAAAATAAAAGTCAGTGGCGACTCTTGCTTACCGCGACATTTTGTGAACAAAAAATGCAAAACGCAAACCAGTATTAAATAGTCGGTTCTGCCACCGTATCACAGAACTGGCGACTCTGCTGGGGACTAATAAGTGGGGTATACCTTAGGACTTAGTTCATCATAAATTACTTCTTTTGTTTGTTTTGGTTGCTTTACTTTTAAGGGTTTTGTTTGGGAGTTACTATAGATCCTAACTCGGATCTGGGGACACCTTTTAGGTAAGTAGCAATAAACTGTGAGGGAAATGTACGGCATAGACCGATACGGTTGAAGCAGTAGCTACGTTGATGTGCCACATTGGTTGGTACTGGTATTCCTTATGGAGAAACTAGGAGAATACGGGGCCGCTGCATGTGTCGTTAAGAATCAACTGTCCTTAGAACCTTTAATCGACCAACTTGGCCATTAGAAAGTAGTGAGATAGCCGGCCTCGGTGTAAAGATGAGAACTGGTTGATACTCGATGCTACACTCATTAAGACCATACTCTCGAGATAGTTCTAGCTGCAAGAAAAGATTGCGTGAGTTGAAACCATGACCGATGGAGGATGGTCAGTGATATTGAGATCCTCTAGAACCCGGTTACTTTTCTAGGACAGGTTGAACCAACTTAACTTCAAGAGGGTATTACCTTTGACCTCATGCAAGCCTAAACCTAAGGCTGTTTGTGTGACTTGTGTGCTTTCAGCTTGAACTACTTGCACAGTTTTATTATCTGACAACATGAGTTCCTTGCAGGTTTTGTTTACAGTCATTATCCAATAACTTGGATTTCTTGCCGGATTTACTTGCTTACATCACCTCGCACTTTTGCTTAAACGCATAGCATACACATCATAACATCATGCCTTAACATTTCCTTAACCATTTCAAGGATCTCAAGGGTTTGTGATGCAGGTTATGGTAAATCAAACATCTAGCAAGGGGCAAAGGGGATTTATTTTCCTCTAGCCAATGCCGTCTAGAGATCAAAATATGATAACTTGAGTCAGTGGCTATGACCCACTCGATATGGTGAGCTTGACTCTTGAAGAAGGACTCTTAACGACACAAAGTTTCTTCAATCAAGCTGCAATCAAATTTTAACAGGTTCTTGTTTACCCCGCGAGATCCTTGAAAACATTGCATACATATATCATACATATCATTGCATAACAGGTCTTCCAGTACAGGCCTCTCATGTTCTCGTTGTTTATTTCAGCAATGGCTCTCAAACAAGACAGCAGAGATCTTCAAACTCAAGAAGCTCAGTTCAGGGACATATTCCTAAACCTATCCAAGGGGCAGGAAGAGTTGAAAACACTCCTCATTGGGAATTTGGTCAAGAAAAGTCCTGAAGAAAACAAGGACGAACGGCTGGAACAACTGTAAGTCGAGGTAGATGCAATAAGAACCTAGATGCTGGGGCAGATAGCTCTTATCCAAGACCTAGCCCGGGGACAAGAAGAGCTGAGAACCATCATCAACCAACTTCATCAAGACGGATACAACAGTATGAAGCAAACAGTCGAGGCCGGGGACCAAGTCATTGATCAACCTCCAAGAAGACAAAAGGTTGGTTTGGTGAAGAGTGGACCTTTCCAAATTTCTACTACACGGGTCCAACAACAACCTCGCCAAAAACAACGGGTTGATCAGAGTAAGCCGGATATGACCAAAAGGCAGTTTACCAAAATCAACATGTCATTGGCTCAAGCATTGCAACGCCTGTTGAAGGCCAAGTTGGTTATATTAAGGGACTCTCCTCAGAATCCCAACATAGCCTCCCCAAGGTTCAATCTTGATGCAAGGTGTGCATACCATTCCAACAGCTCTGGACATGACACCAACAACTCTTGGGCATTGAGAAATAAAATTCAAGACCTGATTGATGAAGGAGCGCTAGAATTCGCACAAGACGGCCAGACTGAGTTCTTCTGTCATCCCTCCAAAGCATACCATTTGAAGTGACAAGTTCTAACAAGAGGGCTTTTCGTTCATTAGAATTTTCAATTTGTAATTTTCTTTTGATTGTTTTAACATTTATTCATATCAAACCTCGTTATTTCATCAATGCATTGCACATGTTTGTCTTGAATCAATTCATTTATATTCACTATTTCAAAAATGTGTTCTTATTTCCTTTTGTGATATTCAACTCTCGATTAAAAACTCTAAGCCTTAGATGGAGGATGACAAAAATGATACCACAATATCTACAGTATGCTTTTGAACAGACCCCGCTGACGATGTACAGACGTTGTTTCAAATCCTAAACAATGGAGTTATAAGGAAGATAATCCCTAGTCAACCCCTTCGAGTCAAAGAAGTAGGATTTTTCTTTTCAAACAAATTAAAACCCTTAATAATAACCTGGGGCAGGGTAGTTTCTCAGTTAATTCAGATGCGCATTCAGTCGCAGTATTCTACTTCATACATAATGAATGGAATCAAAGTCATCCTTCCGAAACAAAAGACGGTGATGGTTCCCTATAATCATCAAGGAAGGCAGTCATTATCTCTCGAAATAAAAGCCCATTAAGTCAAAACCTATGAAGGAGACTTAAGAAAAAAACTGGGGCATCCCGCTGACTGTAATCACAAAAAGGAACAGTTCAGGCAAAAGACAGGGATAATGAAACCAAAAAAAGAGGTTACTACAAATCCTCGGCAAAAAAAAAGATTACAAAATGACTGCCTTTTTCAAGTAAGCTTTCAGTATCTGAACCATCACCGGAACATCAAGGGAAATATTCCAAGACTCAAACGGGATCTAAATGCACAATTAACTGAGTATAGGATCGAAGAACATCACGAAGAATGGGTGGGTACAATTAAATTTTGAGCCTTTATCCTTTGTTTCTTGAACCGTGAACCAGGCCCCGTTATAACCCTTAAAAGTCCTAGCTGAAGCATGGGTTAGTTCGAAAGCATATTGTTACAAAAGGTATCCTAACTCCTATAAGGTTTGCTATAAATCCTGAGTTGACATCACACTTTTACAAAAAAAAAACTTGTTTTACTAAAAAATGAATTTTCAAACTTCAAGACAGACATAAGCTTTGCATTCTTAAAATAACATTGTTTGCATATGACTATTTGTTCAACAGTAGAGAAATTCGCATGACAAATATCTAGTGAACAAAAACCTTCTCAATAAAAAGGATCACCTCAAGTGAAAAAAACACTTCCAACCAAGGGGCACGACATGATCATTATCCATCATCTGGGGCAGTCAAGTCAAGATTCAAGGAATCTCTCAAAGATGCCAAATAGCCAGGGGTAGATCTCCATCTGAATCACTTGGGGCATTGGACATGAATTCCAGTAACGAATCTTGTATGATCAAACAAACATCTTCTGGTAGTGTGGCAACACAACACTACCGACAATGACAACTCCCTACACCCTGAGAGCGTGGACATAGTCAGAAAATACTGTGCATGAATAAAGACCCGCTAGGTTGACTGGCCTAGGCAAAAATAAGGGCATCCCGGCAAACCAAAAGGGTTCAGGCAAAAATTAGGGATAAAAACAAAAAAGATATGTACACTCGGAAAGCCGAAAACCTGAAAAGGCAGCTAGGGCAAAAAGGGTATCCCGGTGGACTGAAAATCTGAAAAGACAGTCCAGGAAAAAGTTAGGGATTAAAGCGTACGACTATGTCCCATCTCCTGTCTATCAATGGAAGACTTATACCTTGATCAACATTCAGCAAGAGCACCAGAATTGATACAGTTCAGATACGCTCCAGATACGTATGCCATTCTGATACTCATTCAGATTCAACTTTCAGATACAGTTCAGATACGCTCCAAATATGGATGCCATTTTGATACTCATTCAGACTCAGCTTTCAGATAGAGTTCAGATACGCTCCAGATACGGAAGCCATTTTGATACTCATTCATATTCAGCTTTCAGATACAGTTCAGATACGCTCCAGATATGGATGCCATTCTGATACTCATTCAAATTCAGCTTTCAGATATAATTCAGATACGCTCCAGATACGAATGCCATTCTGATACTCATTCAGATTCAGCTTTCAGACACAGTTTAGATACGCTCCAGATACAGATTCCATTCTGATACTCATTCAGATTTCAGCTTTCAGATACAGTTCAGATACGCTCCAGATACGGATGCCATTCTGATACTCATTCAGATTCAGCTTTCAGATACAATTCAGATATGCTCCAGATACGAATGCCATTCTGATACTCATTCAGATTCAGCTTTCAGATACAATCTAGATACACTCCAGATATGGATTCCATTCTGATACTCATTCAGATTCAGCTTTCAGATACACTTCAAATATGCTCCAAATAGGGATTCCATTCTGATACTCATTCAGATTCAGCTTTCAGATAGAGTCCAGATAGGCTCCAGATACAGATGCCATTCTGATACTCGTTCAGATTTAGCTTTCAGATACAGTTCAGATCGCTCTAGATACGGATGCCATTTTGATACTCATTCAAATTCAGCTTTCCTATACAGTTCAGATACGATCCAGAGACGGATGCCATTATGAAACTCATTCAACACATATTTCAAGTACAATTAAGATATGATTCAGATACGGATGTCATCTTGACAGTCATTAAATACATGTTCAAGTATAATCACGACATAGATCCATCCACAAAATCTCCGCATGTACTTTTTCCAGCATGGTACAAGGGGCAGAGACAGTTGGAAGCAAAATCACTATCACATACAAGCCAGTGAAAACCATACTCCCCACAGAGCCGAGACAACTAAGATCCGACCTCCGTATCCCCAAGCATGAATTCCTATCCCAGCAGTATCCTTCAGAAAGCTGATATTTGCATTCCCCAGCCGAGTTTTATAACCATGAGCAGTTTATAAAGCCATCTCCCGAGCAGAGTTTATTTCTATGACAGTGGAAGCTCAATCTCCAATAGAGCTCTTCTCTCCAGCAATGAAAGTTCATCCCCACCTGAGTTTATTTCTCCAAACCAGCAGATCTTCCAACAAAGTATCCCTCTTCCCCATAGAGTCAGTCAGCCACAAGGTTATTTTCAAAAAGAGTCTCTCCCGGAGGAATGTTCTCAATCAGAACGGACGCAAGTCTCCAGCTAATCATCTTCGGTCATTATCCCCAGTAAGAACGAAGAACTCAACTCTTTGTACACTCTAACAGCAGTCCAGGATTTATTCTTCCCAGCAGGAGAATATCACAATGGCATTACATATCCATACATCATGGAATGCGCATATGCATCATACATCATAATCTCATTTATTTTGAGAACATCATTACTCAATACATTTCATACATCATGACATTACAGACAACTAACTCTTTACCTTTCAGGAAAAGACGTAATCAAGTTCTCACAAGTTTTCTCTGGTTCAGTCAAACCGACACTAAGGTTTCTATTCTAGTTGAAGATGTTCTAAGACTTTCGTCTGGGTCAGCCGAATCATCGCTAAGATTCCCCTGATTTCTATGCCAGTCAAAGTTAATCCGAGATCTCTCTAGGGACCAGTCAAATCGACACTAAGATTTCTCTCCCAATTGAAGTTTACCCTGGTTCAGTCAAATCAATACTAAGATTTTTATTTCAGTTCAAGCTATGAAGCCTGGAAATCGACCGGAAAACAGCTTAACAAAGTATTGTGAAGCCTGGAAATCGACCAGATAGCAATAAAAGATGCCATGAAGCCTGGACTCAACCAGATAATGGTATAAGACATCGTGAAGCCTGGATTACGACCAGATAGCAGCAAAGGATACTGAAGCCTGGGACACGACCAAATAACAGTATAAGGTACTGCGAAGCTTGGAATTCTACCAAATAGCAGTTTACACGGCCAATTACTAAGAAGCCCGTAATTGACCGGATATTAGTATGCCTTAAATTCAAGTTGAAGCCCGGATGCGACTGGATAACAACCTGATTTCTTCTGAAGCCTGGAGCACGACCAGATAAGAAGTGATAAATTGCAAAGCCTAGAGAACAACCAGATTGCAAGTTTAAGCTCATCCCCTCAGTAAGCCACTGTAAAGCCTAGAGCACGACCAAATAGCAGTTGGTCCTATTTTCTTCAGCAAATCACTGTAAAGCCTGGAACACGACCAGATAGTAGTTCATTTTCACCTCCCCGACTAAGAGATAATTCCCCAGTAGAATAACGGACGACTAAAGCTACTAAAATTCTATTTCTCTCAAGATAGAGACCAGTATTCCCCAGCGAAATCCTCCTCAACAACAGGTATATGGGCTCTCGCAAAGGAATCTCTTATGCGATCAACACTTCTTCTGATGGCATATTTAAGCCCATTTTCCGTCATTAACTTCCAAATTGCATCTATAAGCCCATTATCGAAATTTCAAGGCCAGTACCACTTCATGCGAGTGCAAATTTCTGGGCACTCTAGTGTTCAATCATCTTCCACCTTCGGATCACGAAAGGCAAGCAAGCCAATCTACATCCTCAGGTTTAAGAAGATTGAATAGGGGCAGCTGTTGTACCCCAAAATTTGCCCTCCATTATTTCTCAATACATTTCAAGTAAGGTCTTCAAATTGCCCAAGGAAGTCTAAGAGTTGACCAAACAAACTCTCTCCTAAAGGCAGTCTACCTCAAATTAGGGTTTCATTTTGCATCAAGATGTTTGCGTCCAAAGGGTCCCAAATGCTCACTATTGTCCTAATATGTTCTCAAGATCATCCATGTCAAGTTTCAAGCCTTGCAGAGGAAGTTTGCTCAGTTAATTGCTCAAAGGCCTGAAAGTCGACGGTGCTAGGGCAAAAGTCAACTGTGGCCCCACATACAGTCAAACTTCAAGATTTTTGTTCAACATCCTAATTTTGAAGTATTATTCATCATTTGATCAAGGGTTGATCATGATTCCTCAAGGATTGCTCACAATTCATCAAACCCCAAAAGTTGCTAAATTAGGGTTTTGTAGGAGAAGTCAACTCAACTTTGACCAAACATAACTTTCTCATAATTTATCAGAAATGACCCATCAAAAGCTCATTTATAAGAGGATGTAATTCCCTACAATTAATATTCATCTTCAAAGTTCAAAATATGCACTCACAAGAAGATATAAATTTGGACATTATAGGTCATTTTGAAAAGTCAACAAAAACACCTTTTGGGTCAAAACTTCTTACATGAACATGGAAGATCCAATTGAGATGAAACCAAAGAGGTTGCTTAGGGGATATCCTAAGATTTCTAAAAAGTCCAAGAACACCCTCATAAGGTTAAAAGTGAGAGAGATTTGCATTGTCAATGTTAGACAATTTTTGAAAAAAATGCATGAAGCAAATATTGACCAAACTTGGATTTTTTCCAAATGGGCCTATCTTTTCAAGTTTGAAACTCATTCCTAACATGGTCCACTACCTCTAAGACCACCCATACATTTTTCTACTATTTATGCTATTTATTTTGATATTTTATTCATTAAAATTCAGAATTAAATAAATAAATAATAGAAATAATGTAAATTTTGATGTGAATCCATTTTGGGCAAGATTTATGCTGGTTTATGTCAATTGATTTCATGCAACAACTCTTCAAATATGTCCAGGTCCCCATGTGAAAATGGCATAAAATCATCAAATATGGCATTTTTTTCAAATCTTGATCATGGTCTTAAAACACAACATTATGAGGGAGATTCTTTCCATGCTTTCTTGTCTCCTCATTCTCTTATACAAATATAGAGCCATAAAATCTTGAAAGAGACGAAATTCCTCTCTAAAAAGCTCTCAAAAAGCTCTTCAAAAAGCTCTCCAAAAGCTCTTCAAAAAGCTCTCCAGAAATCAAAGAATTGGTGCAAGTCATATCTCAAGGTTCCGGTCTCTCTCAATTGACATCAAGCCTCAAACCATCCTCTTGAAGTCCTTAGGAGTCTTACAAGGCCCAAGAGTCATCCATCACACGCCTATCACGCCCCCATTTGACAATACCGGTTTGATAAAATTTTAAACATCGAATCTCTAATTTCAATCACATTTTATGGTATGCTAACATTTGTTTGAGTTTATATAGAACAATTATGGATGGTTGAATCATAGGTTCCACACAAGAAACAAAAAACACCATAGTTAGAGCATGAAACTTTCGAAGATTCGGGCCTAGGGATTTCTGATGATTGCACCCCCTGTTTACTTTTGCTACTAGGCCCATCTTTATTTTCTTGTTTTATTCATTTCATTTATTTCTTTTAATCTCTTTTTTTATTTTTATCAATAAACAAATATAAAAATCACATAAAAATAGATTTAGGATTTTTTCTTAATTAAATTTGGTAAATTAAATAACTAAACACTTTAACTTTTTTTAAAAATTAAAATTAATAAAACTTAGGTTTAATTTCATTTTAATTCATTTTCCTTTTCATAACAAAAATACCAAAAAAACATAGAATTAATTTCTTTTATTTAAATTTCATGTTTCTTTAATAATTATCTTTTTTAAATATAGATCTAGATCAATTATTTTTTAACTTAAACCATTTTTATAAATTAAAACAAAAAAACAACAAAAAGATTTTTTTATATCTTAGGATTTTTAGACGTTTTTTCAAATTTGCGCGTTATTATTCTTTTGCAATTCATTTTATTATTGTAACTTAATATTGGGATGTAATAGATGGTTAGTAGGACCTTTACCGCTTTTATTTATTTTTCCCCCACTTTTGGATATGTACATAATCCCCCTCCCCGAAGCCTTGTAATAACTGGGTTTTATATTTCTTCACTTTTAAATTACTGTAATTATTAACTGCTAGATGTATGACTAATAGGATTGTATGGCAAGAATAATCAAACATTAGCAAACTTAACACAAGACTAAAATAACTGAACATAACACACCTTGCAGATATGCACCCTTAGGGTATACATCACTTGGTTGCCTGAGAAAATAATGGTCATGTCCCTCTAACGTAGGTATGCCCTTAGCAAATCCCCTCGGTTAAAATCATCATAAAGATCATGGTCCCTCGATGTCCCTCGAAGTTGTCTACGGTATATGATCTTGTCCCTCGATGATGCCGACGAATATATGATGACAGTCCCTTAGAAATGCTAAGGTATCCCTACATGTTGCCTTCAATGACCATTACGTCCCTTTCGAATTGACCCTTACAAATTCCAATGACGGTGCTACCTATTTCTCAATAGTAGGATAACGCTGTCTAAAGAAAACTAGAATAGAAACTATCTTTTTTTCGAGTAGGTAGATGCTAGTAGGTACTTGCTCAAATCAAACTTTTTCACACCAAACACTTTTCAAACAAAGTTTTCAAAAACACTTCATAACACTCTTGAGGACAGATACAAGGGTTAAAACAAAGTAAAACAAAACTTTTCAAAACAAGCACACACAAGCAATTTCAAAATGAGCAAGTACCTAAGAGCCCATGGAAAACCATGGATAGAAAGGGTGCTAACACCTTCCCTTTCTATAATCTACCCCCCATACTCATAAATATCTCGAAAAAGGTTTTTTCTGTTCTTTTTCCTTTTCCTTGTTGGATAAAATAAAATTCGGTGGCGACTCTTGCTTACCGCGACATTTTACGAACAAAAAACGCAAAACGCAAACCAGTATTAAATAGTCAGTTTTGCCACCGTATCACAGTGTTGATTATAGGCAATTGAATAAAGTGACAATTAATAACAAGTATTAGCTTCCAAGAATAGATAACTTGATGGATCAATTGGTGGGTGCTCGAGTGTTTAGTAAGATTGATTTGAGGTCGGGTTATCATCAGATTAAAGTGAAGGATGAAGATATCCAGAATACGGCTTTCAGAACGTGTTATGGACATTATGAGTATTTGGTGATGCATTTTGGTGTTACTAATGCGCCAAGAGTATTCATGGAGTACATGAACCGTATCTTTCATACTTATTTGGATCGGTTTGTAGTGGTGTTCATTGATGACATTTTAATTTCCTATAAATCGGAAGAAGATCATGCAGAAAACTTAAGAATAGTATTACAAGTTTTTAAAGAGAAGAAGTTGTATGCAAAGCTTTCTAAGTTTGAATTTTGGTTAAAGGAGGTTAGTTTTCTTGGTCATGTTATCTCAGGTAGTGGCATTGCTGTAGACCCATCTAAAGTAGATGTTTTGTTGCAATGGGAAACTCCAAAGTCGACTACCGAAATTAGAAGCTTTTTGGGATTAGCTGGTTATTATAGAAGGTTTATCGAAGTTTTTTTTAAGTTGGAACTTCCGTTGACTAAGTTGACTTGTAAAGGTAGAGTTTTTGTGTGGGATGTTTAGTGTGAAGAAAGTTTTACAAAATTAAAGAAAAGATTGATGTTGGCTCCGATTTTAACATTACCTAATTCAGGAGAACCTTTTGTGGTATATTGTGATGCTTCTAAGATGGGTTTAGGAGGTGTACTTATGCATAATGATAAGGTAGTTGCTTATGCGTCAAGACAGTTGAGGACTCATGAAAAGAACTATCCTACGCATAATTTAGAGCTTGCTGCAGTTGTTTTTGTGTTGAAGATTTGGAGGCACTACCTCTATGGTTCTAGATTTGAAGTATTTAGTGACCATAAGAGTTTAAAATATCTATTTGATCAGAAGGATTTGAGCATGAGACAATGAAAATGGTTGGATTTGTTAAAGGATTATGATTTCGGTTTGAATTATCATCCAGGGAAAGTGAATGTGGTGGCTGATGCGTTAAGTCGAAAGACTTTACATATGTCAGCAGTGGTGGTTAAATAGTTGGAATTAATTGAGAAGTTCAGAGATATGAGCTTAGTTTGAAAAGTGACACCACAGAGTGATATGTTAGGAATGTTGAAAATTAACAATTAATTTATGGACAACATCAAAGAAGCTTAGAAGTTAGACGTGAAACTGGTATATTCGATAGTTGGAATCGATCAATCTGGAAGTAATGATTTCAAGTTCGATGCACAAGGTGTGTTGAGGTTTCGTAATCTAATTTGTATTCCTGATGACACAGAGATAAAGAAAGTGATTCTTGAGGAAATTCATAGAAGCAAGTTAAGTAGTCATCCGGGAGCTACAAAAATTTATCATGATTTGAAGAATTTATTTTGGTGGCCTGGAATGAAGAATGATGTGGCTAGGGTTTTGTATGCATGTTTAACTTGTCAGAACTTAAAAGTTGAACATCAGAAGCCTACAGGGTTGATGCAACCGTTAGATGTTCCAAAATGGAAATGGGATAACATTTTGATAGACTTTGTGATAGGGTTACCTAATACTTCAAGAGGACATGATTTAATTTGGGTGATTGTTGATATGCTTACAAAGTCGGATCATTTTATTGCTATTAACATCAATTTTCTAGTATCAGAGTTGGCAGAGATTTACACTAGTGTAATTGTGAAATTGCATGGTATTCCTTTGTGTATTGTTTCAGATAGAGATCTGAGGTTTACTTTAGAATTTTGGAAAAGTTTGCAAGAGGCGTGGGGTTCTAAGTTTAGGTCGAGTTGGCGTATCACCCTCAAACGGATGGTCAGACGAAGAGGACTATTCAGTCATTGGAAGATTTATTGAGAGCATGTGTACTTGAGCAGGGAGGTTCATGGGATACTTATCTGCCGTTAATAGAGTTCACTTATAATAACCGTTACCACTCTAGTATTAGAATGGTACCTTTTGAAGCGTTGTATGGTCGGAGATGTAGAACTCCTTTATGTTGGGATGAATCTTGAGAAAGTGTAGTACTTAGACTTGAACTTATTCGTGATACTACTGAGGAGGTGAAGTTGATTTGAGAAAAGATGAAAGCTTCCCAGAGTAGACAGAAGAGTTATCATGACAAGCGAAGGAAAGATTTAGAATTTTAAGCAGGTGACCATGTGTTTCTAAGAGATACACATGTGATTGGTGTTGGGAGAGCATTGAAGTCTAAGAAGCTCACTTCTCGTTTTATTGGTCTGTATCAGATTTCAGAGAGAGTTGGAAATGTTTCTTATAGAGTGGCTTTACCGCCTAATCTCTCGAATTTGCATGATGTGTTTCATGTGTCACAACTCTAGAAGTATATTTCAGATTCATCTCATGTGATTCATATGGATGATGTACAAGTACGAGATAATCTTATTGTGGAGACGGTGCCTGTGCGAATCGCGGATCATGAAATGTGTTAGACAGTGTGGCAAGTGATCGAGAGGGGGGGGGGTGAATAGATCACCTCCTTATTTTTCAAGGATTTAAAATCTTTTATCAAAGTTTGTTAAAAGTAGCGGAAAAGTAAGTTCAAAATCAACTTCCTTCTATTTTAAACCAACTACTAGAAAACCGGACATGCGATAAACTTACTGGATTTTATTAGTATGAAATAAATGAATCTTAAACACAGATTACTTAATGTTTTTGATGCACTTATCACTAGAACAATGTTACCAACGAAATAAAACTTGTAAGCAATTTTGTCAAATGGTTGGCGTATGCTTGTTTGATGATTAATAATGGTGATTTGATGAAAGTATTTGAACCAAAATTTTATCATTAATCAGAAAACCCAACAATCCAATTGAATCACAAAATTGCGGAAAATGTAAAGAGATAGAGAGAAATAAAAAACAATACGCATGCAGTTTGGTAAGGAAGTTCCCCACTGTCGTCCTCGCGTGTGGGTACGTCTCCTTCTCAATTCCAAAATTGAAATTGAGAATTCTTATAACAATTTTGCTGAATTTTGAATACAAGGTTACACTACACAGACAGAAAGAAATCCATAATATCTTCATCTTCTTGTAAGAACCTCCACTTGATATGAGCTTTGTCAAGATTCCCTGCAAGATGAACAAATGATCCTCCGCTTCCACGACCTGTTTGAAAAAATCCCTCTTATTTCCAAACCTCTCGCGACAGCTGAATCTGACTTGTGCGATCGTGACTAACAAACCCTCAAGAACACGTATGTTCTTGAAGGACAAACCCCTTGGTTTTTCCTCGAAGCCCCGTTCAGAATCTTCAACCTAGCTTAGATCCTTTGAATACACAATTGAACGTTATCTCTTAATCTCTTGATCCAATTGAACAAAGATGTTTGATTTTCGTTGTTGTTAAATTAAGATGATTGAGAAGATGATGAAGATGAAGTATCTTCCAGGCTTCTTGCTGCTCAGAATTGATGCTCAGAATTGTAAAAATTGTTTTTCTCTTGCTGCTAAAAAACTTACTTATATATGTAACAAAAAATAGTTAGAGGCAGAAATTTGTATTATGAGTCGATGCGTGTTAGCATGGGTCGACTCATGTTAGTTATGTTACACAAAATAAGTCGATACATGTTGTTATGAGTCGATGCAAGAAAATATTACAACATATTACATAGCAAACCATTTTACATGAGTCGATGCATAACACGTATGTGTCGATACATACTGAATTGAACTTTTGATTTTTGAAGACAAAACTTGTTATGAGTTGATGCATGATGTTATGTATCGATGCATAAAAGTTCAAAAATGATTTCCAGGGACATCAACATATCATGTGACGATGCATGAAGTTATGTATCGATGCATAAAGGTTTAAGGTTGTATTCCAGGGGAATCAATATGTTATGAGTCGATGCATAACATGGATGTGTCGACTCATACTGAAGTAAAATCACTTTTATGGTTCTTTGCTTAAGTATGCATCGATAAAAATCTATTTGTGTCGACTCATAACAGTGTTTTATGTGTAAAACACATTCTTAACTCATTTTAAACATGTTATACTATATTTTTTACAATGCACACATGTAGGTAAATCGTTTTTAACATTCATTGATTATTTCACATATATTTATTATCATTCAAAACCAAATATATGAAGGGGTTGCTCACAAACCGCCCCTTTTTGATGATGGAAAATATTTGATGATGTGTAATGATAAACTATGGATGAATATACTTCACCCCCTGAGTTTGTGCATATTAAGAATCCTTTTCTTAGACCATCTTCTTCTCCCCCTTTGACAACATCAAAAAGAGAATAAGATAGATTTTCAGCAATTTCAGCACACATGAATTGAGATGCAATCTCAACAAACTTGTAACAAAAAGAACAAATGTTATTCACACAGAATGAGTCTTGGCATAAGCATGGTAATAACTGAGTAAACAGAAAATAATTATGGTGAAAGCATTTAACGTAGAGAATATTCAGTTTACATAAGCTATAGCAAAAATTGTTTGAATAGAACACTAATACAAACTTCAGAACAAAATACATAAGGACATTTTGATTTCTGTTTTTACATTTTTCTTCAGTATGAGTCGACTCATAATTGAATGAGCTGACTCAAAACAGTAAATTTTAACAGAAGTGCAGTTTTCTACATGTTTCTGTGAACAGTTGGATATGAGACCCATTTGCAATTATATGATTATGAAAAATGAACTATCTAAAGATGATTATACATATATAATGATGTAATGCAATTTTCATATGTCAAGTTCAAAAAATTTATGTAAAAGAAATATGTAGATGATATTAATGGAACAATTAATGTCAATTTATAAGTAATCGTAGAATTCTTAGAGAAAAAGTAGAGAGAAAATATATTACCTCAGTTGATGAGATGTTAAGACACACGTGCAAAAGCTAAAAACACATATCAACAACATGGTGAGATATATATATATATATATATATATATATATATATATATATATATATATATATATATATATATATATATATATATATATATATATATATATATATATATATATATTATTTAAGTACATGTATGCTTAAGATATCAAGTAAGAGAGATCTAAAATCCCTAGCTCACGACGAATGTTGAAGAAAGGTTTTGTTATTAGTGGTTTTGTAAAAATGTCAGCAAGTTGATTTTTAGTATCAACATGCTCAAACATAACATCCTCCTTTTCAACATGATCAAGAAGAAAGTGATGCCCAATCTCTATGTGTTTAGTGCGTGAGTGTAAGACATAATTCTTAGTAAGATTTATAGCACTTGTGTTGTCACATTTTATTGGAATACATTTTAATTGAATATCATAGTCTTGTAGTTGTTGCTTCATCCATAAAATCTGAGCACAACAACTACCAAATGCAACGTATTCAGCCTCAACGGTTGACAAAGCAACAAAAACCTGCTTTTTGCTATGCCAACTCACTAAAGAGTTTGAAAACAAATTACATGTTCCACTAGTGCTTTTCCTATCTGACTTGCAGCCAGCAAAATCAGAATCAGAGTAACCTACTAAACTACAATCGCTTCCCTTGGAATACCGTAGCCCATACATAAATGTACTATTGAGATATCTAAGTATACGCTTGACAGCTTTCAAGTGGGATTCCTTAGGATCCGATTGATATTGTGAACACATGTAAACACTAAACATGATGTCAGGCCTAGATGCCATAAGATACAAAAGGGATCCAATCATACCTCTATATTTCTTGAAATCTACACTCTTACCATGTTCATCCTTATCTAAATTCCCGTTGGTAGGCATAGGGGTGTCAATTGATTTTGAGTCATTCATTCCAAATCGTTTAAGCAACTCTTTGCAATATTTTGTTTGACATGCAATTGTGCCTTCATTGAGCTTCTTTATTTGAAGATTGAGGAAGTAGTTTAGCTCCCCCGTGAGACTCATCTCGAATTCACCCTTCATAGCCTTAGAAAATTCTTCGACCAAATGTAGGTTAGTTGAACCAAAAATAATATCATCTACATATATTTGAACTAAAAGAATGTGCTTTCCTTTACGTTTAATGAAAAGAGTGGTATCCACTTTACCTCTTGAATATCCATGATCAAGTAGAAATTTACTAAGTCTTTCATACCAAACCCGAGGGGCTTGCTTAAGACCGTATAAAGCTTGTTTTAATTTGAAAACATAATATGGATATTCATTATTATCAAAACCATGAGGTTCTGAGACATATATCTCTTCATTTATGACTCCGTTTAGAAAAGCACTCTTTACGTCCATTTGATAAAGCTTAAAATTTTTTGCACATGCATAAGAGAGCAAGAGACGTATAGCCTCAAGGCTAGCAAGTGGAGCATAAGTCTCCTCATAATCAATGTCATCCTCTTCGTTATACCCTTGTGCCACTAAACGTGCTTTGTGCGGGTTATCACTCCATTTTCATCAAGTTTATTTCTAAAAACCCACTTAGTGCCTATGATATGATGGTCTCGCGGACGAGGGACAAGTTCCCATACGTCATTTCTTTTAAATTGATTAAGCTCTTGTTGCATGGCCATTAGCCAGAATTCATCAATCAAGGCCTCTTTGGCATTTTTAGGTTCTACTTGTGAAACAAAAGCAGAGTGATAACATAAATTATTTATCTTAGAGCGAGTCATCACTCCTTTTGAAATATCTCCCAATATGTTGTCAATAGGATGGTCTTTTGAGGATTTCTAACTTGGTGAGAGATAATTTACTTCTGATGACTCTTCTTCTTCATCTTTTGTATGGCTTATATCTTTTTCCTCCTCATCGTCAACTGTTTTGGACTGATCAATTTCCTCAACAGTTTCCTTGATTATGTCTTCTGTAGATACACCTGCACCATCAAGAGAAATACATTTTCCGACATTTTTCAGAAAAAATTCATCAAAAGAAACATGGACTGACTCCTCAATAGTAAGTAAACGCTTATTATATACTCTATATGCTTTACTTGATTGTGAGTATCCGAGAAAGATACCTTCATTTTCTTTTGCATCGAATTTCCCAACTTTTTCTTTACCATTATTCAAAATAAAACATTTACAACCAAATACGTGAAGATGTGACAAGTTTGGCTTTCTTCCTTTGAAAAGTTCATAAGGTATTTTATTCAAAATAAGATGGATTAATATTCTGTTTAAAAGATAATAAGCTGTGCTAATTGCATCAGCCCAAAAGTATTTTGGTAATCCACCTTCATTGAGCATTGTTCTTGCCAACTCCTGTAAAACGAGATTTTTGCGCTCCACAACTCCATTCTGCTGTGAAGTTCGAGGTGCTGAAAAATTATGCTCAATACCATGCTTGTCACAATACTTATCAAAGAGATGGTTATGAAATTCACCTCCACGACCGCTTTGAATTGTAAGTATTTTTAATTCCATTATGTTTTGAGATAGTTTTACAAAACTCTTAAAAGTAGAAAAAGTTTCATCTTTGCTACGAAGGAATATAGTCCAAGTAAATCTAGAGTAGTCAGCAATGATTACAAAACCATAATAATTTCCACCCAGAATTTTTGTTCTAGAAGGTCCAAAGAGGTCTGTAACGCGGTGGGAGAACTGACTTAGTTGTTTTGCATTTTATCGCAAATGTTTTGGTTTAGCAAGAGTCGCCACCGACTTTTCTTTTATCCAAAAGGAAAGGTTGAAAAAAACAGGAAAGACCTTTGAGATGTTTTCTTGAGATCGGGGGATAGATTGTGAAAAGGGAAGTTATTAACACCCTTTTCATCCGTAGTTATCTACAGGCTCTTAGTTTCTTGCTAGATACTTGCTTTTGTTTGAAAATGTGCTTTGTGTGATTTTTGAAAGTATTTTGAAAAGGGCGTCATCGTTTAGGCAAACTTTGTAATGATTCTCATTCGTAAGAATGTATACAAAGTGTTGATCTTTTAAAAATGTTTTCAAGTTTGAAAGGTGTTTTTTGAAAGTGTTGGTGTTTGTTTTGAAAATAGCAAGGATGTTTTTGTTTGAAAATGAGCAAGCAACTAGGAACATTCTACCTACTCAAAAGTCTTTCATGTTTATTTCCTCTTTCCTTTGAAATTGTTATCTTACCATTGGTTTGGTAAGTAACCCTATCTTTGGATGTAAAAGGGACGGGCAAGGGTCATCGTATAGCCATAATTAGTAATATTTTAAGATATCTTAGCATTTTCTTTAAGGGACTAAGATCATTTATTGAAAGGCAACTTTGATAGCGTCATCGAGGGACTATGATCTTGTATTTTGATTTGTTTTTGCTAATACACCTCACATGCATAATATGGCCATTTTGGTAAGGCAACAAAGTGGATTTACCCTAAGGGTGTATGTGTGCAAGTGTATTGGTTTACAAGCCTGATTTGTCTTGATTAGGGTTTGCTATTTGTTGGTTTTAATCTTTCCACACAAACCCTAATTACTAGCATTTGTATATAAAAGCATAAAATTACGGAATTTAAATGTCCTATGCTATTACAACGCTTTAGGGGATGGGGGTACAAGTTTATGAATGGGGGAATCGCAAGAAAATTAAATCTAAATAATTATTACAACCCTATTGAATATTGTACAAAAATTAAAAATAAAATTGCAAGAATGTAAATGGGAAAAGAAATGATTTTTGTTTTTATGAAAGGGGTTTAGTCTTGACCTAGTTAAGAAAAATGATTAATTAAAGTTAAATAAAAATTAAACCTAAACTAATTAAGAAAAGAAATTAAGTTTGAAACATTTTTAGGGTTTTTTTATGAAAGGGTTTAAACTTAATGAAAATAATATGGTAATTAATTAATTAAAGAATAACCTAAATTCTAAGTTAATTTTAAATAATAAAAATAGTGAAATAACTAAACCTAAATCTAATTATTATCAAGAAAAAGAAATTAAGTTTGTTTAAAAAAATGTTTTTGTTATTTTTAGTTTCATAAAACAAAATAAACCAAATAAAATATTTTTTTGCGTTTTTAATAATGAAAATAATAATAATAGTAATAATAATATTAATAATAATAAAAGATGAAATAAAATATAAAAAAAAATAAAGTCAGGGAGGTTAAAGTTGAATTTGGGAGGTTTGTTAGAAAAACAGTTTTGAAGTTGGCCCAAATGATATTTTTGTTTAGAAATCAGAAAATGATTAAAAAAAAGGTTTGGACCTGTGTGGTAGCAAGCAAGCAGGGGGTGTGGTGCAGCAAAAATGGAGAAAGCCCAAAGCTGGGCCCAAGCGCTGTAAAGAAACAAAAATATGGAAAAAAAGTATGAAAAATAACAAAAGGCAGCGCGCTGGATGTTAAACCCACGCCCTCTTGGTTACCAGCACGCTGCCTTACCACTGGGGTGGCTATACGTCTGTTAACTTATATCAAACCATAAATATATATTAGAAACTTCTTCCTGAAGACAACTTCATCTTCAACCTCGCGCCTAGCCAGACCACCTGCATCTTGTTCATTTCTCATCCATTTGCAAAAGTGTAAACATGAAACTTGTCGCAAATTTCCTCACCATTTCAAAAATGTAAAGCATTAAAACTATAGATCAAAGACAAACTTGAATTTTATTTGACCTAATCTGAAACCTAAAAATTTCAGAAACTTCAATCTTAAAATTCTCTAAGCTCAAGTAACATAAGTGAAAACTATAGACATGGTTAGCTTTAGAGCAATGATATCTAGATTTTTCATTCACAAATTAAACATTAATGATGCCTATATGAAGAGTTCAAAAGTCAGAAAACTCACCTTGCAAGAGGGTATCGTGTTTTGAGTTTGAGAAGCTTTTGATGAATTCCAGTGATTGGGTTAGCTTCCTCAAGTTCTCAGGAAGCTAATGTGATGCTTCGCTTGAGCTGAAAGTGGTTGAGGAGTTCTGGAGAAGTCAACTTGCAGAGCTCTATTTTTGGTTATGGAGGTTGATGAAAATGGAGTTACAGTTATGAAATAGGGTCAGGGATGAGTTGTATTTGATGTTTAGAAGCTTTAGGAACCAAAAGGCTTGAAAACACATGAGGGAAATGTGAGTTTCAAGTTTTTAGTCAGAATGTGCAACAATAGTGATTGGTGATATAATTATGAGTTCTAGGGAGTTTGAGGGCTTGATCATGTGTTTGTTTTGATGCAAATGACTTGTGCATAAGTAAGGAAAAGGTTGTGAGGCTTGAGAGGGTCAGAATCACACAAGTACAAGTTATGGCTATGTTGCTTGATTTTGAAGAAAAGTGAAAATATGGTTTCAAGGTAAAGTACAAGCATAGGCTGACTTGTTAGAGGCTTGAGACAAATTTATTTTGGGTTATAGGTTGTGTATTATCAGAAGAGAACAAGTGCAAAGCTCAAGAACAAATTTTGTGCATAAAGCTACTTTTTCAAAATGGCAATGTGCATTTTCTTCCTAAAATGGAAATAAGCATGTGCAATGCATTTAATGCTTGAGTTAAAGCCTCTAACAGCTGTGCAAACATTTAGTTATGGAGTTCTAAACAATTTTTAGGCCTGCAATGCAAATATTGTGCATCCTAGAAATGATTTGAATTCTTGTTCATCACAAAATTCTGCCTTGTAAAACAACTTGAAACCCTAACTTCTGACCTTCGATTCTCCTTGCTCACAAATGATCTCAAGCAGTTCTTGGACTTCTTAAAAATCTTTTAATGTTATCTACAACCCCTCTTTGAATTACTCTTGCAAAATCCAAATGTAACTATGTGAAACTTGGGTCAGAAGTTAGGTCAAAATCTTGACCAAAATGCTCAAAATTTCACTAAGTGTTTTAGTTTCATGACCTTGATTTCATGGATAAATAACTTGAGATACAAGACTTTTTAGGACGAGTTGTGTAAAGCAATGTTTTAGATCTCATTGAGATCTACAACTTTCATGGTGAAAGTTTCCTTTGAATCATCTTGCATCATGATGAAAAAATGGCTCAAAGTTGTGTAAAAACATGAAGTTTTCAACACTTGGAAAAATTTCAAAGTTTGGAAACTTTGACTTTTCAAAATGAAATATTGACTTTTGATTTCTTGATGAACAAGCTTCATATTTTGACATGTTTTGATGAATTGTGATCTTTGACACTTGATCTTGACCAAAAAGTCAAAGTTTGACTTTTCAGTGTACAGTTGACTTTTGATCAGTTGACTGAAAATCAACTACCAATCAATTGATCTTGAGGGAAGTTTTGAGTCATGCCATTAGGTAAAAATGGTGCAATTGAACTATTGAGATCATGTCTCAAACCAATTAACCATTTGCTAGGTCAAAAATCAGAAATTTCCCTTTCTCGGTCAAAACCCTAATTTTGACCATTTTGCCTTTTGATGATCTGATCAAATTTATTGAGGAATTGTGGTCCAAACTTGATCAAATGACATATATGAGTTCACATTATTGATATGGATAAAAATTATGAAATTTGACTGTAAATTGACCACAGTTGACTTTTTCCCCAATACAACTGATTTTCAGGTCAACTACTCAATTGATTGAGCAAAAATGTGATCCAAGACTTGAAACTTGACATGAGCAATCTTGTGGGTCCATAATGATCCATGAAAGTCATATGAGGCATTAAAAGTTCAATTATCCTTGTGCAATCTCAAACCCTAATTTCAGTCATCAGTGCTTATGGAGGTGTCTTGATCTAATCAACCCTTGTGTAGTCTTGAACCAAAGGAGGTTTTGTGAGAAAATAATTGATAAATGAGAGGGAAATTTTTTGGGTACAACAACTGCCCCTGTTCAATCTTATTTAACCTGAAGAGTTATATTGACGGATCCGCCATTCGTGAGTTGAAGGTGGAAGATGATTGGACACTAAAGTGCCCAGAAATTTGCACTCGAAGATGAATTGTGAATGGGCTTATAGGTTCCATTTGGAGGAATGATGGATATTTTTCAGAGATGGGCTTGTAGATGCCATCCAAGGGTGATTGTTGACAGAGAATGGACTAAGTCTGAACTTTATTTCAACTGGAAAAGAATCAGAATAAATCTTTGGAGCGACTTATCTGAACCAGAAGAAGTCTTGTATGTTGTTTGACTGGGAAGAATCAGAATAAATCTTAGAGCAATTTATCTGAACCAGAAGTGTTCCTTTGGAAAGTATCAGGATAAACCATTGAGGGGTTTAAACTGAACCAAAAGATATCTTGAATATTTTTTAACTAGAAAGAATCAGAGTAAATCTTTGAGCGATTTATCTGAACCAGAGAAAGCGTCAGCGGGAAAGAATCAGAATAAACCATTTAAAGATTTAAACTGAACCGGCAGGGATCTGGAGAAGCATTAGAACAAATTATTGAGAGATTTATCTGAACCAGAAAAAGCGTTTGCGGGAAAGAATCAGAATAAACCGTTGAGAGATTTAAACTGAACCAGCAGGGATCTGGAGAAGCATAAGAACAAATCATTGAGAGATTTATCTGAACTAGAAAAAGCGTCTGCGGGAAAGAATCAGAATAAACCGTTGAGAGATTTAAATTTAACCGACATGGATATGGAGAAGCATCAGAACAAATAATTGAGAGATTTATCTGAACCAGAAAAAGCGTCTGCGAGAAAGAATCAGAATAAACCGTTGAGAGATTTAAACTGAACCAGCAGGAATCTGGAGAAGAATCAGAATAAATCGTTGAGAGATTTATCTGAACCAGAGAAGACGTATGCGGGAAAGAATCAGAGTGAACCGTTGAGAGATTTAAACTGAACCAGCAGGAGTCTGAAAGTAATACCTATTATGTAGATGGTTGACCAGTCCTTTCTTGGGAATTGATTTGTAATTGACTTGTTGAAAATTTGACGATAATTTTCTGTTGATTGATCTTTCCTAAAAAAGATGAAAGGTTAATTGCATTCAATGTCATGATGTATGAAATGCATGGTGCAATGATGTTCTCAAAGTAAATGAGATTGTGTTATATGTATTTGTGTTGTCAATGTTATGACGTATGGATGCAATGTATGGACATGTTAATTGTTATGTCGCAGTGTTGCTGGAGTTGGGGAAAATAAATCCCCGAGCATTGCTGAGATTGAGGAGTGCAAGTCTTCATGTTTTAAAGTGTTGATTAGTTTCCAATTGTTAGAGAAATAAACTCTGTTGAGTAAGGGAAACGCCGTGTATTGCTTGTAGACCTCGTGAAATCCTGCTGGGGAATCCTGAGAAACTGGGTGACTTTCACTGGGGAATCTTAGGAGCAGTAACTGGAAGTTTTGTTCTGTCTGGGATGTGAGAGAGCTTGATATCATTAAGCTACATACTGGAGATACGTTAGCGATCCTGTAGTGGGATATCCCGTTTTCTACTCTTGCTAGAAGAGTATTTGCGGGGGACTTTATGGAATAGTCTAAAGATATTATCCTATTTCTTAAGGCCATTAGTGATTGTCTTTCTATTTTCTGTTCCTCTTTTTTTTTGTTCATTTGTAAACAGTAGTCATGTTCAAATGCATATGTTCAAAAATAATCATTGGACATTTTTGCAAACAAAACACAAAAAAAGAAAAACAAATAGTTTTGCACTTTCAAAGGGATATATTTGTATTAATTTGAATACGTATTTTTGTACAATGGGACGAGCATTCTAGTAAGAGAATATCATGGTAAAAAAATGAAAATTGATATAAATAAAAGATAGCTATATGAAATGATCCCATTGGATTCCCATTCTGCTATAGCCTTCGTGTCTCTGAGCGTCTTGTCCACTTGCTGCCTTGTCCAAAGATGATTGGATTGATCAGAACCGTTGAGTTTGTCAGTCGATGCTGAAGGTGGTCTGTAAGGTGATCCAACAGGACATAGTCATAAGCTTTAATTCCCTAACTTTTTCCTGGACCGCCCTTTCGGGTTTTCAGTCCAACGTGATACCCCTTTTTTCCCAAGCCGCCCTTTCAGGTTTTCAGCTTGCCGGGTGTACATATTTTTTTATATTTTATCCCTACTTTTTTCCCGAGCCTTTGTCGTTCACCGGGATGCCCTTGTTTTTCCTAGGCGTGTCAACCTAGCGAGTCTTTATTCATGCGTAGTATCTTTTGACTATGTTCGCGTTTACAGGGTGAAGAAGGTCGTCGCCATCCATAGTGGTTAGGATCATTGCTCCACCAGAGAATATGCTTTTGATCACAAATGGTCCTTCGTATGTAGGAGTCCATTTTACCCTGGGATCACGTTGTGGAAATATGATACACTTGATTACCAAGTCACCAACCTGATATACCTGACGTCTGACCTTCTTGTTAAAAGCCTTGATCATACGTTTTTGGTACATCTGACCATGACAGACAGCCGTAAGCCTCTTCTCATCAATTAGGTTCAACTGGTCAAGCCGAGTTTGTATCCAATCATCTTCATTCAATCCTGCATCTTTTATGATTCTCAGAGAAGTTATTTGTACTCCAATTGGTAGAACAGCTTCCATGTCGTATACCAAGGAGAAAGGAGTTTCCCCCGTTAACGTGTGCGCCGTGGTACGGTAACCATGGAGAGCGAATGGTAACATCTCATGCAAGTCCTTGTAGGTTACTGTCATTTTTTGTATGATCTTCTTGATGTTCTTATTTGCGGCTTCAACAACACCATTCATCTTTGGCCAGTAAGGAGAAGAATTATGGTGTTGGATCTTGAATTGCGCGCATAGTGCAGTGATCATAGTATTTTTGAGATTCGTACCATTGTCTATGATGATTCTCTCTAGGATACCGTACCGACATATGAGATTTTGTTTGATGAATCGGGCTATAATATTCTTGGTAACGAAAGCGGAAAAAGCTGCCTCAACCCACTTCGTGAAATAGTCAATGGCCACCAAGATGAAGCGGTGTCCATTAGAAGTTGTAGGTTTTATTTCTCCAATCATATCGATGCCCCACATTGAGAATGGACAAGGAGCAGTCATGAAATTTAGAGGAACTGGAGGCACATTTACTTTGTCAGCATAGATCTGACACTTGTGACAGGTTTGAGAATGCTGATGGCAATGTGACTTTATGGTAGACCAGTAATACCCTGCCCGTAGGATCTTTTTAGCCATCGTGTTCCCACTAGAGTGGGTGCCAAAAGTGCCTTCATGTAGATCAGCCATGACCTTTTTTGCCTCAACCTTGTCTATGCAACGAAGAAAAACAGAGTCGTGGTTGCGCTTGTAGAGAATGCCATTACTGAGGAAGAACTTAGCAGAGAATCTTCTCAAGAACTTCTTATCATTGACTGAAGCTCCCTCCGGATACTCTTGGGCTTCGAGATACCTCTTAACTTCATGGAACCAAGGCTTATCCACTACTTCTTCAGCATCAATCCCGTGACAGTAAGTTGATTCATCCATCCGTTCAATGGTGATATGGGGAGCCTCGTTACCCCACTTGAGTTTAAACATGGATGACATAGTGGCTAGCGCGTCCTCTAGTTGATTTTACTCTCGTGGAAAATGCTTAAAGGTAATTTCCTCGAAATGTGGGATTAATGTCAACACATGTTCTTTGTAGGGGATGAGATTAGGGTGCTTCGTGTCCCATTCTCCTTTGATCTTACTGATGACTAAGTTTGAATATCCAAATACACTTAAGGATTTGATTCCCAAATCTATGGCAACTTTGAGACCAAAAATACACACTTCGTATTCTGCCATGTTATTGGTACAGTTGAAGTAAAGTCTTGCAGTGAAGGGAGTATGACATCCTTCAGGGGATATGATTATAGCACCTATGCCATTTCCGAGTGCGTTGGAGGCTCCGTAAAAAACCAGGGTCCATCGGGATACTTGTTCAGGTCCGTCATATGGTCTGAGTTTTTCACAATTGTTTACCATCATGATGTCTTCATCTGGGAACTCGAATTTCATGGACTGATAGTCATCCACAGCTTGATGAGCAAGGTGATCGTCTAGCACACTGTCATTTATTGTTTTAGGGTAGTGTACTGAATGTCATATTCAGTCAGAATCATCTGCCATCTTGCTATTCTCCCAGAGAGGGCAGCCTTCTCGAATATGTATTTAATTGGATCCATCTTGGATATCAATAAGGTAGTATGGGTCAGTATATACTGTCTTAGCCAGCGAGCAGCCCATTCCAGAGCGCAGCAAGTTTTCTCGAGCAGTGAATATCTTGTTTCACAGTCGGTAAACATTTTTATCAGGTAGTAAATAGCATGCTCTTTTCGGCCAGACTCGTCATGCTGCCCCATCACACACCCCATTGAATTTTCCAAAACAGTTAGATACATGATCAAAGGTCTTCCCTCGACTAGCGGCATCAAAAAAGGAGGCTCTTGTAGGTACTCCTTGATATTGTTGAAGGCAACTTGGAATTCATCATTCCATTTGACCACTTGATCTTTCTTCAGTAATTTGAAGATTGGTTCACAAGTAGCGGTTAGATGAGAAATGAATCTGGCGATGTAATTTAGTTGTCCTAAGAATCCTCTGACTTCCTTCTCGGTGCGAGGAGCAAGCATTTATTGTGTTTCTTTCACCTTAGCAGGGTCCACTTCGATACCTTTACTGTTGACGATGAAGCCTAGGAGTTTACCAGACCTCACCCCAAATGTGCATTTATTCGGATTCAACCTTAGCTTGTATTTCTTTAGCCTCTCAAACAGTTTCTGCAAATGGTCAAGATGTTCCTCTTCAGTTTGAGATCTGGCTATCATGTCACCACATAGAGCTCTATTTCGTGATGGATCATGTCGTGAAATAGAGCTACCATGGCACGCTGATATGTTGCCCCAGCGTTCTTCAACTCGAACGGCATAACCTTGTAACAAAAAGTGCCCCACTGTGTGACGAAGGTTGTTTTCTCCATGTCATCAGGTGCCATTTTGATTTGATTGTAGCCTGAGAAACCATCCATAAATGAGAACACTTTATGCTGTGCGGTATTGTCAACCAAAATATCGATATGAGGAAGTGGGAAATCATCCTTAGGGCTTGCCCTATTCAAATCTCGGTAATCCACATACATGCATACTTTACCGTCCTTTTTAGGCACTGGAACAACATTGGCGACCCATTGTGGATAGGAGGTGACGGCTAAGAATCTGGCGTTGAATTATTTCATGACTTCATTCTTGATCTTCTCTGACATGTATGGCCGCATGCGACAGACTTTCTGTTTTACCGGGGGGCAGTCTTCTCTTATCGGTAGACGATGGACCATGATATCAGCGTCAAGTCCTGGCATGTCTTCGTACGACTAGGCAAAGACCTAAACATAGTCATGTAGTAACTGAATTAAGCGTTTCTTGACACTAGATTCCAGATTGGCTCCTACCTTGACTTCTTTCTTATCCTCTTCGGTACCTAAGTTAACTGTGTCAACCAGTTCTTCGTGGGGCTGTATGGTCCTTTCTTCCTGTTGTAGTAACCTGGCTAGTTCCCCAGGCACATCGCAATCTTCCTCACCTTCGTCTTCGGCTTGGTAGATCAGATTTTCAAAGTCACAAAAGGCCAAAGCAGAATCGTTACCCATGGGATCCTGAGTGGATGTGGATCTGTATTTTGATATGTGAGTGTGTATAAGAGCATAACTATTTTTAAAAAAAAAAATAAAAATGTAGAAAAAGAAAGACAAAGAGCACAAAGTTTTCATGCAAAAACATCCATGATTCATTGATGACATATGAAAATGAAGTAACAACCCTTACAAATGGACCGTTGTGCCTCGGGTAAGACACAAGGTTTTAAAAGTCTCAATTGTTTAATTATTACAAGTCCGACAAAAATTTAAAGACAATTACTGTTGGATAAAAGTAATAGGGACAAATTCTTTGGCTTCCCATTTACTGAGTCCTCCGTTGATAGTCGGGAAAATCCAATCTTCTAGGTCACAACTGTCATCACTATCCTCCACTACGTTGACTCCATGGTTGCTGATCCGCAAAGGAGGTCCCCCGACACGAGCACGACGAATAGATTTATGGGCTCCTGAAGTGAAACCCAAACCAAATTTGTCATATTTGTAAGGGATATCTGGGAGTTGGCCCCAAATAGTACACCCACCTTCTTCGACTGCTGCCCTGGCATCTTTCAGTGAAGACATCTTTAGTGGAGGTCTGGTAATCTTCGGGACTTGGGAAACAGTCTTGGCTGCCGCAACTGTTTGTGGGACTTCCTCAAAATGTTGAAACGGAGTTTCAATGAATTCACCATCCAATTCCATGTATCTGAAGGAGTTCAGGTGACTGACCATATATTCCTCCTCTCCATGGACAGTGATGATTTTCCCTTGGTTGGGTATTTCAGCATCTGATGTAATGTAGAGGTGACGGCACCAGCGTCGTGAATCCAAGGTCGGTCTAATAAACAGGAATAAGAAGGGTGAATGTCCATTACATATAAAGTTGAATCAAAGGTTTGAGTTCCAACTTTTGTGGGGATGTCCACCTCCCCATGCACCATTCTTTTTGAACCGTCGAAGGCCCTTACCACTATATTGCTGGGTTTTAAGGTCAAACCTTCACAGTCGAGTCTATCCAGAACTTTCTTAGGCAGGACATTCAAAGATAAAACAGTATCAACCAGGACATGGGCCAAAGTTGTGCCCCTGCATTCGACAGAGACATGCAATGCCTCGTTGTGTTTCCTCCCTCTAGGTGTCAAGTCAGCATCAGAAAATCATAAACCGTTATAAGTGGTCAAGCTAGCCACACAGTCTTGGAATTGGTCAGCAGAGGTTTCCTGTGGCAAATGGGAAGTTTTAAGAAATCTAACCAAGTCCTTCGCATGAGCCTCGGAGCACCACAGTAAAACGAGCATAGAAATCTTTGACGGAGTCTTCCCTAGATGTTCAACTACGTTGTAGTCACTTCTCTTTATAATTTTCAAAATTTCTTCCATCTCCTTCTTGGAGGCATCTGGGATAGATACTGATTACGCCTTCATCCTGATAGGCTCAACCAAAATGCCTTTTCCCTGAGTCTCAATCGACTCGGCGGTAGGGGTGTCAGTAGGGGTAACCATAGGGACTGTAGTAGTAGTGTCAACAGGAACAAAAGCAGGGATGATCACAGGGCCGGTAACCGTTTCCGGAGGATCAATCTCATGGGAGAATACGCTTCCACTTCGGTTTATTTTACTGGTTCCCACAATGTTGTCGATGTCAGGGTCAGCCTTCTCAAAAATTGAGTCTTCATCAGCCAACTAATCTTGCTTGACGCCGTGATAGTAGATGTCACCCCCATAGTTCCAGGGGACAGTTTTATCTGATGAGTACGGGATTGGTCCTGGCATAGTAATTATCAGTGGAGTCACCTTAGGAACAAATGTAATCCTAACGGGTATTTTGGTAGAGACCTTGGAAGGATTGACGGAAATGGTTACTATTGAAACATCTTTGTAAGAAATGGTGGGAACGGGAGTCTTCTCAAATAAAATATATTTGTCATCCATTAGGCGCTGGACACCTGCTTTCTATAAATGACAACCAGTTGGTAGGGATAAACAGAGGTGGCATCCTTCGCCACATCCCGGAAATTAACCGGCCTTCAATAGGTTCCTCTTGACAGTCAGGAGAGGAGTAACAAGTTCATCAACAACAGTAACAAACACATCATCTTCAACAGCGTTAACATCACGACCATGCTTGGGCATAGGAGCGGTGATAACATTTGGTATCTCAGGAGCATCAAATTCAATTTCTTTTGCCTCGAGAAGGTCTTGCACCTTGTTTTTCAAAGCCCAACAATTGTTGGTATCATGGCCTGGACTTTCTGAATGGTAAGCACAACGAGCATTAGGGTGGTAATGAGGAAAGAAGGTGTTGGGATTCTTCAGGGCTTCCTTCAAAGTTACCATATTAGAGCTTAAAAAATGTGGCAAGACTTGAGGCAGCGTCATATTTATCCGGGTAAATTTTCTTACCGGTCTTTCTCTTCTAGGCTGGTTATTCCTTTGTTGAGTAGGTGCAGGCTTAGGGATCATGACGACCCTTACCATTGGACAGCGTTCAATTCTGTCCTGATTCCTTTGAGGATACAAAACACTAACTTCTTTCTTCCCAATAAATGGTTTTCTCACAACACTGGAGGATGCGTCTTTTTGGATCTTCCCACTCTTAATCCCAGCTTCCACTCTCTCCCCTGTCAAGATTAATTAAGTGAAGCCGACTGAGGAGCTTCCAATTAGATGATTAAAGAAAGGACCGGACAAGGTACCCAGAAACATGTCCATTACTCTCTGTCAGATAGGGGAGGCTGGACTCTTCCTGCTAAGTCCCTCCATTTCTGAGCGTAGTCTTTGAAACCTTCGCTTGAATCCATAGCCATACTCTTGAGTTGAGTACAGGTGGGAGCAAGATCTACGTTGTACTGATACTGTTTATAAAAAGTAGAGGCCAGGTCTTCCCAATTATAGACATTGGCCCTCTCCAGTTAATAGAATCAATCTAGCTAAGTCCCGGATAAACTATCCTGAAAGAAGTGGACCCACAAATCTCTGTCAGCAGTGTGAGGCTGTATCTTCCTCACATAAGATCGGAGATGCATCTTGGGACACGAAACCCCTTCGTACTTAGAAAACAATGGTGCCTTGAATTTTGGTGGAATAACAATCCCAGACACCAAATCCATCTCTTCAAAGTCCATCCCGGGCAATTTCTGAATCTCCATTGCGCTTAGGCGCTCTTCCAGATGTTTGTATTTGTCATCAGCCGGAGGATACTGCTCTTCAGAGTAATCATTGTCTTCTTCCTCTTCAGATTCTGGATGAGCAATCACTTCCTTGTTTTTCCCTTCTTGATTATCCTTTTCACCAGATGATGTTGCGAAGTCTAGGGTCCGTTTGGATGGCCCTGGGAACCTTCTTCCTAGATTCAAAACACCGATTGATTTCTTTACTTTCTTCTTATTTTCTTTGATCAACAAAGTTTTTAAATCCTCTTGTCCTTTTTCCAAAGTCAAGAACATTTGTTGAAACTGAGAATTCTGCACCTGGAGATCTTTTATTGTCTGTTCCATGTCCATCTCACTGAAATAAACAGTAGAAAGATGAGGAAACCTGTTGTAAGAAACCTACTTATGTTATGATGAATGAAGATGCGTATACAATGATTTCAAGGAAATTAGAGATTTAAATTTGCTTTAGACAAAAAAGGAACACACATTATATTAATAAATCAATGTTTGAGTACATCACGCCTTTTTGGGCTTACAATGAAATACAAAAACTCTAAGATAAAAAATTTGAACGCATCCTCTTTGGTGCGATGTAGGCGTTCAGACTCCGCTCCTCATGAAGCTGCTTGGTGAGTTCCAGAACTTTCTTCTCGCTGGCGTAGAATTGGGCCTCAAAAGTGTCTCTCTCCCCTTTAAGCTGTATCAAATCCATTTGCAAGTCTTCGAGAGAGGTGGGCATGTTGGGATGAAGGATAGTGTATGGGACATCTCCTTCCACAACAGGCTCTATGATAACTGGGAGAATAGAGGGGTAAGGTATCATAAGACTTTGAGCACGAGCTCGTACCCATTTGAGATAAGGCTCAAGAGGGATGGAATTATTGTGCTCCAGTGTCTTGCTACCAACTCTATGTACCATTCCCCAAGCTCGCATGAACCATTTGCGGTAATCTTGAGCATCATTCTCGTAGTCGAAGAGGATTCCTTGAATAAGTGCATCATGAGGACCATCCCTTCTTGCATATCCAAACTGTCATAGTGCCAAACAAGGATTGTAAGTGATTCCTCCCCTAATGCCTAAGAGTGGGACATTAGGGAATTCTCCGTATCGATCAATGATGGTAACATTCCCCGATAATCGGGGACACCAATGAATGCCTGAATGTGTAAGAGTCATCAACCTTTGAGACCATCTCAAGCCCTGTTCATTCTTTAAAATGGATCAGGGTAGGTGTGAAATAAACCACCTAGACAAAAGATGTGTGCACCACAGAAGGGTTCCTCTCCTCTTTACAGTGCGAGTATGCAACGAATGTAGGATATCTCTAAGCAGAGTAGGTACAAGATTACGTGACAGGAAAATCTTAACCGCATTCACGTCTATGAGCTGGTCTAGATTAGGAAACAATACCAAACCATAGATGAGAAGGGCTAACACCTCTTCAAAATCTTGTAAGTCCAAGGTATCCCAGAAATGATGAGCTTTCTCGAACAAGAACTTAGCCAAAAAACCCTTGACACCTCTCCTGGTTTCCTAATTTGCTACTACGTCAGACCGTTATAAGGACAGAGCTTTGGCAATATCTTCCGGTTTAAGTTATCTTTCCATACCATTGAAAGGCACCTCATTAAGGATAGGCACCCCCAACAGCAGAGAAAAATCTTCCATAGTAGGCACTAACTGGTAATCCGGAAAAGTGAAGCAGTGATGTAGAGGGTCAAAGAATTGAAAGAGCAGTTTTAACATTTCTTCATCAGGGTTTGAAGAGACCAAGCTGAGAATTCGTCCATGTATTTCAATGAATGAAGAGCTTTCGGGAACCCTTGATACCAAATCCTTGAGCTGAGGAGGTACTTTTACCAGACTGACTTGGATAGTGAATCTGCGGGCGAGAGCCATGTCCTACAAAACAAGAAAAAAATAAACCCTAAGAATCCTTGAAATGGTTAGTATGACATGCTATGTTATGATGTCATGATTATGCTCAAATATAGCAGATATTTCAACCGCAATCAAATCACACAAAGACCTTAGATTTAAGGCTTGCATGGATTTTGAGGTGATACCCTCTTGAAGTTGGGTTGGCTCAACCTGTCCTAAATATAGTAACCGGGTTCTAAGGGATCTCAATATCACTGGTCTTTCCTCCACATCTCGTTCCAATAGACAATTGACTTGCCACCAAACAAAACTCAAGGGTCAAACCTCAATGAGTGTAGCATCGAGTATCAACCGACTTTGGTTTTACACCAAAGACGGCTATCTCACTACGTCCTAAAAGCCAAGTTGGTCAATTAAGGTGTTAAGGTTAGTTGATGCTTTATGACACCACGCAGTGGCCCCGTATTCTCCTTGATTACTCAAGGGCTATCGGTACACACCAAAGTATCGTATCAACGTAGCTACTGTTTCAAACGTGTCAGTATACCCCACACAGTTCCCTCAATGTTTATTGCTACTTACCTAAAAAAGGTCCCCCAAATCCGGGTGTAGGATCAAAGCAAGCCCAAACAAGGAACCATAATGTAAAGCATGCAAGTTAAACAAGGAAAGGAAGTTAATGTGATCTAGCCCTAAGGTAACCCCACTTTTAAAATCTTCCCCAGCATAGTCGCTAGTTCTGTAACACGGTGGGAGAACTGACTTGGTTGTTTTGCGTTTTATCGCAAATTTTGCGGTTTAGCAAGATTCGCCACCGACTTTTCTTTTATGCAAAAGGAAAGGCTGAAAAGAAACAGGAAAGCCCTTTGAGATTTTTTCTTGAGTTCGAGGGGTAAATTATGAAAAGGGAAGGTATTAGAACACCTTTAATCCATAGTTATCTACGGGCTCTTGGTTGTTTGCTAGATCACTTTCTTTTGTTTGAAAATGTGCTTTGTGTGATTTTTGAAAGTATTTTGAAAAGTACGTCATCGTTTAGGAAAACTTTGTAATGATTCTCGCTCGTAAGAATGTATACAAAGTGTTGATCTTTTAAAAATGTTTTCAAGTTTGAAAGGTGTTTTTGAAAGTGTTGGTGTTTGTTTTGAAAATAGAAAGCATGTTTTTGTTTGAAAATGAGCAAGCAACTAGGAACATTCTACCTACTCAAAAGTATTTCATGTTTATTTCCTCTTTCCTTTGACATTTTTATCTTACCATTGATTTGGTAAGTAACCCTATCTTTGGATGTAATAGAGACGGGCAAGGGTCATCGTATAGCCATGATTAGCAATATTGTAAGATATCTTAACATTTTCTTTAAGGGACTAAGATCATTTTTTGAAAGGAAACTTTGATAGCATCATCGAGGGACTATGATCTTGTATTTTGATTTGTTTTTGCTAAGACACCTCACATGCATAATATGGCCATTTTGGTAAGGAAAAAAAGTGGGTTTACCCTAAGGGTGTATGTGTGCAAGTGTATTAGTTTACATGCTTGATTTGTCTTGATTAGGGTTTGCTATTTGTTGGTTTTAATCTTTTCATACAAACCCTAATTACTAGAATTTGTATATAAAGCATTAAATTGCAATTTAAATGACCTACAGTATTACAATGCTTTAGGGGATGGGGGTACAAGTTTATGAATGGGGGAATTGCAAAAAAATTAAATCTAAATAATTATTACAACCATATTGAATATTGTACAAAAATTGAAAATAAAATTGCAAGAATGTAAATGGGAAAAGAAATGGTTTTTGTTTTTATGAAAGGGGTTTAGTCTTGACCTAGTTAAGAAAAATGATTAATTAAAGTTAAATAAAAATTAAACCTAAACTAATTAAGAAAAGAAATTAAGTTTGAAACATTTTTAGGGTTTTTTATGAAAGGGTTTAAACTTAATCAAAATAATATGGTAATTAATTAATTAAAGAAAAACCTAAATTCTAAGTTAATTTTAAATAATAAAAATAGTGAAATAACTAAACCTAAATCTAAATATTATTAAGAAAAAGAAATTAAGTTTGTTTAAAAAAATGTTTTTGTTCTTTTTAGTTTCATAAAACAAAATAAACAAAATAAATGTAAAAATATATAATAAATAAAATATTTTTTGGGTTTTTATTAAGGAAAATAATAATAATAGTAATAATAATATTAAAAATAATAATAAAAGATGAAATAAAATAAAATAAATAAAATAAAGTCAGGGAGGTTAAAGTTGAATTTGGGAGGTTTGTTAGGAAAACAGTTTTGAAGTTGGCCCAAATGATATTTTTGTTTAGAAATCAGAAAATGATAAAAAAAAAGGTTTGGACATGTGTGGTAGCAAGCAAGGAGGGGGTGTGGTGCAACAAAAATGGAGAAAGCCCAAAGCTGGGCCAAGGCGTTGTAAAGAAACAAAAATGTGGAAAAAGTATGAAAAATAACAAAAGGCAGCGCGCTGGGTGTTGAACCCATGCCCTGTTGGTTACTAGTGCACCGTCTTACCACTGAGGTGGCTATACATCTGTTAACGTATATCAAACCATAAATATATATTAGAAACTGCTTCCTGAAGACTACTTCATCTCAAACCTCGCACCTAGCCAGACCACCTGCATCTTGTTCATTTTTCATCCATTTGCAAAAGTGTAAACATGAATCTTGTGGCAAATTTCCTCACGATTTCAGAAATGTAAAGCATTAAAACTGTAGATCAAAGACAACCATGAATTTTGTTGGCCCTGATCTGAAACCTAAAAATTTCAGAAACTTCAATCTTAAAATTCTCTAAGCTCAAGCAACATAAATGAAAACTATGGACATGGTTATCTTTAGGGCAATGATATCTACATTTTTTATTCACAAATTAAACATTAATGATGCCTATATGAAGAGTTAAAAAGTCAGAAAACTCACCTTGAAAGAGGGTATCATGTTTTGATTTTGAGCAGCTTTTGATGAATTCCAGTGATTGGGTTAGCTTCCTCAAGTTCTCAGGAAGCTAATGTGATGCTTGGCTTGAGGTGAAAGTGGATGAGGAGTTCTGGAGAAGTCAACTTGCAGAGCTCTGTTTTTGGTTATGGAGGTTGATGAAAATGGAGTTACAGATATGAAACAGGGTCAGGGATGAGTTTTATTTGATGTTTAGAAGCTTTAGGAACAAAAAGGCTTGAAAACGCACGAGGGAAATGTGAGTTTCAAGTTTTTGGTCAGAATGTGCAACAATGATGATTGGTGATACAGTTCTAAGTTTTATGGAGTTTGAGGGCTTGAGCATGCGTGTGTTTTGATGCAAATGACTTGTGCATAAGGAAAATGTTGTGAGGCTTGAGAGGGTCAGAATCACACAAGTACAAGTTATGTCTATGTTGCTTGATTTTAAAGGAAAGTGAAAATATGGTTTCAAGGCAAAGTACAAGCATGGGCTGACTTGTTAGAGGCTTGAGAAAAATTTATTTTGGGTTATAGGTTATTTATGATCAGAAGAGAACAAGTGCAAAGCTCAATAACAGATTTTGTGCATAAAGCTACCTTTTCAAAATGGCAATGTGCACTTTCTTCCTAAAATGGAAATAAGCATGGGCAATGCATTGAATGCTTGATTTGAAGCCTCTAACAGATGTGTAAACATTTAATTATAGAGTGCCAAACAAGTTTGAGGTCTGCAAAGCAAAGATTGTGCAGCCTAGCAATGATTTGAATTCTTGTTCATCACAAAATTCTGCCTTGTAAAATAACTTGAAACCCTAACTTCCGACCTTCGATTCTCCTTGCTCACAAATGATCTCAAGGAGTTATTGGACTTTTTAGAAAGCTTATAATGTTCTATACAAACCCTATTTAAATCACTCTTGCAAAATCCAAATTTAACTATGTGAAACTTGGGTAAGAAGTTTGGTCAAAATCCGGACCAAAATGCTCAAAATTTCAGTGTTTTAGTTTCATGACCATGATTTCATGGATAAATAACTTGAGATCCAAGCATTTTTAGTAGGAGTTGTGTAAATAAATGTTTTAGATCTCATTGAGATCTACAACTTTCATGATGAAAGTTTCCTTTGAATCATCTTGCATCATGGTGAAAAAATGGCTCAAAGTTGTGAAAAAACATGAAGTTTTCATTTCAACACTTAGAAAAATTTCTAAGTTTGGAAACTTTGACTTTTCAAAATGAAATCTTGACTTTTTGATTTCTTGATGAACAAGCTTCATATTTTCACATGTTTTGATTAATTGTGATCTTTAACACTTGATTTTGACCAAAAAGTCAAAGTTTGACTTTTCAGTGTAAAGTTGACTTTTGATTAGTTGACTGAAAATCAATTATCAATCAATTGATCTTGAGGGAAGTTTTGAGTCATGCCATTAGGTCAAAATGATTCAATTGAACTCTTGAGATCAAGTCTCAAACCAATTAACCATTTGCTAGGTCAAAAATCAGAAATTGCCATTTCTCAGTCAAAACCCTAATTTTGACCATTTTGCCCTTTTGATGACCTGATCAAATTTCTTGAGGAATTGTGGTCCAAAATTGATCAAATTACATATATGATTTCACAATGTTGATATGGATCAAAACTATAAAGTTTGACTGTAAATTGACCACAATTGACTTTTTTCCCAATACAGCTGATTTTTAGGTCAACTGCTCAATTGACTGAGAAAAAATTTGATCCAAGACTTGAAACTTGACATGAGCAATCTTGGGGGTCCATAATTATCCATGAAAGTAATATGAGGCATTAAAAGTTCAATTATCCTTGTGCAATCTCAAACCCTAATTTCAGTCACCAGTGCTTAAGGAGGTGTCTTGAGCTGATCAACCCTTGTGCAGTCTTGAACCAAAGGAGGTTTTGTGAGAAAATACTTGATAAATGAGAGGGAAAATGTTGGGGTACAAAAATGTCCATATGGAGAAGTTCAAGGGTTCGTGAAGTGGAAATCATATTTTTAGATTTGAAAGAGACCCTTGTTTGCTTTCCCATTTCGCACGCGTCACATAGGTGATCTTTTGTAAATTTTATCTTTGGAAGACCCACTACTAGATCCTCAGATACAACCTTACTAAGTAAATCAAAGTTAACATGCGCTAGACGTCTATGCCAAAGCCAAGAATCATCATTCAAGGTGACTAGACACTTAGTGCTTGTTAATGATACATCAAAAAGGTCAAGCATATAGACGTTGTTTACTCTAATACCCTTAAACACAATATTTTGTTCAGTATTTTCAATTATGCAGCAAGTGTTTCTGAAAGTAACTTTATAACCCTTGTCACACAATTGGCTAATACTTAACAAATTGTGTTTAAGCCCCTCTACTAAATGGACATCAGAAATAGTAGTGTCAGAGGGATTACCTACACTGCCTTTACCGAGTATCACTCATTTGTTATTGTCTCCATAAGTAACAAATCCCTTCTTCTTTTCTTTGAAGTCAATGAAAAACGATATGTCACTTGTCATGTGCCTTGAACACCTGTTGTCTAGAAACCATCTTTTATCCACAGATGTAAGATACTTTTCCTACAATATCCAAAGAGAGAGGTAGGTACCCAATTTTTATTGGGTCCATGTGGGTAAGTGGTAACATGGTTGCCTTTAGGCCTCCATTGGTAAATGCCTTTAGGAACAAGAAATCTCATAAACTTACATTTTTCAATCGTATGACCAAAACGACAACAATAATGACAAAAAACCATGATGATGATGTATTTTCTTACTTATGATCATTGAATTCTTTGGAATATTTTAAACAAAAGAGTATTTTGCATATGGTGGATTCAACGTTTTCTTAAAAATTCTAGGATCGAAGACAAAAGTAACCTTGTGTTGTAAAGCTTTTTCCAATTTTGCATTAAGAATTCTAACCTCTTGTTGCCAAATATGACAAACTTCACATTCTCTTCTAGGAATACATCCTCTAACATCCTTATCCTTTGAACTTTTTGCAATACTAGCTTTTAGACATTTTAAGTATTTTTCATCTTTATAGACTTTACCCTCTAAGAATGAAAATATTTGTTTATCGGAGGATAATCTCTTAAAAGCATCTTCAGCTTTGTTTTGCAGTTTTTCAAAAGCTATTTTCAGTTCAAAAAAAGACATAGAAGAAAAGTTGTTAGGATATGCTTATCTTACTTACTTGTCGTGGTTATTTTTCTTGTGGTAGGACTGATTTTTGGTGTGTGCCATGAGACATAAATTTGCAGTCTCATCACTATCATTCGAACTGTTATCGCTTGATGAATCACTATCGCTTTCCCACAAAATTTAAGATCTTCTTTGTTTATTGAACTTATTTGGTGGAGCTTTTCCTTTGTCCTTTTTCATCTTTGGATAGTCCGGTTTGTAGTGTCCAACTTTACCATAATTGTAGCAAGGTCCTTTACTTCTTTGCTTTTTATTCTCTTCTTGCCTTGGCTCTTTGGACTGCTTTTGAAAGCTTATGAGATTCTTATCGGAGTGCTTGATTCCATTCTTTTGAATAAACCTATGATATCTCCGAACAAAAAGTCCCATTTCTTCATCATCATAATTTGCATCACTACTTGAATCATTATCTTGCTCTTTGTTTGAGGACTTGGAGCTAGAAGCCATTACAGCTATTGACTTCTTCTCACCCTCCCTGTCTTTATTCTTCTCTGTGATGCAGTGGGAGAACTGACTTGAGGTTTTTTTGTTTGTGTTCACAAATGTTTCGGTTTAGCAAGAGTCGCCACCGACTTTTATTTTATCCAAAAGGAAAGATCAAAAAACACAGGAAAGACCTTTAAGATATTTTCTTGAGTTCGGGGGGTAGATTATGAAAAGGGAAGGTATTAGCACCCTTTTCATCCATGGTTTTCCATGGCCTCTTAGTTACTTGTTTAGCTCACTTGCTTTGCTTTTTCAATTGTTTGAAATGTTGCTTTGTATGGTTTTGAAAGTATTTTGTAAAGAGGCCATCATTTAGGCAATCTTTGTAATGATTCTCGTTCGTAAGAATGTATACAAAGATGTTTGTCTTTTGAAAAATGTTTCAATGTTTTGAAAGTTGTTTGGAAATTGTTTTGAAATGTGTGTGTTTGTTTGAAAATAACAAGGATTGTTTTTTGAAATGATCAAGTAACTAGAAGCTTATCTACCTACTCAAAAGTATTTCTTGCACATTTTTATTCCTTTGATGTTGTTGACCTACCATTGTTTTGGTAGACAACCCTATCTTTAGATGTTAAACGGGACGGGCGTGGGTCATTATATGACCATGATAGCAATGGTGCCAAGTATCTTAGCAAGTTTTAGGGACTAAGATCATTTGTTTTTAGGCAACCTTGTCTAGCGTCATCGAGAACTAAGATCAACCTTGTTTAGGCAACCAAGTGGGTGAAACCCTAGAGGTGCTTGTGTGCAATGTGTTGTCATTTTTCATGCATTTTTGTCTTGTATTAGGCCATGCTATTCTTTTGATTTTTGTCTTATCATACAAACCTTAATTTACTAAACATGTATATAATGCGATAAATTGTATAAAGTAAATCTAAACTATTACAACAATATTATGGGAGGGGGGATACAAGTTTTTGAAATGGGGATATTTGCACAAAATAAAACCCTAATTCACTATTACAACCCAATTGAATTTATTGTACAATAAATAAATAAATAATTATTTAAATGTGCAATAATATGTATTTATGCAAAAAAGTTTTGTAATTGTTTCATTTATGAGAAAATAAAATTATCTAAGTCCTAAAAATAAGGAAAAATAATAGTATTATTTTTGAAAGGGGAAACCCTAATTTTGTTTTAAAAGAAAATATTGTTTTCTAATATTCTTTTATTCATTTTGTTCAAGAAAAATAATAATGAAATTATGTACAAATATGAAAAAGTTAAATATGTATAAAAAATAAATATTTAATATGTAACATAATCAAAATAAAAATGTATTGTATTTTTTTTTATTATTTACAAATTATTTTAAGAAAATGATTTCTATTTATTAAAATAAAACCATTCTTATATGCAAAAAAATAAGATAAAAAATAAAATAAAATGCAAAAAATTAAGAAAATATTTTTGGGATTTTTCAATGTTAAAAAAAAAAAAATAAAGTCAAAAATATAAAATATGCAAGAAAATACAAAAATATAAAAATAATAAGTCAGGGGGGTGTAAAAGTAAAATGGGGGTGTGGAAAGTGAAAGGCCCAAGGCGCCAGGCCCAGAACACCAACTTCATCTCTGTCCTTGCTTCTTTGTGCGCGCCCTGTGTTCAAATCTGGAACTTGCTCTAGCTTGCATAAAATCAAAAACTCATAACACAAAAAATGTAGCTTATGATCTCACGATTCCAGTGATATAAAAAACATAATCTAATTCTCAAGGATCATGGAGAATTTAATCACCCCTAATTTCTGACCTAGTTTTTTCATGAACTTCAAGATTCAAATTCTCACTACTCAGTTAATATAAATAACAATTATGCATATGTACAACTTAAGCAAGTTAAGGACTACATTTTTGTTTCATAAATCAAAGCTTAAGGATTCCTAAATAAGGATATAGAACTTTGAAAAATACCTTGTTCAGTTGAGTTTGGATATGGAAATGTGGGGGCTTTGAGTGAGGCCTGAAGATTGTGTGAGCTTCCTTGAAGGTCCCTCAAGCATTCCCAATGCTCAGCTTGCCTTGAGGATGGACGAATCTTCCTGCACGAGTCAACCTGCAACCTTGCATAATGAAAATGGTGAAGCTTGAAATAGGGGTTACAGTTGCAAGACAAGGGCCTGGATAGTTTAAATGTGATGTATGGAAGATGTTTGAAGCCTTGAAACACAAAGCGCACGAGCAAAATATGATTTGGCTTGAGTTTTGCAGAAGATGCCCTGTTTGGGCAGAAAAATGTGATTTCGGTTGGTTGAGAGTGTTTGGGATGCTGTGGATTCGTGTATTGGCTTGTTACAAGGTTCTGAAGTTGTTTCAAATGATGCTAAGCCTTCTCTTTATCAGATGCACAAGCTGTATTGACTTTTGCAAGTTTGCTTGCTTTTGAAGAAAGTTGAAGTGACAATGCCCAAGGTGCTGTACTTGCTAGTTTATAGACTGCATAAAGTTGGTACAAGTTGCCTGATGTTTGTGTATCTTGTTTGCAACAAAAGATCAGGTCCATGGCTCAAGAAATGTAAAGTTGGAAAAAGCAAGCTTTATCAAAGTAGTATTATGAACTTTATACCATAAATGGATTAAACTCTTGTACAATGCTCCATAGGTCAGAATAAAGCAAATATCCATTGAATTTGCATTCAATTATGGAGTGTACAAAGGATTAGGACCTGTAATACCAAGTACAAGCATGCTAGGACATATTTGCAACTTGAACCATTGTGAAAATGCCTTGAACAAAAGTGATAAATTTCCATTTTCCCTTCTTCGATTCTCCCTAACCATAAATGATCTTGGAGAGTTCTTGGACATTTTGGAAACTTGTAACATGCTCTACAATCCATCTTTGAAATGAATTTTGAGATACCTCTTGGAACTAGGTGAAAAATTTCCATGAAGTTAGGTCAAAAACCTGCCTAAACTAGGGCAAAATTTCACTAAGTTAAAAAGTTTATGGACCCCTATTCACAAAATCATAACTTGAGATCCAAGAATCTTTTGGGAAAAATTTGTGAATAAAAGTTGTATATTTCATGGAGGACTACAACTTTCATGTTGGAAGTTTTCTTTGAATCCAATTGCATCATGGTGAAAAAGTTGGACAAAGTTGGGAAAAAATAAGAAATTTCCATAACTTAGAAAAATTCTAAGTTATGAAAAATTTCAAATTAAAACCCTAATTTGCAATTTTAGGTTTCTTGGTCAACAAGTTTCACATTTTTACATATCTTGATGAATTATGACCCTTGGCACTTGATTTTGACCAAAAAGTCAAAGTTTGACTTTTCAATGTACAGTTGATTTTTGATCAGTTGACTGCAAAATTCATCTGTCAATCCTATGCATTTGAGATCTTTTTAACTATGTGATTAGGTCAAGATGATGCTATTGATACATTGGAATCATGCTTGAACCCAATCGGCCATTGGCTAGGTTAAAAATCAGAAATTGCCCTTTCTCAGTCAAAACCCTAATTTTGACCATTTTGCCCTTTTGATGATTTGATCAAATTTCTTGAGGAGTTGTGGTCCAAACTTGATCAAATGGTACATAGGAGCTTAGAATGTTGTTTTGGTTCAAAAATTATGAAGTTTGACTGTAAATTGGCCATGGTTGACTTTTTCCCCAATACAGCTGATTTTTAGGTCAATTGTCCAATTGACTGGGCAAAAAATGTGATTCAAGGCTTGAAACTTGGTATGGGCAATATTAGGGGTCCAATATGGTGTATGAAAGTCACATGAAGTATTGATGGTCCAAAACTCCTTGTGCAAACTCAAACCCTAATTTCAGGTCATCAGTGCAAGGAGATGTCTTGAGTTGAGCAAAACCTAATCTTGTCTGGAGTCCAAGAGGTCTTGTTAGGAAAAATCTTGATAATATGAGAGGGAAAATTTTGGGGTACAACAGCTGCCCCTGTTCAATCTTCTTGAAGCTGAAGAGTTAGATTGGCGAGCTTTGTCGTTCGTGACTCGAAGGTAAAAGATGATTGGACACTAAAGTGCCCGTAAATTTGCACTCGACAAAATGTAGTTGAGGAAATGGGCTTAAAGATGCCATTTGGAGATGTGATAGATTCTTGTTGGAGATGGGCTTAAAGATGCCATCCAAGAATGTTTATTGAATTGTAAGTTGTAAGTCAGAGGAATAAGTATAAGAATGGTATCCACGTCTGGATTGTATCTGAATTGTATCTCGAGACTTGAATCTGTATGAGAAAAGGAATAACATCCGTTTCTGGAGCGTATCTAAGCTGGGGAAAATCAGAATAGGTGACAGAATGGCAACCATGTCTGGAGCATATCCGTACTGTATCTGAATCTGAAACTGAATGAGTGACAGAACGGCTTCCGTGTCTGGAGCGTATCCGCACTGTATCTGAATCGGTAAACTGAATAAGGGCCAGAATGGCATCCGCGTCTGGAGCGTATCTGAACTAGAATCTGAATAAGTGACAGAATGACTTCCGTGTCTGGAGTGTATCTGAACTTGAAATTGATAGTTGAATCTGAATGAGAAATAGAATGGCTTCCGTGTCAAGGGCGTATCTAATATGTATCTGATAGTTGAAATTTGAATAAGTAACAGGATGGCATCTGTATCTGGAGCGTATCTTAACTGTATCTGAAATCTGAATCTGAATGAGCAACAAAATGACTTCCGTGTCTGGAGAGTATCTAAATTGTATCTTGACCTTGAATTCTGAATGAGTAATAGAATGACTTCCGTGTCTGGAGTATATCTTTACTATATCTGAATGTTGAATATTGTTAATGATAGCTGTTAATCTTATCCTGAAAAGGGTAAAATGTTAGCTGAAACAGAGTTATGTTGCATGAAATGTATGCTGCAATAAATGTGCTTTATCAATGTTTATGATATATGGATGTAATGTATGTGCATGTAAGCTGATTAGTTGTATTGATGAGGAAAATAAATCCTTGACGGATGGGGATAATAAAATCCTTGACTACTGCCGGGGAAAATAAATCCTTGACCGCTGCTGGAGATTCAAAATCTTTGATTCCTGAGGATGAGAAATCCTGGGCGACTGTTGGGGATAGAAAACAATTGACAACTTCTGTGGGGATATAAGGATCCTTCATGTCTTGAAGTTGGAGTATTGTCATATACTGCCTGAGTAATCTGCATGGGGAATCCTGAGAATTTTGATGACTTCTACTGGGGATTATACAAAGGAAATCCTTGATCTGCTGGAGAATGAGGAAGACTCTGATGACTTCTGCGGGGAATTAAGAATGAGAATCTTCATTCTGTTGAGGAATAAAAATTCTGTGGGGAAGAAGGCTTACTGTTGGAGAGTAAGTTCAGGAGTTTTCGGTCGTCTGCCACTCTACTGGGAAGTTATCCTAGGTTGGGGAGAGACAAAAGTTAACTGTTATCTGGTTGATTTCCAGGCTTCAAGATAACTTGCTGGGGAAATTGGATTATCTGGATGGTTTCCGCTAGGGATTGGTAGTTGGAAATTTTGACTCGACTGGGGAAGAAGGTTTTATCTCCGCTGGGAATCTGTAAATCAAAGTTTTTGCTCCGCTGGGGATTGGGAGTTTGAAAACTTAACTCTGATGGGGATTAAGGGTTTGAAATTATAACTCCGCTGGGGATCTCTATTTCAAGGTATTGGCTCCGCTGGGGATCTAGATGATGTACTATAGGGATTGCTCCTAGAACAGCCTAAAGACGTTTTCCTATCCTTTCAATCTGTCAGTAATTGTTCTTTTCCATCCTATTTATTTGTAACAGTAATTATGTTCAAATGCATATGTTCATCAACGAATCATTGGACGCTTTTGAAAATAAAAACACAAGTGTAAAAGAAAAGAAGGCAAATGGTTTTCTGTACTTTGAAAGAGACATCTTTGTATTTACTTTGAATAAGTGTTTTGTACAAAGGAGACAGGCATCCTAGTAAGAGGATGGTGTCATAAAAGTAAGAAAAATTTATACAAAGAATAGATAGCTATGTGTGAAAAATAAAATCCCATGGGGTTCCCATTCTGCTATAGCCTTCGTATCTCTGAATATCTTGTCCATCCGTTGCTTCGTTCGAAGATGATTGGATTGATTAGAAGCTCAGAGTTTGTCAGTGAAGAGATTGTCCTTAAAGTGATCCGACGAGACATAGTCATACGATTTAATTCCCTAACTTTTGTCTGGACCGCCCTTTCGGGTTTTTAGTCCACCGGGAAACCCTTTTTTGCCCAAGTCTCCCTTTCGGGTTTTCAACTTTCCGGGCGTACATATTTTTTATTTATCCCTAATTTTTTCCTGAACCGCCCTTTCTGGTTTTGGATTCACTGGGATGCCCTTGTTTTGCCTAGGTGTGTCAACCTAGCGGGTCATTTATGCGTAGTATCTTTTGACTATGTCTGTGTTCGCAGGGTGCGGCAGGTCGTCGCCGTCCATGGCGGTTAGGATCATTTCCCCACCAGAAAAGATGTTCTTGATCACAAATGGTCCTTTGTAGGTAGGAGTCCATTTACCCCTGGGATCACTTTGTGGAAAGATGATTCGCTTGATTACAAGATCCTCGACTTGATATAACTGGCGTCTGACTTTCTTATTGAAAGCCTTGATCATCCGTTTTTGATACGTCTGACCGTGGTAATTAGCAGTAAGTCGCTTTTCATCAATTAAGTTCAACTGATCAAGTCGGGTCTGAATCCAATCGTCTTCACTCAAACCAGCATCTTTCATGATTCTCAAAGAGGGAATCTGAACTTCGATAGGTAAAACAACCTCCATGCCATATACCAGAGAATAGGGTGTTGCCCCAGTTGATGTGCGTGCCGTGGTACGATACCCGTGAAGAGAAAACGGTAACATTTCATGCCAGTCCTTGTAGGTTACTGTCATCTTTTGTATGATCTTCTTGATATTTTTGTTAGTAGCTTCAACCGCACCATTCATCTTTGGCCAATAGGGGGATGAATTGTGATATTGAATCCTGAACTGCTCGCATAAAGCGGTTATCATAGTATTGTTAAGGTTCATACCGTTATCAGTGATGATCCTTTCGGGGATAGCGTACCGGCAAATAAGATTCTGCTTGATGAAGCGGGAAACAACATTCTTAGTAACGGATGCGAAGGAAGCTGCTTCGACCCACTTGGTGAAGTAGTCAATGGACACCAGAATGAAACGGTGTCCATTGGATTCTGTAGGCTTGATCTCTCCAATCATGTCGATTCCCCAAATAGCAAACGACCAAGGAGCTGTTAAGACAATTAGAGGAACTGGAGACATGTGTACCTTGTCGGCATAGATTTGACATTTGTGACAAATGCGAGAGTGTTAATAACAGTCAGCTTCCATGGTAGACCAGTAATAGCCTTCCCGTAGAATCTTCTTTTCCATCGTATGTCCGCTAGAGTGAGTGCCGAAGGTACCTTCATGCAATTCAGCCATAATCCTTTCAGCTTCAGCTTTGTCCACACAACGGAGCAGAATAGAATCATGATTGTGCTTGTATAGGATGACATTGCTCATGAAGAATTTAGCTGAGAATCTCCTCAAGAACTTTTTTTCGTTGACTGAAGCTCCTTCAGGGTATTCTTGCGCCTCAAGATACCTTTTGACTTCATGAAACCATGGTTGGTCCACTACTTCTTCAGTATTAATCTCGTGACAATGTGCAGGTTCATCCATCCGTTCAATGGTGATTTGGGGAGCCTCATTATCCCAGTTAAGTTTAAACATGGATGACATTATAGCTAGAGCATCTGCTAGCTGATTTTCTTCTCGCGGAAAGTGCTCGAAGGTGATCTGCTCGAAATGTGGTAGCAATGTCAAGACATGTTCTTTGTAAGGGATGAGGTTTGGATGCTTGGTATCCCACTCTCCTTTGATCTGACTGATGACCAAAGCTGAGTCCCTAAACACAATCAAATATTTGATTCCCAAGTCTATGGCAGCCTTGAGTCCAAAAATGCAAGCTTCATACTCTGCCATGTTGTTCGTACAGTTGAAGCAAAGTCTGGCTGTGAAAGGAGTATGGTAACCTTCTGGGGAGATGAGTACCACGTCGATACCGTTGCCAAGTGCATTGGAGGCCCCATCAAAGTACAGGGTCCATCGGGATCCTTGTTCAAGTCCTTCATATGGTCTGAAATCTTTAACGTTGTCCAATGTCATGATGTCCTCGTCACGGAAGTCAAACCTCATGGATTGGTAATCTTCGACAACTTGATGAGCCAGATGGTCAGCTAGCACACTCCCCTTTATAGCTTTTTGGGTCGTTTACTGTATGTCATATTCCGTTAGGATCATCTGCCATCTAGCTATTCTTCCAGATAGAGCAGGTTTCTCAAAGATGTACTTGATCGGATCCATCTTAGATATCAGCAAAGTGGTATGAGTCAACATATACTGCCTTAGCCGGCGAGCAGCCCATACCAAAGTGCAGCAAGTTTTCTAGAGCAGTGAGTATCGGGTCTCACAGTCGGTAAACTTTTTGCTAAGGTAATAAATGGCATGCTCTTTTCGGCCAGACTCGTCATGTTGGCCCAATACGCACCCTATTGAATTCTCTAGGATGGTCAGATACATGATTAGCGGTCTTCCTTCGATGAGTGGCATCAAGATAGGAAGTTCTAGCAAATATTCCTTGATTTTATAGAAAGCAACTTGACAGTCATCATTCCATTTGACTACCTGATCTTTCTTCAACAGCTTGAAGATTGGTTCACAGGTAGATGTCAGGTGAGAAATGAACCTAGCAATGTAGTTTAGGCGTCCCAAGAAACCTCTGACTTCCTTCTCAGTGCGAGGAGTAGGCATTTCTTGTATAACTTTGACTTTGGCAGGATCGACCTCGATGCCTTTGTTGCTGACAATGAAACCTAGAAGTTTACCGGACCGGACTCTGAATGTGCACTTGTTTGGGTTCAGTCTGAGCTTGTACTCCTTCAACCTGACAAACAGCTTTTGCAAGTGATCAAGGTGTTCCTCTTCAGTTTGTGATCAGGCTATCATGTCATCTACGTAGACCTTTATCTCATGATGTATCATATCATGAAACAAAGCTACCATGGCGCGTTGATAGGTTGCCCCGACATTCTTCAGTCCGAATGGCATCACTTTGTAGTAGAACGTACCCCACTGTGTAACAAAAGTAGTTTTCTCCATGTCCTCGGGTGCCATTTTGATCTGGTTATAGCCTGAGAATCCATCCATGAAAGAAAATACTTTGTGCTGAGCTGTGTTGTCAACCAGGATGTCGATGTGCGGAAGTGGAAAGTCATCTTTAGGGCTGTCCCTGTTTAAATCTCTGTAATCCAAGCACATTCTCACTTTGCCGTCCTTCTTTGGTATGGGCACAATGTTAGCAACCCATTATGGATAGGAAGTAACATCCAGAAATCCAGCATTGAACTGCTTCATAACTTCTGCTTTGATCTTCTCGGACATGTCAGGTCTCATGCGGTGGACCTTTTGTTTCACTGGTGGACAGTCTTCTCTTATGGGGAGACGGTGTACCATAATGTCTGTATTGAGTCTCGGCATGTCTTCGTATGACCAGGCAAAGATCTCAACATACTCATGCAACAGTTAAATTAGGCGCTCTTTGACACTCGGCTCTAGATTGGCACCTATCTTGATTTCCTTTTTATCCTCCTCAGTACCCAAGTTGATCGTATCCAACTACTCTTCATGAGGCTGAATTGCTCTTTCCTCTTGCTGTAGTAATCTGGCCAATTCCCCTGGCACCTCACAATCTTCCTCGCCTTCGTATTCAGCTTGGTTGATCAGATTTTCAGAGTCACTGAAGGCTATAGTAGTATCGTTACCCATGGGTTATGGAATGGAAGGGTACCTGCATTTCTGAGTGTGGGTGTGTGTAAGGGCATAACCATCTTAAAACAACAAAATGTAAAAGAAATACAATGAGCACAAAAGGTTTATATATGAAAAGCGTCCATGATTCATTAAAATGACATATGAAATGAAAATAAGAACCCTTACAAGTGGACCTATGTGCCTCGGGTAAGACACAAGGTTGAAAAAGTACGAATTGTTTGTGAATTATTACAGTCCAACAGAAATGGAAAAGATAAATTACTGTGGTATGAAAGTAATCAGAACAAAGTCTTTTGCTTCCCAGTTGCACAATCCTCGGCCAACAGTAGGAAAAATCCAGTCTTCCAAGCTGCCCTCTTCTTCATTATCCTCTAGCGCATTAACCCCTCGGTGGCTGATCTTCACAGGTGGCCCTCTGGAACGGGAGCGACGCACGGCCTTCTGACTGGTCAAAGTAAATCCCAAGCCGAATTTGTCTGATTTGAAAGGAAAGTCAGGAAGCTTCCCCCAGATAGTGGATCCGCCTTCTTCCACTACTGCTCTTGCATCCTTGAGAGATGATATCTGAGGTACAGGTCTTGCGATCACAGGAGTTGAGGACACTTCCTTGGTCGCCGCTATTTCTTCAAAGACTTCTTCGAAGTGTTGGAAAGGGGTGTCAATGAATTCGCCATCCAATTCTACATAACAGAAAGAATTCAGATGATTGATCATGTATTCCTCTTCGCCATGATTAGTTATAATTTTCCCCTGGACAGGGTATTTGAGCTTTTGATGCAGAGTAGAAGTGACAACTCTAGCATGGTGGATCCAAGGTCTTCCCAACAAGAAAGAATAGGAAGGACGGATGTCCATCACGAAGAATGTTGAATTGAACGTCTGGGTACCCACCTTGATCGGGATGTCCACCTCTCCATGGACCATCCTCTTAGAACCATCAAAGGCTCTGACAATTATATTGCTGAGTTTCAGGGTTAGGCCTTCACAATCCAGTCTATCCAAGGCTTTCTTCGGCAAGACGTTTAAAGATGAACCAGTGTCTACCAGTACGTGTGCTAGGGTTGTCCCTCTGCATTCCACCGAGACATGTATCACGTCATTATGTTTTCTCCCTTTCGAAGTTAAATCTGCATCGGAGAATCCTAGACCATTGTCAGCTGTTAAACTAGCCACGCATTCCTGGAACTGATCAGCGGAGGTTTCTTGTGGCACGTGGGCCTTCTTCAAAAACTTGACCAAAGCTTTAGCATGTGCCTCAGAGCACAACAACAGGGCTAACAAAAATATTTTGGAGGGGGTCTGCCCCAGTTGTTCAACAACATCATAATCACTTTTCTTAATGATCCTCATAATTTCTTCCATCTCTTTCTGGGATGTATCAGGAATAACCAGTGACTGAGTCTTCGTCAAGACAGGCTACTCTTGAACAATCTTTCCTTTTTTCTCAGCAGCAGAAACAAGGATGGGAATTGTATTGTTTTTGTTGGCGGGTACACTTGCAGGTACAGTCACAGGGGTGATCTTCGGAATGGCCGCGGGTCCAAAGACTGCTGTTGGAGGAGCAATCTCTGGAGAAAAGATTCTTCCACTACGAGTAATTTTGCTTGTTCCGGCAATGTTACTGATGTCAGGATTATCCTCCTCAGAGCTTTCTTATTCAATGGTCTATTAAATCTATTTGACACCATGGTAGTAGATTTCTCCACCATAGTTCCATGGTACCATTTTATCGGTTTTGTACGGGGTTGGCCCGGGAATTGTTATCTTCAAAGGAGTAATCATAGGAGCAGATGTAATCCTAACGGGTTTTTTAGGAACCCTGGAAGGATTGGCGTATATGGTTATTATTGAAACTTCTGGAATTGGAATGGGTGAGACAGGAGCTTTCTCAAACAAAATTTCCTTGTTATCAATCAATTGTTGGATTCCTTTCTTCAATAGAGGATAGTCAAATGGGGAGGACAGACAAACATGGCAATCTTGGTCACAACCTGGGAACACCCCAACCTTCAACAAATTCAGCTTGATGGTTAGGAGAGGAGTTAACAATTCATCCACAACAGAAACAAACAGATCTTCTTCCACAGCATTGGAATTATGTCCATGCCTCGGTATCAGTGCGGAGATAACATTCGGCTTTTCAGGAGCTTCAAATTCAACTTCCTTTGCGTCAATCAGATCTTGAATCTTGTTCTTCAGGGCCCAACAATTGTTGGTGTCGTGCCCTAGACTTTCTGAGTGGTACGCGCATCTGGCATTGGGATGGTAATGTGGAGAAGCAGTGTTAGGATTTTTAGGGGCCTCCTTTAGCATGGCTAGGTTCAACTTCAAGAGATGTGGTAAGACTTGAGCAGGAGTCATGTTTATCTTAGTGAATTTCCTTACATGCCTTTCCACCCTTTGCTGGTTATTTCTCGGCTGATCATTTCTCGGATGGTTGTTTCTCGGCTGGTCTAATGCAGACTTCTGAATCATCACGACCCCCACAGTTGGTCGTCTTTCAATTCTTCCATTATTCCTCTGGGAATAGACATCAGACACTTCTTTCTTTCCCGTGAAGGGCTTTTTTACAGCAGCAGCGGTAGATGCATCTTTCTGAATTTTTCCGCTTCTAATACCGGCTTCCACCCTCTCGCCAGTTAGAATCAACTCAGTGAAACCTGCAGAGGAGCTTCCAATCAGGTGATTAAAGAAAGGACTTGAAAGATTCCCCAAGAACATGTCCACTATCTCTCTTTCAGATAAAGGTGGTTGCACCCTTCCGGCCAAATCCCTCCATTTTTGGGCGTAGTCTTTGAAACCCTCATTGGTAGCCATAGTCATACTTTGTACCTGAGTACTGGTTGGCGCCAAGTCGGCGTTGTATTGATACTGTTTATAGAAGGCGGCTTCCAAATCTTCCCAATTATGCACATAAAACCTCTCCAACTAGTAGAACCAATCCAGTTGTGTCCCCGATAAACTGTCCTGGAAAAAGTGGACCCACAGGTCTTTGTCAGAAGAATGTGGTTGAATTTTTCTGACATAAGATCGTAGGTGTATCTTTGGGCAAGAAACCCCATCATACTTAGCAAACAATGGCACTTTAAATGTCGCACTAATATAGCTATTGCTTAGACCATGTCGGTATACCCCGCACAGTTTCCACAATGTATTGCTATTTACCTATGAATGTTTTCCAAATCCGGGTAGAGGATTCAAACCCAAACAATAAAACGAAAGTGTAAAGCAAACTAGTCAAGCAAGATAAGCATGTAAAGGTGATCTAAAACCCTAAGGTAACCCCACTTTTAGAATATTCCCTAGCAAAGTCGCCAGCTCTATGATACGGTGAGAGAACTGACTTGAGGTTACGCGTTTATGTTTGCAAATGTTTCAGTTTAGCAAGAGTCACCATCAAATTTTATTTTATCCAAAAGGAAAGGTCAAAAAGCACAGGAAAGACCTTTGAGATGTTTTCTTGAGTTCGGGGGGTAGATTATGAAAAGGGAAGGTATTAGCACCCTTTTCATCCATGGTTTTCCATGGACTCTTAGTTACTTGTTTAGATAACTTGCTTTGCTTTTTCAATTGTTTGAAATGGTGCTTTATGTGGTTTTGAAAGTAGTTTGAAAAGAGGCCATCGTTTAGGCAATCTTTGTAATGATTCTCGTTCGTAAGAATGTATACAAAGATGTTTGTCTTTTGAAAAATGTTTCAATGTTTTGAAAGTTGTTTGGAAATTGTTTTGAAATGTGTGTGTTTGTTTGAAAATAGCAAGGATTGTTTTTTGAAATGATCAAGTAACTAGAAGCTTATCTACCTACTCAAAAGTCTTTCTTGCACATTTTTATTCCTTTGATGTTGTTGACCTACCATTGTTTTTGTAGACAACCCTATCTTTGGATGTTAAACGGGATGGGCGTGGGTCATCATATGACCATGATAGCAATGGTGCCAAGTATCTTAGCAAGTTTTAGGGACTAAGATCATTTGTTTTTAGGCAACCTTGTCTAGCGTCATCGAGGGGCTATGATCTTTTTGTTTTGTTTTATTTTTCCAAGATACCTAGCATGCATACCATGGCCATTTGTTTAGGCAACCAAGTGGGTGAAACCCTAGAGGTGCTTGTGTGCAATGTGTTGTCATTTTTCATGCATTTTTGTCTTGTATTAGGTCATGCTATTCGTTTGATTTTTGTCTTATCATACAAACCTTAATTTACTAAACATTTATATAATGCGATAAATTGTGTAAAGTAAATCTAAACTATTACAACAATATTATGGGAGGGGGGATACAAGTTTTTGAAATGGGGATATTTGCACAAAATAAAACCCTAATTCACTATTACAACCCAATTGAATTTATTGTACAATAAATAAATAAACAATTATTTAAATGTGCAATAATATGTATTTATGCAAAAAAGTTTTGTAATTGTTTCATGTATGAGAAAATAAAATTATCTAAGTCCTAAAAATAAGGAAAAATAATAGTATTATTTTTGAAAGGGGAAACCCTAATTTTGTTTTAAAAGAAAATATTGTTTTCTAATATTCTTTTATTCATTTTGTTCAAGAAAAATAATAATGAAATTATGTACAAATATGAAAAAATTAAATATGTATAAAAAATAAATATTTAATATGTAACATAATAAAAATAAAAATGTATTGTAATTTTTTTTTTATTATTTACAAATTATTTTAAGAAAATGATTTCTACTTATTAAAATAAAACTATTCTTATATGCAAAAAATAAGATAAAAAATAAAATAAAATGCAAAAAACTAAGAAAATATTTTTGGGATTTTTCAATGTTCATAAAAAAAATAATAAACTCAAAAATATAAAATATACAAGAAAATACAAAAATATAAAAATAATAAGTCAGGGGGGTGTCAAAGTAAAATGGGGGGTGTGGAATGTTAAAGGCCCAAGGCGCCAGGCCTAGAACACCAACTTCATCCCTATCCTTGCTTCTTCGCACGCGCCCTGTGTTTAAATCTGGAACTTGCTCTAGCTTGCATAAAATTAAAAACTCATAACACAAAAAATGTAGCTTATGATCTCACAATTCCAGTGATATAAAAAACATAATCTAACTCTCAAGGATCATGGAGAATTTAATCACCCCTAATTTCTGACCTAGTTTTTTCATGAACTTCAAGCTTCAAATTCTCACTTCTCAGTTAATATAAATAACAACTATGCATATGTACAGCTTAAGCAAGTTAAGGACTACATTTTTGTTTCATAAATCAAAGCTTAAGGATGCCTAAATAAGGAGATAGAACTTTGAAAATACCTTGTTCAGTTGAGTTTGGATATAGAAATGTGGGGGCTGAGTGAGGCCTGAAGATTGTGTGAGCTTCCTTGAAGGTCCCTCAAGCTTTCCCAATGCTCAGCTTGCCTTGAGGATGGCTGAATCTTCCTGCACGAGTCAACCTGTAACCTTGCACAATGAAAATGGTGAAGCTTGAAACAGGGGTTACAATTTCAAGACAAGGTCCTGTATAGTTTAGATGTGATGTATGGAAGATGTTTGAAGCCTTGAAATAAAAAACGCACGAGTAAAATATGATTTGGCTTGAGTTTTGCAGAAGATGCCCTGTTTGGGCAGAAAAATGTGATTTTGGTGTTTGAGAGTTTTTGGGATGCTATGGATTCATGTATTGGCTTGTTACAAGGTTCTGAAGTTGTTTCAAATGATGCTAAGCCTTCTCTTTATCAGATGCACAAGCTGTATTTACTTTTTCAAGTTTGCTTGCTTTTGAAGAAAGTTGAAGTGATAATGCCCAAGGTGTTGTACTTGCTAGTTTATGGACTGCATAGAGTTGGCACAAGTTACGTGATGTTTGTGGATCTTGTTTGCAACAAAAGGTCAGGTCCATGGGTCAAGAAATGTAAAGTTGGAAAAAGCAAGCTTTATCAAAGTAGTATTATAAACTTTATACCATAAATGGATTAAACTCTTGTACAATGCTCCATAGGTCAGAATAAAGACAATATCCATTTAATTTGCATTCAATTATGGAGTTTAGAAAGGATTAGGACTTGTACTACCAAGTACAAGCATTCTAGGACAGATTTGCAACTTGAACCATTGTGAAAATGCCTTGAACAAAAGTGATAAATTTCTATTTTCCATTCTTCGATTCTCCCTAACCATAAATGATCTTGGAGAGTTCTTGGACATTTTGAAAAGCTTGTAACATGCTCTACAATCCATATTTGAAATGAATTTTGAGATACCTCTTGGAACTAGGTGAAAAATTGCCATGAAGTTAGGTCAAAAACCTGCCTAAACTAGGGCAAAATTTCACTAAGTTAAAAAGTTTATGAACCCCTATTCACAAAATCATAACTTGAGATCCAAGAATATTTTTGGAAAACTTTGTGAATAAAAGTTGTAGATTTCATGGAGGACTACAACTTTCATGTTGGAAGTTTTCTTTGAATCCAATTGCATCATGGTGAAAAAGTTGGACAAAGTTGGGAAAAAATAAGAAATTTCCATAACTTAGAAAAATTCTAAGTTATGAAAAATTTCAAATTAAAACCCTAATTTGCAATTTTAGGTTTCTTGGTCAACAAGTTTCACATTTTTACATATCTTGATGAATTATGACCCTTGGCACTTGATTTTGACCAAAAAGTTAAAGTTTGACTTTTCAGTGTATAGTTGATTTTTGATCAGTCGATTGCAAAATTCATCTGTCAATCCTATGCATTTGAGATCTTTTAAACTATGTGATTAGGTCAATATGATTTTATTGATTCCTTGAAATCATTCTTGAACCCAATTGGCCATTGGCTAGGTAAAAATCAGAAATTGCCCTTTCTCAGTCAAAACCCTAATTTTGACCATTTTGCCCTTTTGATGATTTGATCAAATTTCTTGAGGAGTTGTGGTCCAAACTTGATCAAATGGTACATAGGAGCTTAGAATGTTGTTGTGGTTCAAAAATTATGAAGTTTGACTGTAAATTGGCCATGGTTGACTTTTCCCCCAATACAGCTGATTTTTAGGTCAACTGTCCAATTGACTGGGCAAAAAATGTGATTCAAGGCTTGAAACTTGGTATGGTCAATCTTAGGGGTCCAAGATGGTGTATGAAAGTCACATGAAGTATTGATTATCCAAAATTCCTTGTGCAAACTCAAACCCTAATTTCAGGTCATCAGTGCAAGGAGATGTCTTGAGCTGAGCAAAACTTAATCTTGTCTGGAGTCCAAGGGGTCTTGTGAGGAAAAATCTTGATAATATGAGAGGAAAAATTTTGTGGTACAACATTATCCTTCTTACTATTATTTTCATATTTTTAAAGACTTTCCAATTCTTGTTGATGTTATTCCGGCTTGCCAAATAGAGTTGAAATGGTAAGCGTAGTGAGGTCATTGGCTTCCTTGATAGTTGTTACTTTAGGTTGTCATTCCCTGCTAAGACATCTCAGAATTTTATTAATAGCAATTTTATTGGAAACATGTTTTCCAAGTGCATTTAAACGACGCACAAGATGAACGAATCTCTTTTGCATGTCAGAGACATATTCTCCTTGTTTCATGCGAAAGAGCTCGAACTCTTGATTGAGTATGTTAATGTGTGACTATTTAACTTCAGTAGTGCCCTCATGGGAAATTTCTAAAGCATCCCACATTTCTTTAGCGGATGTGCAATGAGACACCCTTTAATACTCATCAACACCAAGTGCAGAGATTGTCATATTTCTGCCTCTCCAATCGCACAACCACTTCTTTTCATATATTTCATTCCATTGGTCCTCAAGTTTAGGTACTATTGCACCTGCATCATTCCTCATGGTAATTTGAAAAGCACCATTCTCAATGGCAGTCCATACATTCCTGTCAATGGAATTTATGTGTACTTGCATGCAGTCTTTCCTGTAGCCATAGTTTTCGCCATTGAAAACATGAGCTCTATTATACACCCCCTTTGGTTCAAAGGCCATAGCGTTACTGGTAGACACAAAGCACCATCTAACTGGCGCTCTGATACCACTTGTTAGACGGTGTGGCAAGTGATCGAGAAAGAGGGGGGGGGGGGTGAATAGATCACCTCCTTATTTTTCAAGGATTTAAAATCTTTTATCAAAGTTTGTTAAAGAAGTGGAAAATTAAGGTCTAGAATCAACTTCCGTCTATATCAGCTTCAGATAACTTAATATAAAATCTTTTGATGAATAAAGGTTTGATTTGGTTTCTGTTGTAAAACATGCATTATTTTTTCAATTAATTTGAACAGTAATTGTTAAAATACTAAAGCGTGCATTTTTTTATTGGTCAGTAAACGCTTTTTTTATTTCTTGATCTGGGCATGTTTGACTTTGGATTTTGTAATGCACCATGCAAAAACCTTTTTGTTAACATTTTTTCTTTAATCAATAAAAAAAATAATAATAAAAAATTGTTAACATTTATTGGGCCTTCATAAACAGTTTGCTATATGCCTCTTTGAAAAAACAGTACACCCTTCACCTTTTCTTAAAACAGCCCCCCTAACATTCTAGCGGGCCAGTCCATTTAACCTAAAAACCCCAACACACCTCCCTTCCTAAATGGGCCCAAATACAATTTAACTAACCCCCCCCCCCCCCTCTTGCAAGGGAGTGCGAATGGGCCTCCAATTTTTCATGGACCTTTTAGATTTAGAAAGGTCCAAAAATATAAACCCCTTTAGATTGGGCTAGAAACGGAACAAAAATATTGCACCCAGAAACGTAATGGGCTTTTTTAAATCAAAATATGAGCTGAAGAGTCCATACACCTCCTCTCTTAGATAAAAACTAATGGACCATCAACTTTTCATGGGCTTTTCTGATTTAGAAAAGCCCATTAGTTCTCTATAAGGATAAAACCCCCTTTTATAAACTTAAACCCCAAGCAAATGATAACACTAAAATTTAATAAGGGATAAAAAATTTAGAAATTAGTAGGGAAAATTTGGGGTATAACAGTGGTGGCCCTCTATTTTTTGCTGGTTACGACACAATCAGATCCATTGTACCCCAATAGTATCCTACTTTGAGCATCTTTTTGGCTATAGAATGTCCATTAGCATGAGTACCAAAGGATCATTCAGGAACTTCTTGCATTAACATGTTCGCTTCGTGTCTATCCATGCATCTGAGCAAGACCATGTCATTATTCCGTTTGTATTGCATATTTTCACTGAGAAATATTGTACATCAATTTCCTCAAAGTCTCCTTATTTTTACTAGATGCCCTAAGTGGGTACACTTAGTTATGAAGGAAACACTTGATATCATAATACCAGGAATTTTCATCCACTAATTCTTTTATTGCAAACACATGAGAAGGTTTATCCAGACGAATAATCTTAATTTGAGGTTCCTCATTATAGAAACTCACTTGATACATGGAGGACAAGGTAGCCAAAGCATCTGCCATCTCATTCTGCTCTAGAGGTATATGGTGAAGCTTAACTTCATTGAAGAAAGGAAACAATTTTCTTGTATAATCTTTGTATGGAATTAAACTTTTGTAACGAGTCTCCCATTCACCTTTGATCTGGTTAATAACCAATGTTAAATCTCCATAGATATTGAAGTACTTGATTCTGAGATCAATAGCTTCTTCGAGGCCAAGGATGCATGATTCATACTCTACCATATTGTTTGTACAATCAAAACATAACCTTGTAGTGAAAGGGATATGAGAACCTCGAGGAGTGATTATCATTACACCAATTCCATGACCATAAGAATTAGAGGCTCCATCAAATATCAATCCCCACCAGGATCCAGGCTCAGGTCCTTCTTCAAGCCCTGGTTCATCATAATCTTTAAATTTAAGGTACATGACGTCCTCGTCAGGAAAGTCAAACTGAATAGGCTGATACTCTTCAATTGGATGATGAACCAAATGGTTTGCCATTATGCTTCCTTTAATTTCTTTTTGCATATGATACTCAATATCATATTCTAATAACAACATCTACCAACATCGATCCTCCCTGTCAACGCAAGCTTCTCAAAAATTTACTTGATAGAATCCATTTTGGATTTCAACCAAGTAGCATGATTTATCATATATTGTTAGAGACGATGAGCAGACCATGCCAAAGCAAAACAATTCTTTTCAAGCAAGAATTACTGAGACTCATAATCTATAAAAAAGTTAATTAGGTAGTAGATAGCATGATCCCTTCTACCTGTCTCATCTTGTTGACCAAGGACACAACCCATCGATCCTTCTAACACTGTTAGGTACATAATCAACAACCTTCCTTCCACCAGAGGAATCAAAATAAGATGCTTAAGAAATTAATCTTTAATACTACTAAATTCTTTCTAGAAATCTCCACATCATACACAACCCTGATCTTTATGAAGCATCTTGAAGATTGGCTCACAAGTGGCAGTCAAATGAGAGATAAACCTAGAAATATAGTTCAACCGTCAGAGGAACCCTCTGACTTACTTTTCTGTTTTAGGTGCACGAATATCCTGAATAGCTCTGACTTTATCTATATCCACTTCAATACCTCTTTGGATAAACATGAAACCTAACAACTTCCTAGAACGGACACCAAAAGTGAATTTATTCAGGTTCAAGCAGAGTTTATACCTTCTTAACCGCTAAAACAACTTCAACAAGTATTCAAATCTATATAGTCAACACACATTCAAATCTATGTAAAGGAAAATAATCTTTTAGGCTAGCTTTATTCAAATCTATATAATCAACACACATTCTACTTTACCATCTTTCTTTGGTATCAGCACAATTTTGGCCACCCATTGAGGATCAATAGATGTCACAATGAAACTTGTGTCAATCTACTTTTGCACCTCTTCTCTAATATTGATAGCCATATCAGGATGACTTCTTCTCAATTTCTGCTTCATTGGTAGACATTCAGGCTTAAGCGACAAGCGGTGTTAAAAAATATCAGCATCCAACCCTAGCATATCTTGATACGACCAAGCAAACACGTAAACATATTCTTTCAGCAGCTCTATCAAACTTCTCTTGACTTCTTCACCAAACAGTTCCCTAATTTTGACCTCTTTCATGTTCTCTTCCAAACCCAAGTTGATCAACTCGACGGGCTCCTTGTACGGCTGATTGGTCTTCTCCTCGTACTCAAGCAGCCGGGAAATTTCTTTAGGGATATCACCATCTTCTTCACTCTCTTCTTCTGCTTCAAATATAGGGAATTCAAAGTTGCAAGATGGCGTATGGTCATTGTTTTCAATGGGTTTATTTATTAATCTCCACATATGATTGTGCATTTTTTTAGAAAAACAGAAAGATTGAAAGTTAATGTGATAATTAAAATTGTTTTTATCGGGTTTTTTAGTTACCATTTACCAGAAAAATGCAAAAACTAAAAAACATGATTGCATAACAAAATAAATTTTATTATTGATTTTAAAATCTAAAATAGAGGAGTTCGAACAAATTCACTTTCACCATGGGAAGGGTGAAATGAATTATTTGAAAAAACTAAAAACAAGCTACTTTGAAATATGAACAACACTAGGAATGTCAACAACAATCAAATTATGACTTATCCTTTCGTGTGTCATAAAGCATGGCCATTACGGCTCTAACTCATCATTAATGATCGAATCAACACTCGGTCATCTCGGATGAATGTATCCAACATTGTGGAAAACTTCTTGAATATGCCTAAACATAACTCCACGCTTCTTTGCTCCTCCAGACATGTAGGGTGAGAACCCTAAACCAACTCGATTCTTGTTATCGGGGAGATCGACAACCTGGCCCCATACTTCATTTGACCATTCTGAACCACATGATGTGTATCTCTTAATGAAGCAATGGATGCCCATTCTTCTTCACATGATCATCATCAATATCTAAAGGTTGGAACTAAGTCCCAACAACTTCTTCATCAGCATCAATATATCAGAAAGAGGAAATATTACTAACAAACATAGCCTACTCACCATACACAATCATTAGTTTGTCATTATACACAAACTTCAATCCCTGGTGGAGAGTAGAAGTCACTGCCCTAACATCATGAATCCATGGTCTTCCCAATCGGCAGTTGTAAGCTGGGTGGATATCTATCATTTGAAAAGTGACTTGGAAAACATAGCTCCAATCCATATTGGGGGATCAAATTTAACAATCGTTGTTCTTTTCGAACCATCAAGAAATTTAACAAAAACACCACTAGGCCTCAAAGGCGTACCTTGGTAACTAAACTTGGACAACATCACTTTAGGCATCATATTAAGAGAGGAATTTTCATCAACCAGAACATTGGAAAAGGAATCCTCGTGGAATCTCATAGAAATGTGCAAAGCATAATTATGCTTTCTGCCTTCAGGAGGTAACTCTTCATCACTGAAACTCAGTATATTGCAAGCAATAATATTTCCAACTACCCCCTAAAATTGGTCAATGGTCACATCATGATAAATAAAAGCTTATTCTGAAACTCTCATCAAGGAATTCTTATGAGCTTCAGAGTTCAACAACAAAGATAATACTATTATCTTTGAAGGAGTCCGAAGAAGCTGATCTACCACCTTGTAGTCACTTATTATAATCAATCTCAGTAATTCTTAATCATTCTCATTCCTTCTTGGCTCATCAGATTGTACCACAATAACATGTTCTGAACTAGCCATCACAAGATCTTTTCTTTGCCCAGCCTTACCTGAAGACAACATCATCATTTCGGAGAGATGCGGGAGCAAACACAAGACCACTTCTTGTCAACTTGATGGCATCAACTATGTTCACAATATAAGGTACTGGATCAATCATCACATCTTTACCATCCTCAATCTTTATAGCATAATACTTCCACATAATTGCTTTGTCAGACTTGTATGAAATAGGCCCTATCATACAAATCACCAAAGGAGTCACAACACTCTCCTTGCTTTTAGAGGAAACTTCCAAAGGATCTGGAATACCAATATGGGGCGCAACAATGACAATTTAATATTTTTACGCTTCGTGTTGCACTACAAAACACCATGATCTACAAACCCAAAATGTTTCTCTTGATCAGGGAATAACCCTCTGGATTCTGCTTGCAAATCTAACAATCTGAATGATCAACAAACAAACCAACTTTGCATAACCTGGCATGCACATCTACCAACGTAATTTTATAATTCATACATCATGAACCACATATTCTCCCAGACATCCTGCTACCATATTGACAGATGATTCACCATGTATGGGAAAAGGATTAGCTTGAATATTCTGACTAATATCCCGAAATGACAAAATACCACTCTTAATAAGTTTTGAACTTCAGCCTTCAAAGCAAAAAAAAAATCAAGATCATGCTCTGGTGCACCCTGGTGATATGCATAACTAGATTCTGCTTTATACCACCACAGGAGTGGATTTGGAGTAGCTGGTAAATCTCTAGTCTGAATTAACTTCCTTTGTACCAAAGTTGGATAGAAATCAATATAGGTCATTGGAATAGGATGAAATTGAGTCTTTCTATGCACACAGGCTTGTTGATTACGTTGTTGTGGAAACTATTGTTGATATTCCTGGGCAGCAAGCGCTGAATTAACTACCATAGTGACAGCAGCAATATGGGTTTGCTGATAATGATGACGATTATTTCCACCCCTAGATCTTCTTTGCCTCTCCTGAGAGATGGAATTATAATCTCCCCCCTTCTTCTTCTAAAAACCACTACCATACTTCTTCGCACCACTAGAAGAACTTCCATCTTTAAATAACTGTTCTTCTTAGACACCTTCTTCTAAACTGACCCTCACACCAACCATCTTGGTAAAGTCGTTAAGATCACTGTAAACCATACTTTCATAATAAAAGGATCTCACAGTCTTCAAAAACATTTTGGTCATCTCTTTCTCTTCCATTAGAGGATTGATCTGTAAAGCAACATCACGCCACATTTGGGCATACTCCTTGAATGATTCCTTATCTTTTTGTGACATGGACCTAAGTTGGTCATGGTCATAATCCATATCCAAATTTTACTTGTACTAGCAAATAAAGGCTTCAACAAGATCATTGAAACAAGTAATATGAGTGCTGTCAAGCCCCATATGCCACTTAAATTTAGCACCAGACAAACTATCCTGAAAGTAATGAATAAACAACTTAGCATCTTCTTTATGAGTAGCCATATTCCTACAATACATGGTAAAATGAGTTTTAGGGAAAGAGTTTCCCTTATATTTTTTAAACTGTGGAACCTTGAACATGATGGGAACCTTAACGTTAAGCACAAAGCACATATTGTAAGTATTCTTCCCAAACAAATCTTTACCCTTCATGGCCTTTAAGTCCTTCTGCAACTCTTGAAATTTATCTTGAAATTCATCCATACTCTCGTACATATCCACATTCTCACTAGGAGCAGTGTGGAAAATAGGGTTCTCACAACACGCACAATTGGAGAAGCAGTCACCATTATTGGCTGAACATGAGGGACTTGACTCATAGGAGGAGCCTCAGTAGTAGGAATGAAATTATCAGGCATAAATTTAAGAGGTTTAGCGGTGAAAATTTGTATATTAAGCTATTGATTGACATAACTCACAAAGTGAAAGTCGTTACCGCACTTTATTATTTCCAAAGGAATGGGAAAATATTGAATAAAACCCAAAGACGTTTTTTTTAAAAACAAAAAATAATAAAAACAAAGATCTAGGTAAGGGGGTTGCTTATGCAAATATAATGTTTTAGTACCCTAAACATCTACGATACTCTACATGAACATCTTTAAAAACCTGTGTATTTGGATAAAAAGAGTTGTTTGAAAAAAGTTTGTGGAGATGAGAAAGTAAATGTTTTTAAGGTTTTTGATTCGACAAGACTTCAATGAGCCATGTGCCTATGTATCACCAATGTGCAATGATGAAATCAGAACCATGTAGTTCTTCTAAAAAAAGAACAAAGGCAGTTTGTTGGTTAATTATAGGAGAACATACATTTTATCATCTTATGGAGAATACTCAAACCAAATATCCATAAACATGAGAAGGATGGAACTTTTCATCATAAGTGAAAGGAGGGCTCCAACTTAGATAACTCAACAAGTATGCCACTAACCCTTTCAATTTGAAAATATTAAACATCACATCTATCAAGGTTATGGACATGGGATAATTATATCTCAACCATAGAGATGACTCACATCTAAACTTTAAGAAACTTTTTTAAACAAAAGCCAAAAGTGACAAAAAGTTTGAAGTGAGGTTTGTGTTTTTTGATCTATAAAGAAAAGATTTAGACTTTGGTCAAGTGATTTAAGATTTGATTAAGAAAAAGAGTTTTCAAAATGCACTTGACAAATTCAAGATTTTTATTGAAAGCGGTTTTAAGTTTGAAAACAAAGAAGCTTTTGGAAAGGAGGGAGAAGCTTTGAAAATTAAAGAAGATGGGCCAGATATGAAGGGACTATCATAAAGCATAAAGTAAAAGCTAAGGTAGGAAAAGTCTAACAAAACAAGAGTAATCATCTTGATCCAAGTCAAATAATACATCTAATTCCTTTGAATTAAAGCCACACATATAAGTAATAAACATCAGATGAATAATAGTGCCTCAGGTGCAAGCTTGTATCAGATGAAACCAAAAAGATACAAATGACTTGGCATGTATCAGATGAACTTGATGTCTCAGATGAATTATTTTTGCATCAGATGAATTTTCAAAGTAACACTTGTACACAAAATTTTCCCAATACTCAGACAAAATAACATTAAAGATCTCAAGGTCCAAAAGGGGCTCAAAATCTAGGTCACAACCCTATCCTAGGTCCAAAGATCCAAATACTCCAATATGCAAGGGGATAGTAACCATAGTCCAAAGAGAACCTTAGTCTTTTAACGTTCAAGTTAATTATTAATGTCTTTAAAATAAAAATAAAGTTCAAATGAGAAAAATAATAATGACAAAAAGATAAAGTGCTCATGGAGCAAAGGGAAAATAGCATAAAAGATAAAGTGCTCAAGGAGCAAAAGAAAAAGGGCATAAAATAAAGGCAAGAAAACAAAAATGACAAGATGATAAAGATGCTAAAATTAAATGACATAAAGTAAATTACGAGAAATTTAAATTTCATTAAAGTAACAGTTAGTACAATTAATGTTAGAGTTAGTTTGTTAGTTTTCTGATCTGGGACAAATTTAGCGCTATGTTAAGCAATCGCATACGGACTTATGTAGAAGTTAATACTTTACAGGGTCGATCAATAATAATTTATGTACCATATGTTAGAGATATGATAGAAACCGTACTCCTAAAACATGTAGCACAAGTAAAAAACAAAGGTGATCAAGGTCTAGGTCAAGGAATATACATTATGAGAAACTTAACATCAATCCCAAGCACCTTGAATGATCAAATGATCATTTAGAGGTAAATTGGAAATGATGAAAGTTCATGAAATATCTACAAGCTTATATGAACTAAGAAGTCCAAATGCTTTCCAAATGATCAAAAGAAAAAGAAGAAGGAGATAAAGATGAGATAAAATGCACACGAAAAAATAAAAATCCAAATTGGATCAAGATCTTGATCAAGTTATCATCAACATCATTCATCCATTAGTGGATTAGAGTTTTTATCCCATCAACACCCAAGATCCAATGACGTTGATTAAACTTGTGATCAAAGATAACATGAACCAAGGCCGACCAGTCAACAAAGTGAAACAACATTAAAATACAATTAAGCAGTTAATAAATGCATAGAAATGAATTTTAAAATTGATTTTAAATAGAAATAAAAGGTAAAATATCAATGTCGAATCAAAACATCAAATAAAAATAAAGTGAGACCATAGAAAATTAGAGAAATTCTATCTAATTTTTAGAAAATAGTTTCATAATTTGTGAAAAACTTAAAACTATTTTTTAACTATTTAAAATTATGAAAAAGATCTAAAAAAGGATAGAAAATAATAAAGCTAAAGTAAAAAATCAAACAAAAATTATCATAGGTCAGAGACTATCATAGGATCATATAATAATTTTCTTAGAATTTAAAAAGGATTACAAATATTTTTAAACCAATTAAAACTAACAAACAAACAAAAATTCATGAAAATAGTAGAATAAAAAAATGGATCAGAAGAAGAAAAGTAGAAGAAAATTTTAGAAATAATTTTGGTATTTTTTGTAATTAAAATGAAAGACTTATTAATTTTTAAAGATTAAAACAATTTATATCAAATAAAATAAAAATAAATTAAATCAGAAATAATGGGAGGCGTCAGATCCTTCTCACTTAACCAGCGTGGCAAATCTAATGGTCCAGAGGCGTGGACACATAGTGGAAGTGAGTCAAAGCACACACACATAACCCAAAGAGGTCAAGCCAATCACATTATTTCAAATGGCATGCTATCATTGGTTGAGGATGATGCATTGGTCAACTTCAACTTGTAGACTTCAAAGTTCGAAAAAAATTTAAATAATCGTGAATCCTCAAATGGTAACATGAGATCACGAAATTGGTATCATCAAAAGCGTCTCCAAGAGACGATCTCAACCACAGCCTCGCTATGAATTTATTTAAATTTTACACTGAGAATTTTGAAGAAGAAGAAGAAACAAAGTGTAAAACTAATTTTCAAAAATATGAAAGGTAAATACACAAGTTCAACAAAGTTGAACATCCATAAAGTATCAGCACATTCAGAGCTACATTGTGGTATTTTATTTGAAGAAAATTGATGTGTGTAGCTACCAGAATGAAGTGTGGTCAAAACCATCTGAAGCTGGACTTAGTGATATCAAAAAAATGGACAATTTTTCTTGATTTAGATCTTGTTAGCTTCACTAAAGTTCAAGGAAGCTTAATGAATGAGAATTTTGGCTTTTAGAAGGGTGTGAATATGAAAATGAAGCTTACAAGTTCAGAGTTCGAATGGGATCTGAACAAGGGTGATTTGGCTATCAAAATCTTGGTAAATGAAGGGAATGAGGTCCTTATTTATAGTTGAGGATGATGCATTGCTCAAGCGTGTGAGAAGGATCGAGAATGGGTGAATTCGTGTGAACCGTAAAAATGAGGAAAATGTGACTTCTAACTCTTCAAAACTCCACTAAACCTTGCGTTTTGAGTGTCAATTAGATTCTGGAAACTTGGTTAAACATTTTTAAGTGAAAATGTGCCTTAATTTGGTCATTAAAAAGAGATTTGGTTGAATGAAAATTGGACTTCGTGTAAGTTTCAGTTTCAAGTGACCATCTTTAAATACATGAGGCATCATGCATATGAGGCTTTATGATCCCATTCTTTTTGCAACTTGTATATTTAATCACAAAATTCATGATGTGCTAAAAAAGTTTGCATTTGGAAACTTGAGCAAAAAGATATGTCATGTTGAAGTTGGCAAAAAAATAAGACTTCCATACTTAGAAATTTTTTTAAGTTAAGAGCCTTAAAATGACATGTAATCTTTTAATTAATTTCATTGCTTGTCAAGTATTTTTAGAGCTTTATCATTGAGGCAAACTTTTAGAGGTTATCATGAATATTGTTGTGCAAAAATAATGGTTTTCAAATGATAAAAATTGAGCAAGTTATGATTCTTTAAAGTTGGGTAAAAACTACTTGAAATTTGGTCAAATTTTTACTAAGTCCTCAAATGACCTATATTGTTTCAAACGTTTGATGACTTTCTTCACATAATTAGATCTTGACTTGTAAAAATAAGTTGGAGAAGATGTTAATGATATTCATATTTAAAAAGAACCATCCAAAATTGTTGAATAATGAAGGCGTTGTGGTCTTGTGAACTTTGACTTGAAAACTTGCCAAATTAGGTCAAACCACCTTGCATAACTTTGACACTTTTGATATTTTCTTGCAATACAAGGTATGATGAAGCTCATGTGAACTTAGGGTTATAAAGCCTTGATTGATCTTTTATTAAACATGGCCATTTATTGAAGTTACTTGATGATGAAGGAATGAAAATAAACACATGAACCTTTGACCTATCTTGAGGAATAAGCAACCAACCCTTGGGGAATCCTTGATCAATTGAAATTGAATGATACTTTAAAATGATATGACCAAAGATTATAGGCCAATCCATTTTGCACAAGTCTTTGAGGATCAATGTTGACCATATTTTGTCTCTGATCTAATGAAAACCCTAGCTGAGGGCATTTGTTTGATCCACTTAATTCACACTTGTCCTTGCAAATCAAAACATATTTATTTATATTTTGATTAGTTGTTAGTAAAACATAAAGTATACATGTAAAAAATACACAAATAGGTTCTTGGTTATCCCTCAAAGGAAAACATAAAGATAAAAGAGAGAGCAAATGTTGAGAGGAAACCCAAGGTTATGATCTTGATGTCTTTGCAAAAAAATGCAAAGATGGTGAGGGACCTTAGGGGTAAAAATTAGGGTATAACAATTGCCCTTATTTAAGTTTCTTCTATTTGGAGGTATGAAGGTTAAAATATTTGTCTAGACTTGATTGAAGATACTTAAATACAAAAAAAAACTCATTTTTTGCCTAAGATACCATGCAATGCTTATGATCATAGATGTTAAAAGGAAAATCCCGCAGGGGAATATAAGACACTACTGGGGAAATAGAGAATAAATAAAAGTTACAAAGGAGAAGGGGTTTGGCCAAGAGAAGAAGCCACTGGGAGAACGACATAACTCTAGGGATGATTGTGTAAATTGGGAAAACCAAAATCACTGACAAAACAACGAATCATCCATTATTCCACTAGGGAAAGGCTAAACTCTATTTGGGACCATCCCAAAGAGAAGGTAATTCAAATCTACTAGGGACAACCCAAAAAGATTGAAACAGAAAACTCAACTCAATTAGAACCAACCCAAGGAGGAGGAAATTCAAATCTACTGGGAACAACCCAAATATATTCAAACAGAAAACTCAACTCAATTGGAACCAACACAAAGAGGAGGAAATTCAAATCTACTGGGAACAACCCAAAAAGATTAAAACATGAAACTCAACTTAATTGGGATCAACCCAAGGAGGAGGAAATTCAAATCTACTGGAAATAAACCAAAAAGATTGAAATAGAAAACTCAACTGAATTGGAACCAACCAAAAGAAGAGGAAATTCAAATCTACTAGGAACAACCCAAAAAGATTGAAACAGAAAACTCAACTCAATTAGAACTAACCCAAGGAGGAATAAATTCATATCTACTGGGAACAACCCAAAAAGATTGAAATAGAAAACTCAACTCAATTGGGACCAACCCAATGAGGAGGAAATTCAAACCTACTGGGAATAATCCAAAAAGATTGAAACAAAAAACTCAACTCAATTCAGACCAACCTAAGGAGGAGAAAATGGAAATACAAACCTTATTAAGGATATATAACCTAAATGGGTAGTAAATAACAAAGAAAGTGAATACCATATATCAACCACGTGATGTTTTAACACAGGTAAACACAACAGTTGGGATGAATATTGTCTTTTAAACAAGATAACATTTGTTAATCAAAGGCCAAAGTTCAATCAAGTAACAAACTAGAAAGAATCGGTCAAATAAGAATTAACTCAATGAGGAAATAACTCAACTGGGGAATCTGTTCTCCCCGGATAATATAAATTGGGAGAAAAAACACTGAACAAAATTCTTCCATGAGGGAAAAACTCTGCGGGGATTTGAAAGGAATATGCTTTTTCTGCTTACGAGGTACTCTAATGGAGAAGAGACACACTCTAAAAGGAGATAAAAAATCACCAAAGATAGTCGATTAAAAACATCAAAGATAGAAAATGAGCATGAATTTATGTTCGGCTATGCATGATGTATGAATAAATGTATGAATGTTATAATGATGTGTATGCTGACAAAATAGACACACGGACTATGTTGAGAATAACTAGACAAACAATTTGGGTAACAATGACACTCGGCTAAATCACATTCAAGATGGAGGTGCCGCTGGAGAGTAAGAAACCAATTCGAGGAACCAAAATCCTACTTCAAGGCTTAACTCTCTGGGGGAAACAGAAATGTTTCCTAAGAACAAACAAAGTACAATCTTATGATGACAACAACCCATACAGAGCTGCTGTAAAAACATTCCACTAGGGGAAATAAAAGAGTTATTGGGAATAACACCATACACCTCCTAGGCTTTACTGAGGAAAACTTCATATGGACTTTGTTGGGAAAGATAATATCATAGCTGGCAAGGAAAATACGACAAACATGCTCCACCTCTCTTAAGGGATAACAATCTTGTTGGCAAACACCATGCTAAGAAAAACCTATGTGGGAAATAAACACCAAACCAACACATAATAGCATGCTAAAAAACGGTTGAAGGATAACAAGAGAAGTCTTCTCAAATAAAGGGGATAAATCTACATTCCATACTTCAAGACTTGTCTATCCTTGGAACGACTGATTTTTATTCCTTTGGCTCACAAATCGAAGTAAAATGTTTTTGTAATTTCAACCAAACATGTATTACTACTTAAACCTTTTGTTTAAAAATTTACTATCAATAATAAATAAATTTTTGTACACAAAATAAAATAATAATTGCAAAGAATGAGATAAGGCTCAAATTTTATTAATAGAGCACTCATTCGCAAATGGTGTGACTCCATAGATGATTAAAAAGTTTGGAAATTGGTAAATACATGGAAAAGATATATTGAAATACAATGACCACTATTCTCCCTAAAAACTTTGAATTCTTGTGTTTAGGCTATAGTTGAGAAGTGATGAGAATCTGATGAAGATTGTTGCTTCAAACGATCAAGTCTTGTCTAATGCAGTTACTTGACAAGAATCCCTAACTTTTGCCTTGATTTTCCTTTCGGGTTTTCAATCTACTAGGTTGACTTATTATATTTATATCTCTATTTTTTTCCTGGACCTCCCTTTCTGGTTTTCAGCCCACCGAGAAGCTCATTTTTGCCTAAGTCTCCCTTTCGAGTATTTAACTTAGCAAGATGTTCTTTTATTTTTCAGGAGAAGTTTTTCTTGACTCCATCAGCATGCACAGAATGTAGGAACTCAACACCATCCATACTTTCAAGAATCAATGAAACTCTAGAGAAGGATTTCTCGACAACATATAGGCCTTCATAATTAGGAGTCAACTTGACCCTATAATCAACATTAAAAGACAAGAACTTTTTAGCACGAGGTCGCCTTCTGTGAATTCACGAGGTCTGACCTTCTTATCAAAATCTTGTTTCATTCTTTTCTAGTATAACTGGCCATGACACAAGGAAGACATTCTATTTTCTTCTATCAAATTCAGCTAGTCGAACTTGTTATGGACCCTGAAGTAGTAAAAAGTTAAGACTAAGCCATTGATTTACTTAACTCACAAAGTGAAAGCTGCTTTCGCACTTTTATGTTTCCAAAAGAAATGGCAAAAGAGGGAGTAAAACCCAAAATAAAATAGAGATCAAGGTAAGTGGGTTGGTTATGTAAATGGAAGGTATTAACACCCTAAATATCGACGGTACTCCGCAGGAACCTCTTTGAAAACATGTGTATTTGGCTAAAAAGAATTATTGTTTGTAAAAGTGTCTGGAAAGATAAAAGAAAAAGAAATACTTTTTATGATTTTTTATTTGACAAAGCTTTTAATGAGCTTTGGGCCTACATATCAACAATGTGCAATGTTGAAATCAAAACCCTTGCCGTTCGGGTAAAAAAGACCAAAGTCATGGTAAAAAGAGAACTTGCTTAATCTTTAATATGGAGAACATATAGCCTGGACCAAGTCAATAATGCAAGTTTCAACATATAAGTGGAAAGTTACTTTAATATTACCATGTTTGTTAAAGTGATGAGGTTCACAAACACTAAAAGAAAAGACTAATATCTTAAACTTTTTGAAAATGTTAAAAGCAAAAGTGCGCCAAGGCACAAAAAGTTTGAATGAGGTTAATGACTTTTAGTCTTTTAAAGGGTGTCAAAGTATTATTAAATGGATTAAGGTTTTGATTAAAAAAAAGTTCTGAAAATTCATGGAATTAAATTCAAGTTTATTATGAAAGGGGTTCAAGTTTTAAAACAAGAAGAGTTTTAAAAAGGAGGGAGAAGATTTTGAAATTAAAGAAGATGGGCAAGAGATGAAGGGACTATCCTATGTACACAAAGTAAAATTTAAGGTAAGGAAATGTCTAACCAAACAAGAAGTTAACACTTGACATAAGGAAGTCAATATTGAATTCCCATCCTTTAATTTAAAGCCACAAATAATGACTAAATAAGAAGCAGATAAGTCATAAATGCCTCAGGTGCAAGCTTGCATTAGATGAATCCAATAAGTCACATATGACTTGACATGTATCAGGTGAATTACTCTTGTATCAGGTGAAATTTTAAAGTAACACAAGCACACAAAAAATTTCCCAATACACAGACAAAATAACAATAAGGTAACACAAGATCCAAAGGTCCCAAAGTCTGAAGGTATCAAGGCTTCTAATCCTAAGTCCAAGAGGTCCAAAACTCCAATATGCAAAGAATAGTAACCAATAGTCCAAGAAGATCCTTACGTATTTTAGTGTTCAAATTGATTATTATTGATTTAAGAACAAACATAAAAGTCCAAGTGGATAAAGGAAAAAGACAAAAGCATAAACAATACCTAAGTGGGCAAAAAGCAAAGTGCGAAAAATAAATAAGTTGCATGAAATGTAAATGCGATAGATAAAAGTGCATAAAGATAAAGGCATAAAATAAATACATAAAGTAAAGTTAACACTTAGTGAGTTAGAAGTTAATGGTTAAATGTATGATCAAGGATGATTGAATGATTGATAAAATTAAAGCCTCCTAACAACAAGTCTCATAGGTATTGGACCCAAAGATAATAAATCAACCATTCATGGACATGCGAACATAAAATTTGAGCAAAAAATGATCATTTTCTGATTCAGGACAAATTTAGTGCTATGTTAAGCAATCACAGACGAACTTATGTAAAAGTCAATACTATACGAGGCCGATCAATAATAATTTATCTACCATACATGTTAGAGATATGGTAGAAACCATACTCCTAAAACATGTAGCACAAGTAAAAACAAAAGGGGATCAAGACCTAAGTCATGGAGAATAGTTTATTAAATATCCATCAGCATAGATGAACTCAAAGTTCAATTTCCTTATCCAAATTGATCAAAAAAAGAAAAATAAGAAGGGGATGGAGTAAAGATAAAAAAGAAAACAAATCCCACATTTTAGTTAAATGATTAATCAAGTTATCATTAAAATCATTCATCCATTTTGGTGGAGTTTAGACTCAACACCAAAGATTCAATGAGTTTAATGAAACCTATGATTAAAAAACCATATGATCCAAGATCAACCAAAATATATACAAAAATAAAAAGGCAAGAAAACTAATAAAGTACTATTTTAAAAGTGATATTAAATGGAAATAAAAGAAAAAGTATGAAACTTCAAACAAACTTTCAAATAAATTGCAACTAAGGTCATAGAAAAATCAGAAATACTTCAAAATATATTCACAAATTTTTTCAATATTATTTGAAATCACAAACTAATTTTAAATACTTTAAATCAAATCAAAATATCAAAAATAAGTGAAAAATAGAAAAACTAAAAATAAAATCCCAATAAAAATCACCATAAGTGTAAAACCATCATTGGATCATATAATATATTTTTTTACAGGATTTAAAAAGTGTTAAAAACATTTTTAAACAAATTAAAATCAAGTAAATAAAAAGTAAAATTCATTAAAATATAAAACTTCAAAATAAAATTCTGAAAAAATATCCATTAAATAAAAAATAATTCAAAATATGTTTTGTGAATTTTTCATATTTTTTAGATAAAAAATAAAAGAGTTGTAAATTTTTTAAGATAAAAAGAATTAAAACAAAATTTTGTATAATAAAATAAATCAGATAAAACATGGAGCGTTGGATCTGATTCATTAAAACAGCATGGCATATCAAGAGGTTTTGAGGTGATGATGTATGGTGAGCCAGAGTCAATACACCTACATAGTGTATTAAAAATTCAAGCCAACCAAATTAAAACAATTGGCCAAAGATCATTGGTTAAGGATGACACATTAGTCATCTTCAACATCTAGTCACCTGTAACTAGGGAAAAACACATCCTCAAAAATACGAATTCATTGGTCATGAGGCTGGTATCATTGGATGTGTCTCATCAAGACGATCTAAACCATGCCTTCGCGATAAATTTATTTAAAGTGTAGCTCAGTCGATTTGGAAAAAACAATAGATATTTTGAAAACGATTTTAAAAAGATAAACAAGGTTAATGTATCTACAAATGAAAACTAAAGATACAGTGAGCATCAACACACCAAGGGCTACATTGTAGTAACAAATTTGAAGCAAAGTGATGCCTCTAAGTACTTGAGGAGCTTCCTTTGATGCATGATTTCACGTGCTTTTAATCTTTTTAGCTTCAGTGAAGTTCAAGGAAGCTAAGAGAATGAGAATTAAGGCTTTTAGATAGGTGTGGGAGAAAAATGTGTCTTACAAATTCAGAGTTTAAATGGGATCTGAACGGGGCTTAATTGGCTCTTAAAAGCTTGCAAAATGATGTGAATGAGCTCTCTATTTATAGTTGAACTGATGTAATGCTTAAGCAGATGAATTGGATGAAAAATCAATGGAATCGTGTGAACCTGCTAAGTTAGAAAAGTGCGACTTACCACGCTTCAAAACTCAACCATTCCTTGTGTTTTGAATGTTAAACAACTTCTGGAAAGTTTCTAAACATGTTTAGAAGTGAAAACGCGTGCTAATTGGGCTTGTAATTTTGAATTCAAGTGATTTCAAATTTTGATGATGGTGCAAACCTCAGTTCCAAGTCACCAAATTCAAATTCATGGGGGGAACTTGCTCAAGTGTCTTTATAACTTCATTCTTGTTGCAATGGATAGAAAATTTTGCAAGCTTTGCAATGTGTTAAGAAAGTATGGATTTGGAAATTTGAGCTGAAAGTTGTGATGCTTCAAAGTTGACTGAAAATAAGCCTTATGGACTTAGAAAAAATTCAAGTCCTTAAGAGTCAAAAAATGACCTATAATGTCTCTCTTAGTCTCATGACCTTCCAAGCATTTTGAGGTCATCGCACTTGAGGATGAATTGAAGTAAACTCCTTGAAGAGAAATGTGGCTTTGATATCACTTTGAAATGTCAAAAATTGAGGGAGTTATGGTTCTTGGAAATTGGTAAAAATCACTTGAAGACTCCATAGATGACCTATAATATTTTCAAAACTTTCATAACCATCCACACATAATTGGACTAAGGTCCTTAAAAAGAAGTTAAAGAGGACTCATTGAAGATAAATCTGGCATTGAGATCATCTCAAAATCACAAAAATTAAGCAAGTTATGATCTTGGAAAGTTAGGTCAAGAATTTCACAAATTTCTAAAATGACCTATAATCTCTCCATACTTTTGATAATTCTCCAAGCATAATTGGCTCTTGTCATGTAAACAGAAGTTTTTGGGGATGATGAGAAGAGTCAATGCAAAAAGAATCACTTCACAATGATAATAATTGAGTGCGATATGCCCTTGTGACCATAGAATATAGAACTTGCAAAATTAGGTCAAACAAATCAACTTTGAATCTCTTGAGTTTTGCTTGCAATGTAAGGCATAATGAATCACATAGGACCTTGAAATGATGTTATCTTGAAGCATACTTGATGATGAAGCTCATAGATTTATGAAACTTATTGAAGAATGCATGGAAATAAACACATGAACCTATGAAGTTTCTTGATGAATCAAACCATAAAACTTTGAGATAAACTTAACCAAATGAAGTTGAGAGAGGTTTAAGACATGGAATTTTGATGGCAGAAGCATAGCATTGAAGTTAAGCCTTTGGTTCAATGAATGATCAATTGACTAGGGATCAATTCTCAAAACCCTAGTTTATGATATGAGATAGATACTCTTGGCTCAATACCTACAATGTATAAAATAGGAACAAAACATGTTTTTGGATTTTAGTTAGAGGTTAGTAAACATAAAACATGCATGAAAAAAATACACAATTAGGGTGCTTGGTGATCCCTCAAGGACAAACTTAAAGCAGGAAGAGAGCACAGGGTGAGAGACAAACCAAAGATTGTGACCTTGATGTATTACGAAGATGTGTAGTGATGAGGGATCTTAGGGGAAAAATTAGGGTATAACAGCTGCCCTTATTTAAGTGTCTTTTATCCAGAGATATGAAGGTTAAAATCCTCATCTCGACGAGATTGAAAATACTTAAATACAAAAAAAAATCCATTTTTTGGCCCTACGATACTATTCCATGTTTATGATTATGGATTCTATAGGAAAATGGGAAAAGAAACCCCACGGGCGGTATAAGACACCACTGTGGAAGAGGAAACCTTAAAAAAATTAAATGAAAGCTCTTGTCAAGGATAAGGGGACCCAACTCCACTGGGGGTGATTGTAAAATAGGGAAAACTAAAATCAGAGACAGGAAAAGAAGCAAAGTAAGATTCCAATGAGGAAGTTCTTAATAATGTGAGAAATGAGCCAACAAGGATATAATCTTTTAGAAAAAGATTACTGACTCGACTAAGGAAATAAATTTAACTCTATTGGAGAAAGAAAACATAACTCCACTGGAAAAAAGAGAACTCAAATCTACTGGGGAATATCCCAAAGAGGAGAAAGAGGAAACAAGATAACATCATCTCAACAAATGAGGGTAATACCGACTCAGGGATGACAGTGAAAAGCATACTCCACAATGAACTATCTTTATTACATCGAAGAGATCAACCATCCATTGGAGTAAATAACCACAACAATGAACTATCTCTATCATATCAAAGAGATCAATCATCCATTGGAGTAGATAAAACCTCACATCTTGATGACATACAAGCTGCTCAAATAAAAAAGGATGTCACTTGCTACCACACAAGTTGGGAAACCACAAATTTCTCAAATAAATAGGCTACCCCCGCCGTCAGGCTAAAATCCCAGGAGAATTTAATAAAAACACTGCTAGATAATAACATTATCATCTTCAGATGGGGAAATCATACACGGGTTTCAGTTGAGGAAAATATAATCCTCAAAGGTACCAAATAAACACACTCTCGATCTAGGTTTCAAAGTATAGAGAGATCACAACATGTTGCGGCAGGGGACCAGAATTCAAACTAGGAATAAACTGGAGTGAAACAGTCAACCAAGACTCTACCCAATGAGAGATAAACTCAAATAGGGATTAGTTCCATTTAGATAATAGGCTGGGGAGGAAGGCTAAAGAAAATACTTTCGCGAGGGATAAACTCAATGGAGAAAAAGAAAGGATATACACTTTCTTCTTAAGGTTGACATTCTATTTGAGAGAGACAACACACTCTGTAAACAGGATAAAATATCATTAGAAACATAAAAAATGCAAATGAACAATGAATTTTCTTTCAGACGTGAATGATGTATGTATGAATGAATGTATGCCACATATATCATGTATATGCTGACAAAACAAACACACTATACTGGGGATAACCAGATAAAACAAAATTGGGTATAGACGACACTCGATTAAATTACATTCAAGATGAAGATCCCAACAAAATAGTAAGCAGCCAATTAAGGAAACAACATCCTATTTCAAGGCTTAACTTTCTCCGGGAAAGGAGATGATGCTTGAGAACAAACAAAGCATAATCCTATAAAAATCTTCCACAATGATGCAAGGATATAACAAAAGTCATCTAAGCTTCACTAGGAAATAACACATGGACCTTGTTGGGGGAAGGTAATACCATATCCGCTAGGAAGAAACCACAAATAGGTTATATATTTCTTTGAAGGATGACTAACTACCGACAAACTCTAAGCCACAAAACTTTAGGGAAATGAGCCCCACACAAACATGCAATGGTGTGCCAACAATCTGCTAAAGAATAACCAGAGAAGGCTCCTTAAATAAATAGGAGAAATCTTCAATCTTTGAGACTCACAAATCCTTGGAACAACTGCTTTTTATTCTTTTGTTTCACAAATCGATGAAAAATAGTTTTGCAAATTTTCAAAAGACATGTTTTATTATTTCAATATTTTTGTTTCAAAATTTACTATAATAATAAATGAAATTTCTGGAACCAGAATAAAATAAGAATTGCAAAGAAATAGATAAAGGCTCGAACATTATTAATAGAACAGTAGTCCCCAAATGGCGTGACTCCATAGAAGATTACAAAGTTTGGAAAATGGTAAGTATATGGAAAATATACATTGAAATACAATGACCATTATTCTCCCTAACAACTTTGAACTCCCGTGCTTAGGCTTCAGTGGAAGAGTGATGAGAATCTGGGGAAGATTATTGCTTCAATGATCAAGTCTTGTCTGATGCAGCTACTTGCCAGGAAACACTAACTTTTTCCTAGATTACCCTTGCAGGTTTTCAATATACCAGGATGATTTATTCTATTTATGTCTCTAATTTTTTCCTGGACCTCCCTTTCGGGTTTTCATCCCACCAAGACGCTCATTTTTGCCTAAGTCGCCCTTTCAGATTTTCAACTTAGTGAGATGCTTTTTTTATTTCTTTAGGGGAATTATTTCTTGACTGCATCAACATTCACGAAACTTGGGAACTCCTCACCATCCATAGTTTCAAAAAGCATTGCATCACCAAAGAAGGTTTTCTTGACAACATATGTGCCTCCATAATTAGGAGTCCACATGCCCCCATAATCAGCATTAAAAGACATGATCTTTCTGAGCACGGGGTTACCTTATTTGAATTCACGAGGTCTAACCTTTTTATCAAATGCTATCTTCATTCTCTTTTGGTAGAACTGACCATGACATAAGGCACTCATTCTCTTTTCTTCAATCAAATTCAGCTGGTCAAACTTATTTTAGACCCATTCAGCCTCTGATAACTTGGTTTCCATTATTACACACAAAGAGAGAATCTCAACCTCGATGGGGAACACTGCTTCCATGCCATAAACAATAAAGAAAGAGGTTTCCTATATTAAAGTGAAAACGGATGTATGATACCCATGCAAAGCAAAAGGGAGCATCTAATGCCAATTCTTATATGTAACAACCATCTTTTGAATGATCTTCTTAATGTTCTTATTAGCCACTTCAACAACCCCATTCATTCTAGTCCTGTAAGGAGAAGAGTTATGATGTACAATCTTGAAATATTCACAAAGCTCCTTCATAGTCTTGCGATTTAAATTCGATCCATTGTCAGTGATAACCTTACTTGGCACACCATATCGACATATAATTTGGTTCTTGATATACTAGACCATAATGTGCTTGGTCACAATAGCATAGGATGTGACTTCCACCCATTTGGTGAAGTAGTCAATAGCCACTAAAATGAAGCGATGTCCATTCAAAGCTTTAGGCTATATTATTCCAATCATGTTAATTCCCCACATAGAGAATAACCATGGAGAGGATATAACATTGATAAGAGTTGGAGGCACATGAATCTTGTCAGCATAAATCTGACACTTGTCGCATTTCTTCGCAAATTTGTAACATTCAGATTCCATTGTCAACTAATAGTAACCTGCCCTAAGCATATTCTTCGCCATTGAATGTCCATTGGAATGGGTACCAAAGGAACCTTCATGAATCTCATGCATTAACATGTCTTCTTTGTGTCTATCCACACATCTAAGCAAGACCATGTCGTAATTTCTCTTGTATAAAACATCATTATTGAGGAAGAATTTTCCTGCCAACCTTCTTAAACTCTTCATATCTTTGTTTGATTCCCCAAGTGGGTACTCTTGAGTTTGAAGGAAATGTTTGATATCATAGTACCAAGGTTTATCATCTAATGTCACCTCTATTGTAAACACATGAGTTGGTCTATCAATATGTATGATTGTAATCAGAGGTGCTTCATTTGGGAAATTCACCTTGTACATGGAGGACAAAGTGGCTAAAGCATCTATCATCTGATTCTCATCTCAAGGAATGTGATGAAATTAGACCTTGTAGAAGAAAGGTAACAACCTTCTCGCATAATCCTTGAAGGGAATCAAGCCAGGGTGACGAGTCTCCCATTCACCTCTAATCTGATTAATCATTAAAGCTGAATCTCCATATACATCAAGAATCTTGATTCTTAAACCCATGGCTTCTATGAGACCCATAATACACACTTCATATTCTTCCATGTTATTGGTACAATCAAACATCAACCTTGTAGTAAAAGGGATATGGGAACCATGGGGAATAACAATCACATCACCAGTTCCCTTACCTTAAGAATTTACAGCTTTACTCAAACACTATACCCCAACGGGATGCAGGATCTGGAACTTCCTCAGGCAAAGGTTCATCACAATTTTTAACTTTTAAGTACATCACATCCTCATTTTGGAAATCAAACATGATGTAATGATAATCATTAATTAGTTGGTGAGCTAGATACTCTACCAACACACTACCTTTAACAACATTTTGATTATGGTATTCAATATCATATTCAGTTAACAACATATGCCAACAGGGAAATTCTTTCGGTAAGATAAGGCTTCTTAAAGATGTACTTTATTGGATCTATTTTGGATATCAAACAAGTAGTATGATTCAACATATATTGCCATGGACGCTTAGCAGCCTAGGCCAAAGCACACCATGTCTTTTCAAGCAATGAATACCATGACTCGCAGTCAATGAACTTTGTAATCAGGTAATAATGTCATGCTCCTTTCTTCCTGTTCATCTTGTTGACCCAAGTTACAACCCATGGAACTATCCAACACAGTCAATTACATAATCAATGGTATTCCTTCAATGAGAGGGGGCAAAATAGGAGGCTCGATAAGATACTCCTTGATACTATCAAAGCCTTCTAGAAATCATCTGCCCATACACTACCCTGATCCTTCTTCAGAAGTTTGATGATCGACTCACGAGTGGCAGTCATGTGAGAAATAAATATGGAGATATAACTCAGACATCCGGTGAAACCCCTAACTTGATTTTCATTTCTTAGTGCAGGAATCTCTTGAATTTCCATAACTTTATCAGGATCAACTTCATTACCTCTCTAGATAACAATGAATCCCAACAATTTCCCAGAATGGACACCAAAAGTACACTAGTTTGGATTCAAGCGAACACGATACTTCCTCAAATGCTGAAACAACTTCAACAAGTGTTCTATGTGACCCTCTTCAATCTAGGACTTGACAATCATATCATTAACATATACCTTAATTTCTTTGTCCATACGATCATGGATTAGGGTTGTCATAGCTCTCTGGTGCGTTGCACCAGTGTTCTTCAACCCAAAGGGCATCACTTTGTAACAGAATGTTCCCCAGGGTGTAATAAATGTTGTTTTTTCCATGTCCTCGAGAGTCATCTCAATTTGATAATATCCAGAAAATCCATCCATGAAAGAGAAAACATTGAATTTTGTTGTATTATCTACCAACATATCAATATGTGGTATAGATAAATCATATTTTGGACTAGCCTTGTTTAGGTCTCTATAATCAATGCACATCGAACTTTTCTGTCTTTCTTTGGAACGGGAAAAATATTGGCAACCCATTAAGGACAAACTGAAGTCACAAGGAAACCTACATCAATCTGCTTCAAAACTTATTCTTTAATTTTAACTTCCATATTAGGGTGAGTCCTTATTAACTTCTGCTTGATAGGAGGGCATTCTGGCTTTAATGGCAAATTATACTCCACAATATCAGTATCTAACCCAGAAATGTATTGATAGTGTGATACGATGGGTGAACTGACTTGGGTGTTTTGTGTTTGTGTTTGCAAATGTTGCGGTTTAGCAAGAGTCGCCACCGAATTTTCTTTTATCCAATAAGGAAAGGTGAAAAAGCACAGGAAAGACCTTTAGAGATGTTTTCTTGAGTTCGGGGGATAGATTATGAAAAGGAAAGGTGTTAGAACCCTTTTCATCCATGGTTTTCCACGGGCTCTTAGTTACTCGCTAGATCACTTGCTTTTGTTTGAATGTGCTTGTGGATTTTGAAAGTATTTTGAAAAGGGGTCTTTGTAACGGTTCTCGTCTCTATAAGAACGCGTATAAATTGTTGTCTTAAATTTTTTTTCAAAATGAAAGAGTGGGTGTATAAAAATGTTTTTGTTGTGAGCAAGCGAGTAACTAAGAGTGAACCTACCTACTCAAAAGGTCTTAGGTGTTCTTTTCCCCCTCCTTTAGATATGGCTATCTTATCATTGATTTGGTAAGAAGCCCCATCGTTGGATGTTTAGGGACGAGGGTTGGGACGTTTGTATAGTCATAGAAGGCAACCTATGGGACGTTTTAGCAATGTTGTTTTTGGGACTAGATCGTTTACCGAAGGCAACATCGAGGGACTACGATCTTTTATCGAGGATCTTTGCCTAAAAAGGCCCATGTTTAAGGGACATGACTATTTTTCTAATAGACCACAAAATGGGATTACCCTAAAGGTGCTAGTGTGCAAGTGTGTTTGATTGCATGCATTTTTTCTTGTATTTGAAAGTCGTCTATTCGTTGATTTTATCTTTCCATACACACTTAATTACTAGCATTTGTACACAAGTAATAAAAGATGCAAGAAATAAAACCTACACTATTACAACCATATCGAATTTCATGGAAATATAAAGACGAAAGTAAATTAAATGCAAGTGAAATGGACCCTTCTATTTGGATTGAAACACCCTTCGAATCTGCATTTCTTGGCTTCCTTAAATTTGGACTTCTGGCTCCTTCGACTGAGAGCTTGTCACGAGTTCCTTGCAGGACCTTTGTATGCGTATGAGGTCTTCAGAGCATGATTCGAAGGGCTTATGCAAAATCCAATCGAAGGGTACAACTAACCTGTCTTACAGTCTAAAAATGCAATATCCAAATATAACTACGATCCAGGGGTTAGCATAAAAACTTATGGGTTTTAAAGTCCAATCCGAAACTAGACTATGGATGATTCTTTTTTCGACACACGGTTAGTCAAAATCGAAAACATAATATAAAAATGTATATGTTTATCCTACAGGCAGTCAAAATCGAAGGCTAAAGAAATATTTTGGAAATGTTTATATATTTTTTTATATTGGCATATGTACATGATATTAAAATAAAATAGACTCAAACTTGAAAGAAAACTTACCTCTCGAGGTCCTCATATTGAAGGGGGATGTACTTGCTTTCTCTGATGGAAAATGAGGGTTTGTTGGGAGCCTCCTGAGGCTAGTCCAGTTGCTACTTGGTAAAGGTGGTGACTGGACTGAAATGGGTGGTATGATTGGGTCGAAGGATATTCTATCACAAGTAATGGGACAACTCAAAAGCCTATTGTATGATGGCTGGGTGAGTGGGTCGAAGGGTGATTTGATGGTCACTTGGAGAATGAATTGAAGGTTTCTTCTTAGTGTGTAAAAATGTAAAAAATGTTGAGAAGTGTTTGAGAAGTGTTTGAGAATTTTGAGAGATTTCACAAGTGTTTTCTTACAAAAAAATGTTCAGGCCCTTCATACGTGTGCTGATGCCTCCTTTTTATAGGTGGCTTGAGCTGATGCTTTGGGAGGGAAAACAAAAAAGTTCAAACAAAAGGGGTATACTGCATTTGTGGCTTTCGAGGGACAATCTTTTATTGCCATTTTGGTACACGGAATAGGGCAGCAATGCAGGACTGTTGTGCAGCAGTTTTGGAGTTTTATGGATAGTGCCTTAGGCTTAACCCTAGAAGCGCATGGGATTTAGTCAACAAGACTCCTTGAATACTCCCCTCTTTTGTTTTGATCACTTAGACCAGATTGAACACAGAGACGTTTATTTCCAGACAAAGTATGCTCTAAGTACGTTGCTTCGAAGGGTTTAGTGGTCCAACTTGTGAATCGAAGGAGGCCATCTCGAAGGAAATCATATGCCCAGCTTGTGGATCGAAGGGAGACTGTATTGCCCAGTCGAAGCTTTGCTAAATCGAACCCAACTTGTTTTTTGACCTAATCGAAAGGCACACTAACATCTTCAAAATTTTACATTTTCTTTATTTCTTTAAACATGTTTTTTTTGTAATCACACATGAGAGAAATATTGAAGAAATGAGAGGGCAAATTTTGGGGTACAACAGCTTCCCCTGTTCAATCTTCTTAAGCCCGAGGATGTAGATTGGATGGTCTGCCTTTCGTGATCTGAAGGTGGAAGATGATTGTACACTAGACTTCCCAGAAATTTGCACTAGATGATGTGGTGGTTGATTATGCAGGGAATGGGCTTACAAGATGCCATTTGGAGAAATGATGGATAATTATTGGAGATGGGCTTGTAGATTCCATCCATAAAATGTTGGTTGCATGTGGGATTCCTTGACGAGAAATCCTGTATCTGCTGTTAAGGAAGACTTCACCAGAGAATGTTGGTTTTATGTCCTGGGAAGTAAAGTTTATGAGCTTCGGTTGTCCGTTACTCCACTAAGAATTAACTCCTGGTTGAGGGAGTGAAAGTAGAATGTACACCCGGTCAAGGTCCAGGCCGTACAACAACTCGTTGGGGAAATGTAAAATCGACCGTATTCGATCGGGTCCAGGCCTCACAATGTTGTAACCTGTTGTCTGGAGATAAGGAAGAAGGAACCTGGATAGTAGGGTTACTTCGAAAGGAAAGCCTGGGTAGTATGGTTACTTCGAGATGAAAGCCTGGGTAGTACGGCTGTGAGAAGGAACCTGGATAGTAGGGTTACCTCGAAATGAAAGCCTGGGTAGTAGGGCTGTGAGAAGGCACCTTGATAGTAGGGTTACTTCGAGATGAAAGCCTGGGTAATAGGGTTGTCAGAAGGAACCTGGATAGTAGGGTTACTTTGAAATGAAAACCTGGGTAGTAGGGCTTGTGAGAAGGAACCTGGGTAGTAGGGTTACTTCGAGATGAAAGCCTGGGTAGTAGGGCTGTGAGAAGGAACCTGAATAGTAAGGTTACTTTGAAATGAAATCCTTGGTAGTAGGGCTTGTGAGAAGGAATCTGGGTAGTAGGGTTACTTCGAAATGAAAGCCTGGGTAGTAGGGCTTGTGAGAAGGATCTTGGGTAGTAGGGTTACTTCGAGACAAAAGCCTGGGTAGTAGGGCTGTGAGAAGGAACCTGGATAGTAGGGTTACTTTGAAATGAAAGCCTGGGTAGTAGGGTTACTTCGAGATGAAAGTCGGAGTAAAAGGGCTGAGAGAAGGAACCTGGATAGTAGGGTTACTTCGAAATGAAAGCCTGGGTAGTAGGGCTTGTGAGAAGGAACCTGGATAGTAGGGTTACTTCGAAATGAAAGCCTGGGTAGTAGGGCTTGTGAGAAGGAACCTGGATAGTAGGGTTACTTCGAAATGAAAGCTTGGATAGTAAGGCTTGTAAGAAGGAACCTTGATAGTAGGATACTTTGAAATGAAAGCCCGGGTAGTAGGGATGTGAGAAGGAACCTGGATAGTAGGGTTACTTCGAAATGAAAGCCTAGGTAGTAGGGCTTGTGAGAAGGAACCTGGATAGTAGGTTTACTTCGAAATGAAAGCCTGGGTAGTAGGGCTTGTGAGAAGGAAGCTGTATAGTAGGGTTACGTCGAAATGAAAGCCTGGGTAGTAGGGCTTGTGAGAAGGAACCTGGGTAGTAGGGTGACTTCGAAATGAAAGCCTGGGTAGTAGGGCTTGTGAGAAGGAACCTGGATAGTAGGGTTATTTCGAAATGAAAGCCTGGGTAGTAGGGCTTGTGAGAAGGAACCTGGGTAGTAGGGTTACTTCGAGATGAAAGCCTGGGTAGTAGGGCTGTGAGAAGGAACCTGGATAGTAGGGTTACTTTGAAATGAAAGCCTGGGTAGTAGGGCTTGTGAGAAGGAACCTGGGTAGTAGGGTTACTTTGAGATGAAAGCCCGGGTAATAGGGATGTGAGAAGGAACCTGGATAGTAGGGTTACTTCGAAATGGAAGGCTGGTTAGTAGGGCCTGTGAGAAGGAACCTGGATAGTAGGGTTACTTAGAAATTAAAGCTTGGGTAGTAGGGCTTGTAAGAAAGAACCTGGATAGTAGGGTTACTTCGAAATGAAAGCCTGGGTAGTAGGGCTTATGAGAAGGAACCTGGATAGTAGGGTTACTTCAAAATGAAAGCCTGGGTAGTAGGGCTTGTGGGAAGGAACCTGGATAGTAGGGTTACTTCGAAATGAAAGCCTGGGTAGTATGGCTTGTAAGAAGGAACCTGGATAGTAGGGTTACTTCGAAATGAAAGCCTGGATAGTAGGGCTTGTGAGAAGGAACCTGGATAGTAGGGTTACTTCGAAATGAAAGCCTGGGTAGTAGGGCTTGTGAGGAGGAACTTGGATAGTAGGGTTACTTCGAAATGAAAGCCTGGATAGTAGGGCTTGTGAGAAGGAACCTGGATAGTAGGGTTACTTCGAAATGAAAGCCTGAGTAGTAGGGCTTGTAAGAAGGAACCTGGATAGTAGGGTTACTTCATTTGATCATGTAGATTAGTTGACCCGTTTGGTTTCGGGAACTGATTTTCCCTTGGTCGCCTGCAGATATGACATGTACAACTGTTGGAATTGTTTGTGATAACTGTCTTTCCTTAAAATGTAACAGGGTTAGTTATATGTGATGCATGAAATGCATTGTGAGATGATGTTCTCAAAATAAACGAGATTATTCCATATGTGATAAGTATGTGCATGTCATGATGTATGAGAATGAGATATTAGTTTTGACATATCCGGGATTGGGAAAATAAATCCCTGACTGCTGGTGGAGAAAATAAAATTCCTGACTGTTGTAGGGAAATATGGCTCTTCTACTTCCGTTGGGGATGATGAATGGAAGTGAATGTACTTCTGTCAAGGGGAGATTCTGTTCGAGAATAACTTTGTTGGGAGCAACTTAGAAGGTGAAGAGATACTCTGTTGGTATACTTGCTGATCTAGAGGAAATAAACTCAGCTGGGGATGAAATTTACTGACTCGCCCGCGTTTATGAACCTCGGCTGGGGATAGTGAATGGAAATGATTGTGCCAGAGATTTATTCCTCTGTTGTTTGTGAATATTTTTCCAAGGAGAGACCCTATATGAGAGTAACTTGTGGGAAGAATGACTCTGTTGGAAGGTGGACTTCCGATAGCTGAAGTAATTGGGTCTGTCGTGGATTGAGCTCCTGTATCCAGAGAAATAAACTCTGCTTGGGGAGTTGGAAGTTTATGATGATCCACTCGTGATTATGAAATTTGGCTGGGGGATACATATGTCAGGTTTTTGGGCGACCCTGGCTGGGGAGATTACTTTCTGTTCTGAGAGAGCTGATATCAAGGCTCTGATTACCTCTACTTTATGGGGAACACAGACGTTACATGGTCAAATGTATGTGATGACTGTGCTCCAAAACTGTCTCTGCTCTGGTACCTGCTGGACAGGGTAACTGTTGGATTTGACATTCTAGCTTTTCGTCCCTATTTCTTAAATTATGACCAATTGTCTTTCTTTCCTTATGCAAATATTTGTGAATGGCAATCATATTCAAGTGCATATGTCAAGAATAAATCATTGGACGTTCTTGCAAAAACAAAACCAAAAAGAAAAACAAATTGTTTTGTAAAATGACTTGTATTAATTGTTGAAGTTGTCCTATAACAGGTGTTTTTGTACAAGGAAGCTGACGCTCTAGTAAGAGAATGTTGCCGTAAAAATGAAAGATATACAGTATTGTGTACAACAAAAAGAAAACAGCTATGTGCAACAATCCCATTGGGTTTCAAGTCCGCTATTGCCACTATGCCTTCGAGCGTCTCCTCACTTTGTTGCTTGTCCGAAGCTGATTAGATTGATTGATGCCGTTTGAGCTTGACAGTTGATATTGAGGTCAGATCGCAGGGTGATCCAATAGGACATAGTGATACGCTTTTCATCCCTAACTTTTTCCTGGACTGCCCTTTCGGGTTTTCAGTCCACCAGGATACCCTTTTTTGCCCAAGTCGCCTTTTCAGGTTTTTGATTTTCCGGGTGTACAGATTTTTTTTTTAATTTTCATCCCTTATTTTTGCCCGAACCCTTTTGGTTCGCCGGGAAGCCCTTATTTTTGCCTAGGCCAGTCAACCTAGCGGGTCTTTTATCATGTGTAGTATCTTTTCACTATGTCCACATTGACAGGGTGAGGAAGGTCGTTGCCGTCCATGGTGGTTAAAATCATGGTTCCACCTGAGAAAATGTTTTTTTACCATAATCCCCGACAGGGTGAGGAAGGTCGTTGCGGCAGTATGATGCACTTGATCACCAAATCCAAATCTTGATAATCTTGACGCCTGACTTTCTTGTTAAAGGCCTTGATCATTCGCCTTTGATACGTCTGACCATGGCAGATAGCAGTGAGTCTCTTCTTATCGATCAGATTTAGTTGATCAAGTCGAGTCTGGACCCAGTCGTCTTCTTTTAAACCCGCATTCTTCATGATCCTGAGAGAAGGTATTTGGACTTCAATGGGTAGGAATGCCTCCATGCCATATACCAGAGAGTAGGGTGTTTCCCCTGTTGACGTCTGTGCTGAGGTATGGTACCCATGAAGAGAAAAGGGTAACATCTCATGCTAGTCTTTGTATGTCACTGTCCTCTTCTGTATAATCTTCTGGATGTTCTTGTTAGCTGCTTCAACAACGCCATTCATCTTCAGCCGGTAGCGAGAAGAGTTGTGATGTTGTATCTTGAATTGTTTACAGAGCTCGATGATCATTGTGTTATTGAGATTCGTACCATTGTCAGTAATAATTCTCTCTGGCACACCATATCGATAGATCCGATTATGTCGGATAAACTGCGCCACAACGTTCTTGGTTACTGTGGCAAAAGAGGCTGCTTCAACCCACTTCGTGAAGTAATCAATGGCTACTAGGATAAAGAGATATCCATTAGAAGTGGTGGGCCTGATTTCTCCGATCATGTCGATGCCCCACATCGCAAAGGGCCACAGAGCTATCAAGGCGTTTAAGGGGACCAGAGGCACATCCACCTTATTAGCGTAGATTTGGAACTTATGACAGGTTTGAGAGTGCTGATAACAATCGGCTTCCATAGTGGACCAGTAATATCCTTCCCGTAGGATATTCTTAGACATGGTATGTCCACTGGAATCAGTTCCGAAGGTACCTTCATGTAGATCAGTCATGATTCTCTCTGCTTCACTTTTGTCTACACACTTTAGTAGTGTGGAGTCATGGTTACGCTTATAGAGGATTCCATTACCGAGGAAGAATTTTGCAGCGAACCTTCTCAGAAACTTCTTATCGATGACAGATGCCCCTTCGGGATATTCCTGAACCTCAAGATACCTTTTAACTTCGTGAAACCAGGGTTTGTCTGCCACTTCTTCGATATCGATCTCGCAGTAGTGTGCCGGTTCATCCAACCTCTCAATGGTAATTTGGGGAGCTTCATTGTCCCACCTAACTTTGAACATAGAAGACATGGTAGCTAGCGCGTCCGCTAACTGGTTCTCCTCTCATGGGAAATGTTCAAAAGTTACCTCCTCAAAGTGTGGGAGCAATGTCAGTACATGTCCCTGAAGAAGTGAAAAAAACAAGAAGGGGGTTGAATTGTAAAACTGAAAAACAATGCAATGAACACGATATTTTTATCCTGGTTCGTTTGATCTCAAACTACTTCAGTCCACCCGTCAAGGTGATTTCGCCTCTCTCCAACGAGGTCTTAATCCACTATATTCAACTGAATATTACAATCTGCTTTAACAACTGCTAAAGCCTTCTTGATGCAAACCACAAACCGGTTTGTCAAGGAAACACTTTCTTACAAAGAAGAGAAATCTAGGTGTGAATGTTTTCTACAAAACTGTTTATCACAACTGTGATATTACACAACTTAAGCTTATGGAAACTGGGAATGAGAAGATGATGAATAGATTTTAGGCGTGTAAATTGATGTAGAGCATTAGCCAATTCAATCTTCATTGACTTGTTTATATAGCACTGAATTTGTTGAACGTTGGAGCAATAATCTTGATTCAATGCCAATAACAAACTTTCCTTATTAAGCAGATCTTGTCTGGAATGATGTCGTTGGTAATAATTCGCTTTGAATGCACAGTACCGTTGCTACTTAAAGCGTGTTCTGGCTTTGGCTCATTCTGACTCTGCTTAAGTGCTGATGAACTGTTGTTGTCTTTATCAGAGTGTTGAGCGCAGTTCTGTTCATCAAGCTTCAGCATTCGTGTGAGTTGTTCTTATGATTCTGGTATTCTGATATAGCATCTTCTGATGCTGATGTTGATAACCAATATTCTGATGCTGATTAAGTGTACTCTTGCTGATACCTATCAGAGTTTCTGCAAAACAGAAGGTAATATTTTAGGTAGCAAATAGTTCTTACATGAATCACATAATTAATATATCTTTTCATTTTGTTATCATCAAAACTTAAACTTAGGGTAGTAGATTCAAACTTTGTTCTAACAATCTCCCCCTTTTTGATGATGACAAAAACTAGATATTTTTAATTGAAAATAACGTGAAAAAGTATCAGAGATAACTATATGATAAGATGTATCAGAGTAAGAAGTTATCAAAGATAAGGGATAAAGAGATATGAGAGTTGGGATCGGAGATACTCCCCCTGAATTTATAACTTCCCTTTTTAATTCCAATGGTTCTTCAGGATCAGATCTTTATTAACTTTCTTTGAACATCAGAATATCAGAGTCTTTGACTATCAGAAGCTTTAGATCAGAATATTAGAGCAGAGCTTCAGATCAGAATATCAGAGCTTTATCAAAGCTTTGCTTTGGATCAGAGTATCAGAGCTTTAGTCTTCAGTGAGTCAGAGAGCATTCTTGTACCTGTAGACTTAAGCAAAAAAAAGGAAAACATTCAAAAATATCAGAGTTAGAATGTTTGAGACTTTTTGTCTCAGTAATCCGTTATTGAAAAATATCATTCTTGTTCTCCCCCTTTTTGTCAGCAATCAAAAAGTGTAAGTGATGTGCTAAAATAATTGGAGCAGAAAAACTTGTTATATTAAAATAGGCATAGCCAGACAAAACAGTACAAAAGATATGCAAAGAAAACATGAAAATAGCATGAATGAAAATCTAAGGTTGGGGAGGAAGGCGTGTGAACAGAGTCTCCAGCATTGCTTTAATCTGATCAGCAGTTTCAGTCTTCTTATGCACCATGCTGACTACTGTATCTATCTTGCTGTCCTGCACATCCATCCTTTCCTTCATCTTTTGATCATTTTCATCCATCCTTTGCTGCAGACGAATATCATTCAGCTTCAGCTCTTCCAGAGTCTGCTTGTCCAAGGCAGCTTGAGAAACATCAGAAGCAGGGAGCTTCTGAGAGCTTTCTGCAACATCTTCAGCTTGACTGGCTTCAACTTGAATTGTCTGATCTTCTTATGGCTGCACCTTTGAAGATGGATGCTTCTCAGACCATGGCTCACTATCCAGAAGGAGCACGTCTTCTTTCAGCAGCTGACTTCCTACTTCGTTCAGAAGCTTGCTGAAATTCTGCTGTGCTTGCTCATAATTGATGTCTTGCAATTTTAGAGCTTCAGCACGTACCCAAATTCTGAATCGTGACCAGAGCTGGTCTGAGGCAGCTGGATCAATCATTCCAGGGCAGACTTGCTTCAGAGAAGCAATCCACTGCTGCAAACTTGTTTCAAAATTCATAATGCCAGAGCCAACATCTGGCTGTTTTTGTTTTGGAATGGCTATTTTATTTTTCAGATCAGCAAGACGGTCAAGGATTGTTAAATCTATGAAGGTCCTGCTGGGGTCTTCTGTGGTTTGTTTGGGAGCTGTTTGTTTGGGAGATGGAGTGGGAGAGTCAGAAATAATGATTGGACTGTTTGGGGTTTTGGGAGTGTTTGGTGGGGTAGATTCTGGCGAGGATGGCAGCTGGGCCATGGTTACTGTTGTTCCACATGGCAGCTGGATTGCCAGAGGTTGTGGCTCAGAGGATTGAGGAGAATGAGGTTCAAGAGATGGAGGATATGGAGTTTTAGAATGATGAAACTCAGGTTGAGGTGATGGTGGATGAATTTCTGGTTGAGGAGAGGGAGAAGGAATTGCTGGTTGTGGAGAAGGAGGAGGAATTTCTGATTGTTCAAGAATATGTGGTTCTTCTGGAATGGGTGAGAGAGGTTGTTCTGGTTGAGGAGAGTGAACAATATCTGGTTCAGTGTTTGGATTGCTAGCAGTGCTCCTTTCAGACGTTGAAGGATTGTCTGTGTTGAGAGCTTCTGATGCTCTGATACCAATTGAAGAAGTGAAAAACACAAGAAAGGGGGTTCAATTGTAAAACTGAAAAACAATGCAATGAACACGATATTTTTATCCTGGTTCATTTGATCTCAAACTACTCCAGTCCACCCGTCAAGGTGATTTCTCCTCTCTCCAACGAGGTCTTAATCCACTATATTCAACTTAATATTACAATCTGCTTTAACAACTGCTAAAGCCTTCTTGATGCAAACCACAAACCGGTTTGTCAAGGAAACACTTTCTTACAAAGAAGAGAAATCTAGGTGTGAATGTTTTCTACAAAACTGTTTATCACAACTGTGATATTACACAACTTAAGCTTATGGAAACTGAGAATGAGAAGATGATGAATAGCTTTTAGGCGTGTAAATTGATGTAGAGCATTAGCCAATTCAATCTTCATTGACTTTTTTATATAGCACTGAATTTGTTGAACGTTGGAGCAATAATCTTGATTCAATGCCAATAACAAACTTTCCTTATTAAGCAGATCTTGTCTGGAATGATGTCGTTGGTAATAATTCACTTTGAATGCACAGTACCGTTGCTACTTAAAGCGTGTTTTGGCTTTGGCTCATTCTGACTCTGCTTAAGTGCTGATGAACTGTTGTTGTCTTTATCAGAGTGTTGAGCGCAGTTCTGTTCATCAAACTTCAGCATTCGCGTGAGTTGTTCTTCTGATTCTGGTATTCTGATATAGCATCTTCTGATGCCGATGTTGATAACCAATATTTTGATGCTGATTAAGTGTACTCTTGCTAATACCTATCAGAGTTTCTGCAAAACAGAAGGTAATATTTTAGGTAGCAAATAGTTCTTACATGAATCACATAATTAATATATCTTTTCATTTTGTTATCATCAAAACTTAAACTTAGGGTAGTAGATTCAAACTTTGTTCTAACAGTCCCTTGTAAGGAATGAGATTCGGGTGCTTCATATCCCACTCACCTTTGATCTGACTTATCACCAAGGCTGAATCCCCAAAGACATTTAGGAACTTGATTCTGAGGTCAATAGCGGCTCGAAGACCCATGATACATGCTTCATACTCCGCCATGTTGTTGGTGCAATTGAAACATAATCGGGCAGTGAACGGAGTATGACAGCCCTCCGGAGATATGATTACAGCGCCAATGTTGTTACCCAGTGCGTTTGAGGCTCCATCGAAATACATAGACCATCGGTATCCCTTCTCAGGTCCTTCGTTCGGTCCATGTCCTTCATAGTCAGTCACCAGCATAATGTTCTCATCCAGGAATTCAAAATTCATGGACTAGTAGTCATTCACGGCCTGATGAGCCAAATGATCAGCCAATACACTCCCCTTGATTGCTTTTTGGGTTGTATATTGTATATCGTATTCACTTAAGATCATCTTCCATCTCGCTATCCTTCCGGAGAGAGCGGGCTTCTCGAAAATGCACTTAATCGGATCCATCTTTGATATCAACAAGGTAGTGTGAGTCAACATATACTGTCTTAGCCGGCGAGCAACCCATGCCAAAGCGCATCAAGTTTTCTCGAGCAGTGATTATCGTGTCTCACAGTCGGTAAAATTTTTGCTAAGGTAATAAATGGAGTGCTCTTTTCGACCAGACTCGCCATGCTGCCCCAGCACACACCCCATTGAATTGTCTAGTACTGTCAAGTATAATATCAAAGGTCTTCCTTCAACTAGAGGAATCAAAATTGGTGGTTCTTGAAGGTATTCCTTGATTCTTCCAAAAGCAGCCTGGCATTCATCATTCCACTTTACCACTTGATCTTTCTTTAGAAGCTTAAAGATTGGCTCACAAGTAGCAGTCAAATGTGAAATGAACCTGGCGATATAATTCAGACATCCCAAGAAACCCCTAACTTCCTTCTCTGTACGGGGAGCCGACATCTCTTATATGGCCTTTACCTTCGCGGGGTCTACCTGAATACCTTTGCCACTGACGATGAAACCCAGAAGCTTACCAGACCTTACCCTGAAGGTGCACTTGTTCGGATTCAACCTTAGCTTGTATATCTTCAACCTATCGAACAACTTTTGTAGATGATCGAGATGTTCCTCTTCGGTTTGAGACCTTGCTATCATGTCGTCAACATAAACTTCGATCTCGTGGTAAATCATATTGTGGAACAAAGCGACCATGGCGCGCTGATAAGTTTCCCCGGCATTCTTTAACCCAAAAGGAATCACCTTGTAATAGAAGGTGCCCCATTATATGATGAAGGTCGTTTGTTCCATGTCTTCAGGAGACATCTTGATCTGGTTGTAGCCAAAGAAACCATCCATGAAGGAGAAGATTTTGTGTTATGCAGTGTTGTCAACTAGAACATCAATGAGGGGAAGTGGGAAGTCATCCTTGGGGCTTTCCCTGTTTAGATCTCTGTAATCCACACACACCCGTACCTTTCCTTCCTTTTTAGGTACCGAAACGACGTTAGCAACCCAGTACAGATAGGAGGTGATAGCTATGAAACCTGCATCGAACTGCTTCATGACCTCTGCCTTGATCTTCTCTAACATTTCTGGACGCATACGATAGACCTTCTGTTTAATCGGAGGGCAATCTTCTTTAGTTGGCAGGCGATGTACCACAATATCAGTGTCCAAACCAGGCATGTCTTTATAAGACCAAGCGAAGATCTCAACATAGCCGTGCAGTATCTGTATCAACCTCTGTTTGAGGCTGAGCTCCATATTTGAACCTATTTTAACCTCTTTTTTGTCCTCCTCAGTACCCAAATTCACTGTCTCAATCGGCTCTTCATGAGGCTGTATGGCCCTTTCTTCCTGTAGTAGTAGTCTAGCCAGTTCTCCAGGTACCTCATAATCGTCCTCACCTTCGTCCTTGGCTTGGTTGATCGGATTTTCGAAATCATAACTGACAATAGAAGGATTGTTATCAATGGGATCTGGAGTGGATATGGATATGCAGTTTGATACGTGAGTGTGTGTAAGAGCATAGCGGTATTGATAAAGCAGAGGCAAAAAAGAAAAACAAAGAGTGAAAAATTTGTATGCAAAGCACGTCTAATGCTTCATTGATGATATATGAGATAACATATAATAACCCTCACAGATAGAACCATTGTGCCTCGGGTAAGACACAAGGCCATAAAGTTTAAATTGTTCATTACAAACTTAGAAAACAATTAAGACAATTATTGTGGAATAAAAGAAACTGGTATGAAATCTATGGTCGTCCAATTACTCGGTCCACCGTTGGTAGCTGGGTAAATCTAGCTGTCCATATCAAAGTCTTCCTCACTGTCTTCAATAACATTGATCCCTCGATTGCTGATGCATAGGGGAAGTCCTCCAACTCGAGTGCGTCGAACAACCTTCTGAGCCCCTGAAGTAAAGCCAAAGCCAAACTTGTCAGTTTTGTGAGAGAAATCAGGGAGCTGACCCCAATTGGCACACCTACCTTCTTCAACCACAACCCTGGCATCTTTGAGAGAAGCCATCTTCAAAGGAGGTTTGATGCTGGTAGCGGTCTCAGTTGACGCCAAAATCTAGGGAACCTCTTCAAAGTTTTGACAGGGAGTCTCTATAAATTCTCCATCCATCTCTACGTACCTGAAAGAGTTCATGTGGCTAACCATATACTCCTATTCTTCGTGCACAGTAACTATCTTCCCCTTCACCAGATACTTCAACATTTGGTGTAGTGTAGAAGTAACAGCCCCAGCTTCGTGGATCCAAGGACGACCCAACAAACAAGAGTACGACGGCCTGATGTCCATCACATAGAAGGTGGATTTAAAAGTCTGAGAGCCTATCTTGACAGGGATGTCCACTTCCCCATGCACCATTCTTTTCGACCCGTCAAAAGCCCTTACCACAATGTTACTAGGCTTTAAAGTCAATCCCTCACAATCCAACTGGTCCAATGCCTTCTTGGGCAGAACATTCAGCGAAGACCTAGTGTATACCAACACATGAGCCATAATGGTGTCCCTGCATTCAATCGAGACATGCAGAGCATCATTATGTTTTCTTCCTTTCGGTGTTAAGTCTACATCAGAAAAACCCAGCCCATTGTCAGCAGTCATACTAGCCACACAATCTTTAAATTGATCAACTGAAGTCTCTTGCGGCACATGCGCAGTTTTGAGGAATGCAATCAGAGCCTTCGCATGGGCTTCAGAGCACAACAGTAGGGATAACATGGATATCTTTGAGGGGGTCTGTCCCAGCTGTTCGACCATATTGTAGTCACTCTTTTTAATTATTTTCAATATTTCCTATATCTCTTTCTTGGAGGTTTCAATAACAATTTTTCTAGGTGCCTCCGTCCGAGCAGGCTCACCTACAGTTTCTTTGCCTCGAATCCCAGATGACTTGTCGGCAGGGGTAACAGCTGGAGTAGTAACTGAAGTACTAGCGGGAGCAGAAGATAAAATAACGATAGGATTAATGATAGTCTTCGGGGAGATCTCAAGAGAGAAAACCCTTTCGCTTCTAGTAACCTTGCTGGTAACAAACAATGTTACCAACATCAAGATCAGCTTCTTCGGTCTTCAAGTTTTGTTTAACGCCATGATAGTAAATATCGACACCATAATGCCAAGGGACAGCTTTGTCCGAGGCGTACGAGATAGGGCCAGGACATGTGATTATCAAAGGAGAGATTCTCGTAGAGGGTGTAATCCTAACTGGTCTTCTCGAGGAGGCCTTGGGGGGATTAGCGGAATTGGTTATAATAGCAATGTCTTCAGATGGAACAACGAGAACTAGAGTTTTCGCAAACAAAATTTCTTTGCTGTCCATCAGGCGTTGAACACCTGACCTCAGCAAATGACAATCAGAAGACAGGGATGAACATATGTGGCAATCTTCATCACAACCTGGAAATAAACCAGCCAACAACATATTCTTCTTAACAGCCATAAGAGGAGTAGAAACTTCATCAACTGAGGTCATGAACAGATCGCTATCAACCGTGTTAAATCCATGGTTGTGCTTAGGCATGGGAGCATTTATGACATTGGGCTTCTCTGGAGCATCGAACTCAATCTCCTTGGCTTCAATCAAATCTTGTACTTTATTTCTTAGTGCTCAACTGTCATTTGTGTCATGACCAGGACCCTCGGAGTGAGGCACACCAAGCGTTTGGATTTTATCGAGGAGAGGAGGTATTAGGATTCTAGGGAGCCTCTTTCAAAGTTGCCAAGTTAGATCTCAGCAGATGGGGTAGAACCTCTGTCAATGTCATGTTGATTCGGGTGAACTGCCTTTGTGGTCTTTCCACCCTTTGTTAATTGTTGCAATATGGGGTAGCCGTAGACCTAGGTATTATCATAGCACTTACCGTTGGACGGTATCCTGCTCAGCTCTAATCTCTTGGGTTATAAATGGCACTGGTATCCTTCTTATTAGTGAAGGGTTTCTTCATTGTGATCGAGGATGCATCTCTTTGAATTTTACCACTTTTTATACCGGCTTCGACCCGCTCATCGGTCATGATTAGTTCAGTAAATCCAGCTGAGGAACTTCTGATCAGGTGGTTAAAGAATGGACCAGATAATGTGCCTAGGAACATATCCACTAATTCTATGTCAGATAGAGGAGGCTGGACTCTGCTCGCGAGATCCCTCCATTTCTGAGCATAGGTTTTGAAACCTTCACTTGCACCCATAGACATGTTTTGCAATTGCGTCCGAGTTAGAGCTAAATCAGCATTATACTGGTATTATTTGTAGAAGGCGGCAGCCAAATCTTCCCAATTGCGAATATTTCTCCCTTCCAATTGATAGAACCAATCTAACTGCGTCCCTGACAAGCTCTCTTGGAAGAAATGCATCCACAGATTTTTATCAGCCGTATGGGGTTGAATCTTTCTGACGTATGACCTTAAATGCAACTTCGGGCAAGAGACACCATCATATTTAGCGAAAGTGGGGACCTTAAACTTCTGTGGGATGACAACCCCTGAGACAAGTCCTAACTCTTCGAAATCCAGTCCGGGTACCCTCTGGACCTCCATAGCATTCAAACGATCCTCTAGCTCCTTGTATTTATTATCAGCAGGAGGATACTGTTCCTCAGAGTAGTCAGGTTCTTCCTCTTCTTCAGATTCTGGGTTGTTGTTCACTTCCTTGGTCCTGTCTTCTTGATTATCTCTTTCACCCAATGATGTTGTGAAGTCTAAAGTTCGTCTGGCTTGTCCTTGGAACCTTCTTCCCATGATCACAATACCAGGTGGTTTCTTTGCTTTCTTCTTCTTCTCTTTAGCCAGTAGGGTCTTCAACTCCTCTTGTCCTTTTGTCAGAGTCAAGAGCATTTGTTGAAACTGGGCGTTTTGCGCCTGAATATCTTTCATTGTCTGTTCAATATCCATCTCACTGAAATAAACAATAGAAGGATAAGGAGACCTGTCATAAGAAACCTGTATGATTTTATGATGAATGAAGATGCAATATGCAAATGATTTCAAGGAATTTAGAGATTTAAATTTGTTCAAATCAAAAAAGAACACACGTTATATTAAATCCAATTTTTGAACACATCATGCCTCTTGGGGCTTACAATGAAAGGAACAAAATACAACAAAAATCCCTAAGACAAGAAGGTTGTACACATCCACTTTGGAGCGATGTAGGCGTTTAGGTTCTTCTCTTCATGGAGCTGCTTGGTGAGTTCCAGAACCTTCTTCTCACTGGCGTAAAATTGGGCTTGAAAGGTGTCCCACTCTTCCTTCAAATGAACCCAAGCTTTTTGCAAGTCTTTGAGAGAGGTAGGCATGTTAGGATGAAGGACAGTGTATGGGACGCCTCCTTCAACAACCGGCTCTATGATAACAGGGCGGATAAAAGGCTCAGGCATCAGGAGACTTTGAGCACAAGCCCGTACCCACCTAAGATAAGGCTCGAGAGGGATATATTTTTTGTGTCCCAAAGTCCTATTGTACACCTTATTCACCATTCTCCAGGCTCGTGTAAACTCTGGCGGTAACCTTGGTCTTCTTTATCGTAGTCGAACACCAGACCTTGAATTAGCATCTCATGTGGACCGTCTCTTTGGGCATACCCAAACTGTCGAAGAGCTAAGCATGGGTTGTAGGTGATGCCTCCCCTAATACCGAGCAAAGGGACGTTAGGGAATTCCCTACAACGGTCAATGATAGAGACGTCTTCCAAGGATCTTGAACACCAACGGATGTCAGAATGGGTGAGGGACATCATCCTTTGAGACCATGTCAGTCTTTGTACGTTCTTCAATACTGATTGAGGTAGGTGTGAAGTGAACCACTTAGCGAGTAGGGGAATACAACATAAAAGAGTACCTCTTTTCTTCATGGTGCGGGTATGAAGGTAATGCAAGATGTCTCCTAGTAAGGTAGGTACATGATTGCGAGAGAGAAAGACTTCGATGGTGTTGACATTTATGAATTGATCCGAGTTGGGAAACAGAACCAAACCATAAATGAGGAGAGCCAGGATGTCTTCGAAGGCTTGGAAATCCATGTCATCCCAGAATGAACGAGCCTTCTCCAATAGAAACATGGCTAAGAAACCTCTAACCCCGCTTCTTGTCTTCCAATTGGCTATGATCTAGGCTCTCTTCATATGCAAAGCTTCGGAGATGACTTCAAGTTTTGGAATCCCCTCTATACTGGTTAATGGTATCTGATCAAGCACAGGCACCCCTAAGAGTAGAGAAAACTCCTCCAGTGTAGGTACCAACTGATAGTCCGAGAGAGTGAAACAATGATGTACAGGATAAAAGAATTGGAACAACACACAAATCATCTCTTCTTGGAAACCAGATGAATCTTAATTAAGGAGTTGACCGTATTTCTTGGTAAAAGGATAACCCCCGGGCACTCTTGAGACTAACTCTTGAAGCAGAGGTTGTGCTTTTACAAAGCTGATTCAGATGGTGTTTCTTCGGACGAAAGTCATGACCTACAAAACAAAAACAAAGATAAATTTCTAAATCCTTGAAATGGTTAGTGAGCATGCTTATGATTCTTATGATTTTTATGATGTTATGTACACACAAAGCAAACAAATCCCAATGTTTTAGGCTTGCATGAGGTTTTATAGGTAAGTACCCTCTTGAAGTTTAGTTGGCTCAATCTGTCCTAGTAATAGTGATCGGGTTCTAAAGGATCTAAATATCACTGACCTTTCTCTTAGTCATTGTCTCAGCACAATCAATCTTTTCTTGCGGTCGAGATATCCTAAAAGTTCAGCCTCAATGAGTGTAGTATCGAGTATCAACCAATTTTCAGCTCTACACCGAAACTGGTTATCTCACTATGTCCTAATGGCCAAGTTTGTTCAATTAGGGTTCTGAAGTTGATTAGTGCTTTATGACGCCACTCAAAGGCCCCATATTCTCCTCGATTCACCACGAGGGATACTGGTACCCACAAATGCGTCACACTAACATAGCCATTGTTTCAACAATATTGGTCTACGGCGTACAGTTTCCACAATCTATTGCTATTTACCTAAAGAAGTGTCCCAGACCCGGGTGGAGGATCAAAGCAAGCCCAAACAAAGAACAAAATGTAAAGCATTCAAGTCAAACAAAGAAAGCAAGTAAAGGTGATCTAACCCTAAGGTAACCCCACTTTTAAGTTCCAATATTCCCCAGCAGAGTCTCCAGTTCTGTGATACAGTGGGAGAACTGACTTGGGTGTTTTTCTTTTGTGTTTGCAAATGTTGCGGTTTAGCAAGAGTTGCCACCAGCTTTTCTTTTATCCAATAAGGAAAGGTGAAAAAGCACATGAAAGACCTTTAGAGATGTTTTCTTGAGTTCGGGGGGTAGATTATGAAAAGGGGAGGTGTTAGCACCCTTTTCATCCATGCTTTTCCATGGGCTCTTAATTACTTGCTAGATCACTTGCTTTTGTTTGAATGTGCTTGTGGATTTTGAAAGTATTTTGAAAAGGGGTCTTTGTAACGGTTCTCGTCTCTATAAGAACGCGTAAAAAGTGTTGTCTTAAAAATGTTTTCAAAATGAAAGAGTGGGTGTATAAAAATGTTTTTTTTGTGAGCAAGCGAGTAACTAAGAGTGAACCTACCTACTCAAAAGGTCTTAGATGTTCTTTTCCCCCTCCTTTTGATATGGCTATCTTATCATTGATTTGGTAAGAAGCCCCATCGTTGGATGTTTAGGGACGAGCATTGGGACGTTTGTATAGTCATAGAAGGCAACCTATGGGACATTTTAGCAATGTCGTTTTTGGGACTAGATCGTTTACCAAAGGCAACATTGAGGGTCATCGAGGGACTACGATCTTTTATCGAGGATCTTTGCTAAAAAACACCCATGTTCGAGGGACATGACTATTTTTCTGATAGACCACAAAATGGGATTACCCTAAAGGTGCTAGTGTGCAAGTGTGTTTGATTGCATGCATTTTGTCTTTTATTTGAAAGTCGTCTATTCGTTGATTTTATCTTGCCATACACACTTAATTACTAGCATTTGTACACAAGTAATAAAAGATGCAAGAAATAAAACCTACGCTATTACAACCATATCGAATTGCATGGAAATATAAAGACGAAAGTAAAATAAATGCAAGTGAAATAGACCATTCGATTTGGATTGAAACCCCTTTCGAATCTTCATTTCTTGACTTCCTTCGATTTGGACTTATGGCTCCTTCGACTGAGAGCTTGTCACGAGTTCCTTTCCGGGCCTTTGTATGCATATGAGGTCTTCAGAGTATGATTTGAAGGTCTTATGCAAAATCCAATCGAAGGGTACAACCAACCTGTATTACAGTCTAAAAATGCAATATCCAATCGAAGGGTACAACCAACCTGTATTACAGTCTAAAAATGCAATATCCAGATATAACTGCGATCCACGGGTTAGCATAAAAACTTATGGGTTTCAAAGTCCAATCCAAAACTAGACTATGGCTGATTCTTTTTTCGAAACACAGGTAGTCAAAATCGAAAACATAATCTAGAAATTTCTACGTTTATCCTACATGCATTCATAATCGAAGGCTAAAGCAATAGTTTGGAAATGTCTATATCTTTTTTTTATATTGGCATATGTACATGATATTAAAATATAATGGACTCAAACTTGAAAGAAAACTTACGTCTCGAGGTCCTCAAATCGAAGGGGGGTGTACTTGCTTTCTATGATGGAAAATGAGGGTTAGTTGGGAGCCTCCTGGGGCTAGTCCAGTTTCTACTTGGTGAAGGTGGTGACTGGACTGAAAGGGGTGGTGTGATCGGTGGATCTGGAACTGACTGTTTAACGCTGGTTCGCGAATTGTCGCGGAAGCAAGAGTCGCCACCGTCTTTTATTTTCTCCAAATGGAAAGGACAAAAGCACAGAAAAATTCCTTAAAGAGATTGCTCTCGGTTCGGGAGGTAGATTATAGAAAGGGAAGGTGTTAGCACCCTTTCTATCCATGGTTATCCACGGGCTCTTAGATACTTGCTCATTTGTGTTTTCAAAAATGGTTTGTTTGCTTTTCTATGTGGGTTTTAAAAAAAGTTTCTTTGGAAATTCCAGTTCGACTCTTGTATCGGTCCTCAAGAGTGTTTGAAAGATTGCTTTCGAAAGCTTTTTGAAAAGTGTCGGTGTGAAAAAGTATTTTTGAATTTGTTTTGAATTTAGAGCAAGTATCTAGAGTCGTCTACCTACCCTAAGGAATTCGTCTGTGTAAATGTCCTTTAAAGTAGTGCCATCCCACCATTGAGAGGTAGGTAGCACCACCGTTGGAGGTGTTCGGGTCAATTCGAGGTTCGGGACATGGTGATCACCAGAGCAATAGGAAGACACCTTAGAAGCTACCCTCATGCCAGGTTCCCGGATCATGAGGACTTACTAAGACATCCTCTACTCGACGATCACCTTTCGGGGCAAGGCAACAGTGAGGCGTACCCTAGGGGTGGTGTGTGATTTGTGTGTCAGATTCATTTAGTTTTGTCTTTTGTCATGTCAGGAGTGATCTAAGCATTTGTTTTTATTTATTGTCCATTCATTCTTGCATGCCATTATTTAACAGTTAAAAGTACGAAAAAGATAAAGTTCTAAACTATTACAAAGGCGCGGGTCCACATCGCCAAAATTTTCAGGACCCGATTTGACAGAAAAATAAAGAATTAAAGTGCGAAAAATTAAGTTTACACGGCTTTGGGAGAGGTACATAAAATTATACGACATAAAATAAAAATGTGCGAATTGGAATTAAGATTAGAAACGAGGGCGTTGGACCCTTTTTAACGAGATTAGATTAAATTATTAAATTAAAGAAAAAGAAATTATTTTTGGTTTTTGGTATTTAGGAGAATTTAATGCAATAAAACCTAACTCTACAATTTTTTATTTTATTATGAAAACATATTAAAGTTTAACCTAAAATTAACCCTAATTAATTAATGCGATTTGATTTATAAAAATAAATAGTTAATTATTAGTAAAAAGAAAAGAAAAAGGATAAAAATTAATTAAAACTAATTCTACCAATTTTAAATTATTTAAGAAAACGTTAAGATTTAAACCTAAATTAGAACTAAAATCAATTAAAGTTATTTATTTACAAAAATGATATTTAAATAAAAAAACTTATTTTTTGTCTTTTCTGATTTTTTGTGTTTTTTATATTATTGTGAAAATATTTAAATTAAAAAAACATATTAAAAATAATAATTGGAACAAAATAAAAATGAAAAAATATAAAGAGAAATTTGCAAACCTAGGGGGGTCTGTCCCCAAATGGAGGTTTTTATTAGCAATTTGGGCCCAAGCATCTTTGGCCTCTGTTGACTTCTATGCCAGCGTGTGGGACGGTTGACTTGTGTTTACCATGCTCTCCAGATCTGGGCCCTTGGATTGATGAGATTGGCCAAGTGGCGTGTTGGAGGTTGTGGACGCATGGTGGTCCTTAGCGCTGAAGCTGCATAGAATCATTAATAGGAAAACAATATTTGAAGGGGTGGGGGACCTGGGGCTCGAACCCAGGTCCCAGGGGTTACCAGCATATGTGCCTGCCAATCGTGCCACTTTGTTTCTTTGTATATTACATAAACAATAAACAATATAAAATAAAACAAATGTTAATGCTCCCTTTTCGCTCGAATTTTTGAATGATCCAACGACAGCTAGCCACGTACCCTTCTTCTTCCTTAGCTTGTTTTTTTCCTGAAACACAAAAAGAATGGGCAACGGTTTTGAACCGTTCCCTTAGACACCATTATAAAAAATAGCGATTAGGCCGTCCGGCCACATAAATTAGGCGCGAGGGTCCTATTCTTTTCGTCCAAGTACGCTGGTTTCGTTTATGGCATTGTGACGTTCCAATTTTACTGTATTCAAAAAACCCTAATTTGAAAGTTGAAGAACCCTAAAAAACAACAATGGTAGATTCGCGTATGATGCCCAAAACTTCAATCAAACCACACTGTTAGCTTCAGAAAGGTCTCATTAGTACAAATCCATGAATAAAATGCAATGAGAATGCTGGGAATTTGAAATACGATTATAAGAAAAATATGAAAAAGTGTGATCTCTGTATACCGATTCAAGGCGTTAGAGGGTTGGAGAATTATCCAGGAGGTTTCCCTGATGTCTTAGGAAGGTGATAGAATGGTTGTTTTGGCTTGAAAACCCTTGTAATGGTGATTTCAGTTTTTGAGTTTTTTGCAAAAAGTTCAAGTTTGGCTCTTGGTATATGGCGCAGCCTCCAGTCTTTTGGCATTAGGGTTGCATTAGTATGTATAGAGGAATGATTAGGTCAAAGCATTTGGTCAGAAAATCCATGAATTCATGAAAAGGATATTTGATTTTTATGCCATAACTTTTCAAATCTTTTTCATGCAAACTTAGTCCAAATCATGTTCAATCACCAAGATACTTTCCAAATCTGATTATACACAAAATCTTGAGATTATTTTATGCACAAAAAGATTCAAAAAATTAGGCTTAGTATTTTTTACCTATTTATTTTAATTAAATGAATTATTAATGATTAAAAATCCAAATAAATAAATAAAAAATGATAAAAACTTCCCTTTGGGCCACATGGTCGTGCACATGCATTGGATGATGAATTGTGGAAGAAAAAGAGGCCCATTAGCAATTTTAGGTCATTTGAATCAATGTTGACTTTTCAAAATATCCAAAAATTTCCCAACTTCCACAAGGCATAACTTGCTCAATTTTTAAGATATGCTCATGTTCTTGGACATTTTGGAAAGGTCTTTGAGTCCGCTAACCAATGCCTTTGGTCCCATGTCATTTTGATTTACCAATCTCAAGTTATGGCCTTTGACTTAAAGTCCCTTTTTGTTGACTTTTGAAAATGACCTATAATGTTGAAATTGATAACTTTTTGTGAGAGCATTTCTTGGACTTGAAGTGTGAAGAGGAGTTGTTGGAAATGTCTTTATCTTCAAAATGAGCTTTGGATGGAATTTTTATGATAATCCATGTGAAAGTTATGCCCTGGTCAATTTACAGTTGACTTTTTCAACTGTCCAAATATGGAAACTTTTGCATCTTGACGATTTTTGAGCCAAGCTTTGAGAATCATGATCAAGACTTGATAAAATGATGATTGTGGCTTCAAAATAAGATGTTGACCAAAATTTTTGACTTTTGACTGCCAAATGACCATTTTGCCCCTACAGTTGATTGTGAGGCAATTAGGGTTTTTGACTGTGCAACTTGATGCTGTGAGCCTTGAAACTTGGCATGTAGATGCTTGACAATGTATATGAGCATATGGGACTTGATTGAGCCCTTGAAAACCTCAACTTTCTTGCAAGAACCAAAACCCTAGTTTTTGACTGGCTTAGGAGGCCCTTGAACTGCGCAACCCTTGGGGAGATTTTGAAGCTTTGACTTGGCAAATTTTGAAGAATATGGGAGGGAAAATTTTGGGGTACAACAGTTGCCCCTGTTCAATCTTCTTAAACCTGAGGATGCAGATTGGCTGACGTGCCTTTCGTAATCCGAAGGTGGAAGATGATTGAACACTAGAGTGCCCAGAAATTTGCGCTCACATAGTAGCAGTGTGATGATGGGAATGGGATTATAGATGCCATTTGGAGATTGATGGATAGGATGACGGGCTTATAGATACCATGCTAAGAGGTGATTGAAGGTGGATGGGCTTATAGATGCCATCTGGATGTTGATCGTGTAAGAGCTTCCTTAGCGAGAACTTGCATACCTGCAAAAAAGAAAAATGATTACCTGACCTGTTACGGGAGCTGGTCTTCAAACTCTTTGTATGGATGTGTCCTGACTGGTTACAGGAGCCGGATCTGGAGCTTCAAATGGTGATGAATGAACCAGGGATGGTTACTACCTCAACAGGAACGGTGAGAGAACCTTGGATGACTTTAACCTCAACATCAATCATTGAGCGAAACTTGGGATTACCACCTCCGCAGTATCGGGGAGAGAACCATAGGCGACTACAACCTCAATAGCAATCATTGAGAGAATCTTGGGTATCTTCTACTAAGTCTTTATCAGGAAAATCTGTTTGGGGTCGATTTAGCTGGACTAGAGAAGGCCTTGGACTGGATAAGAAACAAAAAATCTTAGGGTCGATTAACTGAACCGGTCTAGGTCTTGAATGTCTTCAACTGGGTAAAAAACAGGGAGATCTTAGGGTCGATCTGACTGAACCAGAGAAGGCCTTGGACTGGATAAGAAACAGAAAATCTTAGGGTCGATTAACTGAACCGGTCTAGGTCTTGAATGTCTTCAACTTGATAAGAAACAGGGAGATCTTTGGAGTCGATCTGACTGAACCAGAGAAGGCCTTTGACTGGATAAGAAACAGAGAAATCTTTGGAGTCGATTTAACTGAACCGGTCTAGGTCTTGAATGTCTTCAACTGGATAAGAAACAGGGAGATCTTTGGAGTCGATCTGACTGAACCAGAGAAGGCCTTTGACTGGATAAGAAACAGAGAAATCTTTGGAGTCGATTTAACTGAACCGGTCTAGGTCTTGAATGTCTTCAACTGGATAAGAAACAGGGAGATCTTTGGAGTCGATCTGACTGAACCAGAGAAGGCCTTTGACTGGATAAGAAACAGAGAAATCTGTGGAGTCGATTTAACTAAACCGGTCTAGGTCTTGAATGTCTTCAACTGGATAAGAAACAGGGAGATCTTTGGAGTCGATCTGACTGAACCAGAGAAGGCCTTTGACTGGATAAGAAACAGAGAAATCTTTGGAGTCGATTTAACTGAAACGGTCTAGGTCTTGAATGTCTTCAACTGGATAAGAAACAGGGAGATCTTTGGAGTCGATCTGACTGAACCAGAGAAGGCCTTTGACTGGATAAGAAACAGAGAAATCTTTGGAGTTGATTTAACTGAACCGGTCTAGGTCTTGAATGTCTTCAACTGGATAAGAAACAGGGAGATCTTTAGAGTCGATCTGACTGAACCAGAGAAGGCCTTTGACTGGATAAGAAACAGAGAAATCTTTGGAGTCGATTTAACTGAACCGATCTAGGTCTTGAATGTCTTCAACTGGATAAGAAACAGGGAGATCTTTGGAGTCGATCTGACTGAACCAAAGAAGGCCTTTGACTGGATAAGAAACAGAGAAATCTTTGGAGTCGATTTAACTGAACCGGTCTAGGTCTTGAATGTCTTCAACTGGATAAGAAACAGGGAGATCTTTGGAGTCGATCTGACTGAACCAGAGAAGGCCTTTGACTGGATAAGAAACAGAGAAATCTTTGGAGTCGATTTAACTGAACCGGTCTAGGTCTCGAATGTCTTCAACTGGATAAGAAACAGGGAGATCTTTGGAGTCGATCTGACTGAACTAGAGAAGGCCTTTGACTGGATAAGAAACAGAGAAATCTTTGGAGTCGATTTAACTGAACCGGTCTAGGTCTTGAATGTCTTCAACTGGATAAGAAACAGGGAGATCTTTGGAGTCGATCTGACTGAACCAGAGAAGGCCTTTGACTGGATAAGAAACAGAGAAATCTTTGGAGTCGATTTAACTGAACCGGTCTAGGTCTTGAATGTCTTCAACTGGATAAGAAACAGGGAGATCTTTGGAGTCGATCTGACTGAACCAGAGAAGGCCTTTGACTGGATAAGAAACAGAGAAATCTTTGGAGTCGATTTAACTGAAACGGTCTAGGTCTTGAATGTCTTCAACTGGATAAGAAACAGGGAGATCTTTGGAGTCGATCTGACTGAACCAGAGAAGGCCTTTGACTGGATAAGAAACAGAGAAATCTTTGGAGTTGATTTAACTGAACCGGTCTAGGTCTTGAATGTCTTCAACTGGATAAGAAACAGGGAGATCTTTGGAGTCGATCTGACTGAACCAGAGAAGGCCTTTGACTGGATAAGAAACAGAGAAATCTTTGGAGTCGATTTAACTGAACCGATCTAGGTCTTGAATGTCTTCAACTGGATAAGAAACAGGGAGATCTTTGGAGTCGATCTGACTGAACCAGAGAAGGCCTTTGACTGGATAAGAAACAGAGAAATCTTTGGAGTCGATTTAACTGAACCGGTCTAGGTCTTGAATGTCTTCAACTGGATAAGAAACAGGGAGATCTTTGGAGTCGATCTGACTGAACCAGAGAAGGCCTTTGACTGGATAAGAAACAGAGAAATCTTTGGAGTCGATTTAACTGAACCGGTCTAGGTCTTGAATGTCTTCAACTGGATAAGAAACAGGGAGATCTTTGGAGTCGATCTGACTGAACCAGAGAAGGCCTTTGACTGGATAAGAAACAGAGAAATCTTTGGAGTCGATTTAACTGAACCGGTCTAGGTCTTGAATGTCTTCAACTGGATAAGAAACAGGAAGATCTTTGGAGTCGATCTGACTTAACCAGAGAAGGCCTTTGACTGGATAAGAAACAGAGAAATCTTTGGAGTCGATTTAACTGAACCGGTCTAGGTCTTGAATGTCTTCAACTGGATAAGAAACAGGGAGATCTTTGGAGTCGATCTGACTGAACCAGAGAAGGCCTTTGACTGGATAAGAAACAGAGAAATCTTTGGAGTCGATTTAACTGAACCGGTCTAGGTCTTGAAATAGCTGAGAACTTAACTGAATCTTTTCCTGAAAGGTAAAGGTCATTCATATGCAACGCATGATATGGGTCAAGCAATGATGTTCTCAACATAAATGAGATTTGTAAGATATGATGCGTACATGTACGCTATAATGATGTATGCGATGTTTACAAATGTATGTTTTTCGTCTAGGAAAGTAAATCCTTGACGGGTGCCGGGAAGTCACTCCTGGGCTGATGTTGGAGAATAGATTTTTGCTTCCGCTGGGGATGATAGTTGCAAGAATACCGGTAGGAGAAGATAACTCCGTTTGGGGAATAAACTTGGAGAATGATTACTCTGCGGGGAGAAAAGTACCCTAGCGATCTTGCTGGGGAGCAATACTCGGTGGGGAGAGAGATACTTTGCTGGAATGTTGATAATAATTTGCTGGGGATACCCTTGTTGTGTTGGAAGTGTTAATAGACTTCGCTGGGGATAAGAAGACTGCATTGACGACGATCTTTCCGTGGCTTTTGGCTGAGGATAACCCAGTTATATCCTGGTAAGGAAATAACTCTTTGAATAAAGCCGGGGGACGCGTTCGTGCTCTACGGAGATAAGCTTCCAGAATCTACTGGGGATAAGCTTACTGCTTGGGGAGATGGACCTCAACTTTCCTGGGGAAACTGGATTGGACTCTCTTGGGGAAGTTTTGAATTGTATTGGAAGGGACTCCACCGAATATTTGATATACCGCTGGGGAACAATCTTTAGACCAAGACTGTCGGGGATGCTTGTTAAGAATTCATGTATACTGCTGGGGAATGTTGAGATCTGCGGAGGATACCCAATTCCCTTAAGGTTTGATAATAGCTTTGCTTGGGGAGAGTGCACTGACTTGCTGGCTCACTCTCTAGGGAATTAGGATGTGCTGGTTATGTTCTTTAACTGAACCTTCCTTGGTACCTTGGAGGAAAAAGCAATTGGATTGCTTGGACAACCCTTTATTGCCCCTGTTTCTATGGGAGAAGGCACCTGTGGGGGGCTGATAGTGGTTGATAGACCAAGCTTCTTCTGGTAGGCAGGTGACAAGATGACAGGACATAGTCGTACGCTTTGATCCCTAACTTTTGCCTGGACCGCCCTTTCGGGTTTTCAGTCCACCGGGATACCCATTTTTGCCCAAGCCGCCTTTTCAGGTTTTCGACTTGCCGGGTGTACAGATTTTTTTCATTTCATCCCTTCATTTTGCTCGAACCCTTTTGGTTCGCCGGGAAGCCCTAATTTTTGCCTAGGTACGTCAACCTAGCGGGTCTTTGATTTTGCGTAGTATTTTTTCGACTATGTTCGTTCTCAGAAAGTAGGGAGTTGCCCCTGTTAGAAGTGTTTTGTCATGCCACCAGAAGGTATTTGATCAGGCAAGATTCGTTGTTGGAATGCCCCAAGTGACTCAGGCGGAGATTTTCCCCAGGCTATTTGGCCTTTGAGAGATTCTCCGAATCTTGATTGGACTGCCCCAGATGATGGACCATGATCATGTCATGCCCCTTGATTGGAAGTGCTTTTGTTCACTAGGTATTCATCGTGCAAATTTCCCTGCTGTTCAAACAAAAAGTCATATGCAACCAAAGTTATATTAAAAATGCAAAGCTTATGTCTGTCTTGAAGATTTTGAAAATGCATTCTTTTTCATAAAACAAGTGAATGTTTGTAAAACGTGATGTCAAATCCGTATTTACCGTAGGCCTTAAGGAGTCAGGATACCTTTCGTAACAGTATGCTTTCGAACTAACCCATGCTTCAGCTAGGACTTTTAAGGGTTATAACGTGGCCTGGTTCACGGTTTAAGAAACAAAGGATAAAGGCTCAAATTATTTGTACCCACCCGCTCTTCGTGATGTTCTTCAATCCTAAACTCAGCTGATCGTGCGTTAGACCTTATTTGAGTTTTTGTCCTGATGTTCCAATGATGGTTCATATATTGATGATTTATTCTGAATAGGCGGTCATTCCTTTTTGTTATTAAGGGTTTGTAGGACCTTTTTCTTTTTTGATTTTGTTGTTATCCCTTTTTTTTTGCCTGAACTGTTTCCTTTTTGGAATCACAGTCAGCGGGATGCCCCAGTTTTGTAAGTCTCCTTCATGGGTTTTGACTTATTGGGCTTTTTTTTTTTGGAAGATAATGACTGCCTGTCTTGACGATTATAGGGAACCATCACTGTTTTTTTTTTGTTTGTAAGGACTTCTTTGGTGCCATTCGTTATGCACTTGGATCAACTGAGAGAACTACCCTGCCCCAGGTTATGATTAAGGGTTTTAATTTTCGAAAAGAAAAACTCCTACTTCTTTGGCTCGAAGGGGTTGACGAGGGATTATCTTCCTTATAACTCCAGTGTTTAGGGATTGAAACAATGCATGTACCTCATCAGCGGGGTCTGTTCAAAGCATACTGTAGATTGTGGTATCGTTTTCGTCATCCTCCCTCAAGAGGCTTGGAATTATTAATTGAGAATTGACATTAGAAAAAATATGAAAATAGTTTGCATATAGTGAATACGAAATAATTACTTCAAAACAGACATGTGTAGTGCATTAATGAAATAACAATGTTTAACATGAATAAATGTTTGAACAATCAAAAGAAAAATACAAATTGAACATTCGAATGAACAAAAAATCCAGTCCTAGCCATATTTTGGCAAGGGAGCAGTGCTCACATTGGGAGTCTCTGGAGAGTCGAGCTGGACTTCCTTTGCGTCAATCAGATCCTGGACCTTATTTCTCAAAGTCCAACAATCATCTGTAGCATGCCCCGGGCTGTCAGAGTGATAAGCGCAGCGGGCGTTGGGGTTATACTTCAGTGACGTTGTATTTTGATTCTTCGGAGATTCTTTTAGAGTTACCAGCTTGGTCTCCAGCAACTGTGGCAATATCTGGGATAAGATCATGCTGAGCCGAGTGAACTGCCTTCTCTCGCTCTTTTGTTGGTTGTGATGTTGAAGGGCACCAGCCGGTTTTGAGATCACCACTGCATTGGCAGCTTGGCGGCGTTCTGGTCTATTCTGTTTCCCTGAACCATAGACGGCATTGGATTCCTTCTTAAAAGGTTTTTTATCGGTGCTCGATGAAGCATCCTTCTGTATCTTCCCAGCCTTGATACCAGCTTCGATCCTCTCCCCAGTCAAGATCAGATCTGTAAACCCAGCAGAAGAGTTCCCAATCAGATGGTTGAAGAATGGACCAGACAGGGTCCCTAAGAACATGTCGACGAGCTCGCGGTCGGTCAGAGGTGGTTGTACCCTTCCAGCGAGGTCCCTCCACTTCTGCGCATATTCTATAAAACCTTCCCCCGATCCTAACGACATACCCTGGAGTTGGGTACGCGTAGGAGCGAGGTCGGCATTGTACTGATACTGCTTGTAAAAAACAGTAGCCAACTCCTCCCAGTTACGAATCTTGGTTCCGTCCAGCTGATAGAACCATTCGAGATGAGTCCCTGAAAGACTCTCCTGGAAGAAATGGATCCACAAGTTCTTGTCCACAGTATACGGTTGAATCTTCCGCACATAAGACCTGAGATGCAGCCTGGGACAGGATGTCCCATCGTACTTAGCAAAAGAGGGTGCTTTGAACTTGTGCGGGATTACTACCCCAGAAGACAGACCTAGATCCTTGAAGTCCAGGCCGGGCACTTTTTGTATCTCCATAGCACTTAGCCGGTCTTCCAACTGTTTATACCGGTCCTCAGCTGGAGGGTATTGCTCGTCATTGTAATCGGTCTCGTTGTCAGAGACCACTGGACTAGGAACCTCCCTTTCTTGGGGACTGTCTTTCCCAACAGATGGGGTAGTCTGCTCAACTTCATTTTGTGATCCATTCCCAGATTTGCGTTTAGGGTTGAACAGCACCGTCCTCTTCTTCTTCTTTTTCAAAAGCAAGGTCTTCAGATCTTGTTGCCCCTGGGCCAAACTCATGATCAACTCTTGGAACTGGGCATTCTGAGCCTGGAGGGCCTTGATGGATTGCTCGGCAGATGATTCAGGATTCATGACGATCGGCTGAAATAAACAGTGAAGAAGGTAAGCAACCTGTAGAGAAAGGGTACCTGTTATGCAATGATATGTATGATATGCATGCAATGTTTTCAAGGATCTCGCGGGGTAGACAAGGAAATTGTTAGAATTTGGGTCCGGTAGCTTGATTGAAGGAACTGCATGTTTGCTGAGAGTCCTTCTTCAAGGGTCAAAGGCTCACCATATCAAGTGGGTCATAGCCCCTGACTTCAGTCATCATGTCTGGTTTTGATTTCCAAACAACCTTGGTTAGGGGAACCTTCTTTAAGAGTCAGAGCTCACCATATCAAGTGGGTCATAGCCTCTGACAACTATGGCTAGAGGAAAATAAATCCTCTTTGCCCCTTGCTGGGGTAGTTGATTCACCATGACCTGCATCACAAGCCCTTGAGATCCTTGAAATGGGTTAGGATGTATGCAATGGTATGACGTTATGGTATGCATGGGGTAATGTAGGTAACCCTGTTATGAGTCCCAATTAAGGACTGTAAACCAAAACCTGCAAGAAACTTAGTAAGCCCTGTCATGGGTCCCAGTTAAGGACTAAAACAAAACCTGCAAGAAACTTGGTAAACTTTGTTATGAGTCCTAATTAAGGACTACAAACAAAACCTGCAAGAAACTCAAGTGTCAGATAACAAGCATGCAAGTAGTCAAGTATGAAAGCACACAAGTCTCACCACAGCCCTTAGAGTTTAGGCCAGCATGGGGTCTAGGTATTACCCTCTTGAAGTTGGTGGGCTCAACCTGTCCTATCAGAAGTAACCGGGTTCTAAGGGTCCCAATATCATTGGATTGCTTTCATTGTTCATCGTTTCGATTTAGCCACTGAACTGGCGACCGAAATATTCCAAGAAAACAACCCTCAACTGAGTGTAGTATCGAGTATCAACCAACCTCGGACTGCACCAAAGTCAGTTATCTCACTACCCTAAAGAGGCCAAGATGGTTCAATTAAGGTTCCTAAGGTCAGTTGATGCTTCACGACACCACGCGGCGGCCCCGTACTCTCCTTGACTAAACTCAAGGGTTACCGGTACTCACCAAAGTGCCACATCAACGTAGCAGACTGCTTCAACCATGTCGGTATACCCCGCACAGTTCCCTCACAGTCTTGTTGCTACTTTATAAGAAGGTATCCCCCAGATCCGGGTTAGGATCTATAGAACTCCCGAGACAATACCCACAATAATAAAGCAAACAGTTCAGACAATGGAAAATACAAGTGATCTTAGTCCTAAGGTACACCTCACTTTATAAAGTCCCCAGCAGAGTCGCCAGTTCTGTGATCGGTGGATCTGGAACTGACTGTTTAACGCTGGTTCGCGAAATGTCGCGGAAGCAAGAGTCGCCACCGTCTTTTATTTTCTCCAAATGGAAAGGACAAAAGCACAGAAAAATTCCTTAAAGAGATTGCTCTCGGTTCGGGAGGTAGATTATAGAAAGGGAAGGTGTTAGCACCCTTTCTATCCATGGTTATCCATGGGCTCTTAGATACTTGCTCATTTGTGTTTTCAAAAATGGTTTGTTTGCTTTTCTATGTGGGTTTTAAAAAAAGTTTCTTTGAAAATTCCAGTTCGACTCTTGTATCGGTCCTCAAGAGTGTTTGAAAGATTGCTTTCGAAAGCTTTTTGAAAAGTGTCGGTGTGAAAAGTATTTTTGAATTTGTTTTGAATTTAGAGCAAGTATCTAGAGTCGTCTACCTACCCTAAGGAATTCGTCTGTGTAAATGTCCTTTAAAGTAGTGCCATCCCACCATTGAGAGGAAGGTAGCACCACCGTTGGAGGTGTTCGGGTCAATTCGAGGTTCGGGACATGGTGATCACCAGAGCAATAGGAAGACACCTTAGAAGCTACCCTCATGCCAGGTTCCCGGATCATGAGGACTTACTAAGACATCCTCTACTTGACAATCACCTTTCGAGGCAAGGCAACAGTGAGGCGTACCCTAGGGGTGGTGTGTGATTTGTGTGTCAGATTCATTTAGTTTTGTCTTTTGTCATGTCAGGAGTGATCTAAGCGTTTGTTTTTATTTATTGTCCATTCATTCTTGCATGCCATTATTTAACAGTTAAAAGTACGAAAAAGATAAAGTTCTAAACTATTACAAAGGCGTGGGTCCACATCGCCAAAATTTCCAGGACCCAATTTGACAGAAAAATAAAGAATTAAAGTGCGAAAAATTAAGTTTACACGGCTTTGGGAGAGGTACATAAAATTATACGACATAAAATAAAAATGCGCGAATTGGAATTAAGATTAGAAACGAGGGCGTTGGACCCTTTTTAACGAGATTAGATTAAATTATTAAATTAAAGAAAAAGAAATTATTTTTGGTTTTTGGTATTTAGGAGAATTTAATGCAATAAAACCTAATTCTACATTTTTTTATTTTATTATGAAAACATATTAAAGTTTAACCTAAAATTAACCCTAATTAATTAATGTGATTTGATTTATAAAAATAAATAGTTAATTATTAGTAAAAAGAAAAGAAAAAGGATAAAAATTAATTAAAACTAATTCTACCAATTTTAAATTATTTAAGAAAACGTTAAGATTTAAACCTAAATTAGAACTAAAATCAATTAAAGTTATTTATTTACAAAAATGATATTTAAATAAAAAAAATTATTTTTTGTCTTTTCTGATTTTTTGTGTTTTTTATATTATTGTGAAAATATTTAAATTAAAAAAACATATTAAAAATAATAATTGGATCAAAATAAAAATGAAAAAATATAAAGAGAAATTTGCAAACCTAGGGGGGTCTGTCCCCAAATGGAGGTTTTGATTAGCAATTTGGGCCCAAGCATCTTTGGCCTCTGTTGACTTCTATGCCAGCGTGTGGGACGGTTGACTTGTGTTTACCATGCTCTCCAGATCTGGGCCCTTGGATTGATGAGATTGGCCAAGTGGCGTGTTGGAGGTTGTGGACGCATGGTGGTCCTTAGCGCTGAAGCTGCATAGAATCATTAATAGGAAAACAATATTTGAAGGGGTGGGGGACCTGGGGCTCGAACCCAGGTCCCAGGGGTTACCAGCATATGTGCCTGCCAATCGTGCCACTTTGTTTCTTTGTATATTACATAAACAATAAACAATATAAAATAAAACAAATGTTAATGCTCCCTTTTCGCGCGAATTTTTGAATGATCCAACCACAGCTAGCCACGTACCCTTCTTCTTCCTTAGCTTGTTTTTTTCCTGAAACACAAAAAGAATGGGCAACGGTTTTGAACCGTTCCCTTAGACACCATTATAAAAAATAGCGATTAGGCCGTCCGGCCACATAAATTAGGCGCGAGGGTCCTATTCTTTTCGTCCAAGCACGCTGGTTTCGTTTATGGCATTGTGACGTTCCAATTTTACTGTATTCAAAAAACCCTAATTTGAAAGTTGAAGAACCCTAAAAAACAACAATGGTAGATTCGCGTATGATGCCCAAAACTTCAATCAAACCACACTGTTAGCTTCAGAAAGGTCTCATTAGTACAAATCCATGAATAAAATGCAATGAGAATGCTGGGAATTTGAAATACGATTATAAGAAAAATATGAAAAAGTGTGATCTCTGTATACCGATTCAAGGCGTTAGAGGGTTGGATAATTATCCAGGAGGTTTCCCTGATGTCTTAGGAAGGTGATAGAATGGTTGTTTTGGCTTGAAAACCCTTGTAATGGTGATTTCAGTTTTTGAGTTTTTTGCAAAAAGTTCAAGTTTGGCTCTTGGTATATGGCGCAGCCTCCAGTCTTTTGGCATTAGGGTTGCATTAGTATGTATAGAGGAATGATTAGGTCAAAGCATTTGGTCAGAAAATCCATGAATTCATGAAAAGGATATTTGATTTTTATGCAATAACTTTTCAAATCTTTTTCATGCAAACTTAGTCCAAATCATGTTCAATCACCAAGATACTTTCCAAATCTGATTATACACAAAATCTTGAGATTATTTTATGCACAAAAAGATTCAAAAAATTAGGCTTAGTATTTTTTACCTATTTATTTTAATTAAATGAATTATTAATGATTAAAAATCCAAATAAATAAATAAAAAATGATAAAAACTTCCCTTTGGGCCACATGGTCGTGCACATGCCTTGGATGATGAATTGTGGAAGAAAAAGAGGCCCATTAGCAATTTTAGGTCATTTGAATTAATGTTGACTTTTCAAAATATCCAAAAATTTCCCAACTTCCACAAGGCATAACTTGCTCAATTTTTAAGCTTTGCTCATGTTCTTGGACATTTTGGAAAGGTCTTTGAGTCCTCTAACCAATGCCTTTGGTCCCGTGTCATTTTGATTTACCAATCTCAAGTTATGGCCTTTGACTTAAAGTCCCTTTTTGTTGACTTTTGAAAATGACCTATAATGTTGAAATTGATAACTTTTGTGAGAGCATTTCTTGGACTTGAAGTGTGAAGAGGAGTTGTAGGAAATGTCTTTATCTTCAAAATGAGCTTTGGATGGAATTTTTCTGATAATCCATGTGAAAGTTATGCCATGGTCAATTTACAGTTGACTTTTTCAACTGTCCAGATATGGAAACTTTTGCATCTTGATGATTTTTGAGCCAAGCTTTGAGAATCATGATCAAGACTTGATCAAATGATGATTGTGGCTTCAAAATAATATGTTGACCAAAATTTTTGACTTTTGACTGCCAAATGACCATTTTGCCCCTACAGTTGATTGTGAGGCAATTAGGGTTTTTGACTGTGCAACTTGATGCTGTGAGCCTTGAAACTTGGCATGTAGATGCTTGACAATGTATATGAGCATACATGACTTGATTGAGCCCTTGAAAACCTCAACTTTCTTGCAAGAACCAAAACCCTAGTTTTTGACTGGCTTAGGAGGCCCTTGAACTGCGCAACCCTTGGGGAGATTTTGAAGCTTTGACTTGGCAAATTTTGAAGAATATGGGAGGGCAAATTTTGGGGTACAACAGGTGGTATGAGTGGGTCGAAGGATATTCTATCACAAGTAATGGGACAACTCAAAAGCCTATTGTATGATGGTTGGGTGAGTGGGTCGAAGGGTGATTTGATGGTCACTTGGAGAATGAATTAAAGGTTTCTTCTTAGTGTGTAAAAATGTAAAAAATATTGAGAAGTGTTTGAGAATTTTGAGAGATTTCACAAGTGTTTTCTTACAAAAAATGTTCAGGCCCTTCATACGTGTGCTGATGCCTCCTTTTTATAGGTGGCTTGAGCTGATGCTTTGGGAGGGAAAACAAAAAAGTTTAAACAAAAGGGGTATACTGCATTTGTGGCTTTCGAGGGACAATCTTTTATTGCCATTTTGGTACAAGGAATAGGGCAGCAATGCAGGACTGTCATGCATTAGTTTTAGAGTTTTATGGACAGTGCCTCAGGCTTAACCCTGGCAGCGCATGGGATTTAGTCAACAAGACTCCTTGAATACTCCCCTCTTTCATTTTGATCACTTCGACCAGATTCAACACAGAGACGTTTATTTCCAGATAAAGTATGCTCTAAGTACGTTTCTTCGAAGGGTTTAGTTGTCCAACTTGCGATTCGAAGGAGGCCATCTCGAAGGAAATCATATGCCCAGCTTGTGGATCAAAGGGAGACTGTATTACCCAGTCGAAGCTTTGCTAAATCGAAGCCAACTTGTTTTTTGACCTAATCGAAAGGCACACTAAGATCTTCAAAATTTTACATTTTCTTTATTTCTTTAAACATGTTTTTTTTTGTAATCACACATGAGATAAATATTGAAGAAATGAGAGGGAAAATTTTGGGGTACAACAGATAGGACCAAGCAAATATATCAACATACTCTTTCAATAAATCAGTCAACTTTCTTTTCACCTCTAGATAAAGTAAAACCCCAATTTTGACCTTTTTCTGATATTCTTCGGAACCCTAATTAATTGTCTCCAACGGCTCTTTGTATGGATGAGTGCTCTCTTCCTTGTGCTGAAGCAACCGAGAAACCTCTTTCAGGATTTCAATCAACTCCTCTTCTTCTGATTCATACACAAGGTATTCAAAGATGGGAGAGAGCGCTAGGTCATTATTTTCAACGGTTTTATTAATTAATCTGCTCATATGATTATGCTTGATTTTAGAAACAGATAAATGCAACATATAATTATGCATATTTATTGACATTTATTATATTTTCGAAAGGTTTTTTCTAATTACCATTTTTCAAGAAAAAGCAGAAAATAAGACATAATTGGATAACAAAAATGACTTTTATTAATGATTTTAGAAATTCAAACAAGCCCTAACAACATCACTTTCATCTTGGGCAGAGTGAAAGTATTTTTTTTGAAAAAACAAAACAAATTACTTTAAACAGTGAACACAACTAGGAATATCAACAAAGATCAAATTCTGAACTCTTCTTCCACGTGTCACAAAATTTGGCATTTTCAGCTTTGGTTCATCTTTAAGAATAACATCGACTTCTGGAGGAGTTGGATTGATGAAGACCTCACTGTGAAATATCTCTTGGTAAGGATGTAAGGCAGACTTCGTCTTCATAAATTCATCTTTATCTTTCCGAGGAGAGAAATCCAAACAAGTTTTGTTCTTGTTTCTAGGTAGATTAATGACTTGTCCCCAAACACTACTAGGACCTTTCTAAACAACCTGTTGTGCATATTTGAATGAAGATATGGAATCTATATTCTTCTTCACATCATCAATGGATAAAGCTTTGAACGAAGTTTCAACAACAACTTCATCCGCTTCAACATAGCTGAAAGAAGACAAATGCGACACCAACATGGCCTGCTCACCATTAACAATCACTACCTTTCCCTCTATGACAAACTTCAACTTCTGGTGCAAAGTAAAGGTAACAAATCTTGCCTCATGGATCCAAGGATGACCGAACAAACAACTACAAACGGGAAAGATATCCATAACCTGAAAAGTAATCTGGAACATATGCGGCCCCTCCCACATAGGTAAATCCACTTCTCCTATAACAGGATTCTTGGAACCTTCAAAAGCTTTCACAGCTATAACGCATGGGAGTTCCGCAATAAGAAAGCTTTGAAAGAGTACATTTTGGCATACCATTTAAAATAGAGCCATTATCAATCAGCACATTGGATAAAGCATCTTCTTTACAGTTCAGAGAAATATGCAATGCCAAATTGTGGTTCCTTCCTTCATATGGTAATTCATCGTCACAAAATTTGAGGTTATTACAAGCTATAATATAACTACAACACCGGTGAATTGATCAATTGTAACATCTTTTTTAGCGAAAGCCTGATCTAAAACTCTCATAAGGAAATCTCTATGAGCAGTAGAGTTCATAAACAAAGCCAAGATAGAAATCTTTGAAGGAGTTTGCAATAACTGCTCAAAAATTATGTAATCACTCATCTTTATAATCTTCAAAAAATCATAAACATCTTTCTATAAATTAGAACCACTAGCAATGTCCTTCCACCTTTTTAGGCTCAACACTAGTTTCAACAGACTGCTTACCAAAATCAACAACTTTCTGAGATACCATAACAAACACTCAACCACTGTGAGTCACTCGACTAGCTTCAACAATATTCTCAATAAACGACAAAGGCTTGATCAACACTTCCTTACCATCTTCCAATATGATAACATTATACTTATAAGGCACGACTTTATCGGACTCGTGCGGAACAAGTTCAGGTAAAAAGATGACAAGAGGAGGCACAACAAGCTTACTACGATATGAAATCTCCAAGAGTGTAGGAATATCAAAATGAGGCACAATGACATTCTCTTTAGCATCTTCAACTTTTCCTCTATAAACAATAGTCTCAACTTCTGTATCGATACAATCTTTAATTGTCGGCACAGGATCAAGTGACACTTCTATATTTCTTTTTCTATTAGCAATGATAGCCATTAATCCATCTTTAAACAAACCTATGAATTTCAATATTTGGATGTCTCCTCTCACAGCAGCGCACCCATGAGGTTTCCTTTCACATCCGGGATAACTATCATGGTTAAAATCAATCAACCCCAATTCAACATACTTGGCATGTATCTCTATAGAAGTTACCATGTCAAGATATGAAATTATAGGCTCATTTTAATAGCTTCTAACCATATTCACTTGATTATACTCATCTCTTGGTCGACAGACATGAATAAGACCCTGGTCTATCATCTATTGGAGATGTCTTTTTACCAAAGCACACCCACGAGGATCTTCTCTATAAACTTTGCATGATTATGCTCGTAATGACTGAATTCACAAAGATCAACATGCATTTCTACCAGATTTCCTCTTATTGGATTCACATCAAAGATCCTGAACTCACCGGGACAACCATAAACCATATTAATTGTATTTCCTCCATGATTAGGCAATGGGTTTACTTGCACATTCGGCCCCACGTCCTTGAAAGACAGAATACAAGCTCTTACTAACTTCTGAACCTCAAACTTAAGTGAATAACAATTTTCTATGTCATGCTCTGGGGCTCCTTGAAGAAAAGCACAATTCAAATCAGCTTTGTAATACCAGGGAAGCGTTGCAAGAATAGTAGGGTGATACCTAGTCTGAACTAGGTTCTTCTAAATCAATATGGGTAATAATTTAGCATAAGTCATGGGAATCGGGTCAAAGGGTTCCCTCTTCTTATTCTTCCCTTGATTATTGTGTTGATAGGGCTATTGATGTGCTCTTTGGGGAGGTTGATAAGCAACTACTGCATGAGCTATAATGACAATTGGAGTGACTGAAGCAACGTGCTACTGATGACAGTGATTTCTTCCACAGGACCTACCTCTTCTTTCTTAAGAAACGACATTAAAATCCCCTTCTTTTAAATAAAAAAAACTCATAGGCGTGTTTCTTAGCAGAATTACCAGAACATTCATCCCTTAACAAACTCCCTTCACAGATAGCTTCTTCCAAACGAACACCTATTTTGACCATCTCTAAAAAATCACTTGGCGCACTGGCCACCATATTCTCATAATATAATGATCCAAGGGTCTTTAAGAAAACCTTTGTCATTTCTTTCTACACCATGGGGGAATAACTTGAGCTGAAATCTCACGCCAACGCTGGAATACTCATTGAATTACTCCTTATCCTTTTGATACATGGCCCTGAACTAATCAGGTCAGGCGCCATGTCCATGTTATACTTGTAATTCCTAACAAAAGCTTTGCTAAGGTCATTGAAAGTACGAATATTAGTACTGTCTAAACCCATATACCATTTCAACACAACTCTGGTTAAACTATCTTGGAAGTAATGGATCAATAAATGTTAATCATTAGTATGAGTAGACATTCTTCTGACAAACATTACCAAATGAGCTAGAGCACAAGAATTTACCTTGTACTTCCCAAATTTGGGTACTTTGAATTTGGATGGAACCTTGACGTTAAGGATAAGGAAGAGATCACTTATGTTCTTCCCAACCAACTCTTTTCCCCTAAGAGCTTTCATTTCCTTCTGCATTTCCAAGAGATGGTCCTGAAAATCATTCTTATAGCCATGTATATCCCCAAGCTTTCACTTGGTGCAGCAGCAACATGATAAATCTGATCATTAATAATAATAAAAATATGCACAAAATGAGGTACAATAACCATATCAGGATAAACATGATTAGAAACTTCAATAGCTGGAGTATAACCTTCGGGCACAAAGTTCTCATGCATACCTCAAGGATAACCACGAGGTATCTAATACTGAGCAGTAGTACCGACAAGAGCAGTATGAACTAGAGTGGAAAAAACTTCAGAAATAACAGTGACTTGATGTTGATTCTGAGCTTGAGACTGAACAAGAGGTGGGACCTGATTCAGGGATTGAGTAGAAATCAAAGATTTAACCGAAGTGGTCAGATGAGTCATACTTATTCTCAAAGTGGTGACTTCTTCTGTTAGTTCCCTATTTTCTTGCTCGAGATTTTCCATTCTTCTTTGGTGATTGGCACGAGTGTTGTATGGATGTGACAAATTGCTGAACGAAGACCAAGATAAATCGATAACTCCTTGCAAAATGCAAAATTAAGTGTGAAATGATGCATGATATGCAATGCAAATGATTTATTTTGTTTATCCAGTTTTCAAGGAACTTAAACAATTGTAGTAATTGCAAATATCAAAGGAATAACACATTTGATGGGATTACAACTTTAGTACAAGTTACAATAACCCTAAATACAAGATAAAGAAAATTATAATCTATAGATCCTAAGGAACCACATCTGAAGACGATCCCACTTAATGCTAACGCTTCCTCTTGAGCCTCTTAATCCGACCCTTCAATTGGTTATTCTCTATTTGAAGCTTGTAAGCAACTCCTTTCCAGGCATCGGAGGTGGGAAAAATGTTAGAATCATCCTGGACACTAGGAACTGGCTGAATGCTAGAGGAAAATAAATCATCTTGCTCCTTCATCCTCTCAACAGCATGTCGCTCTAGAATATCAAACAGGTCATCCTTCACCATCAATTGCTCTTGAAGTACTGAGTATTTCTTATCCATGACCTGATACTTGTTCTTCCAAGCATCTTTCTCTTGTTTCATTTTGACTAAAGCAAGTTGAAGCTCTTCAACATTAGTCAAAAGAGGAGGAGTAGGCTCTACAGAAATTATAGGTAAGCGTTCCTGATGAGGATAAGGAATCTTCAACTGAATTTCCCTTGCTTTCACCCACTGAAGATAAGGTTCCAAAGAAACATAGCCTATTCTCCCTAATACTTCTCTTCCCTTCCTATGGATGTGACACTAGGCTTTACTAATAATCTCCTTGGATGCTTTGTTGTCTTCCCCCTCCTTAAGAAAGAAACCACTCACTTGAATAGTACTTGGTTTGTCCCTCATCGAATACCCAAGTTGACGACGCGCTAAAACAGGGTTGTAATTGATGCCTCTTTTTGTACCAAGAAGAGGTACATTAACAAAACTACCAAACCTATCAATAATCCTCGCTCCATAATAGACTTGTTTATACCATACAATATGAGAATGAGTAAGAGACAAAATCTTCTGTGACCAACGTAATCCATCCTTGAGATCCCAGAAAGCAATAGATTTGGGCAACTGAGAAATAAACCACTTGTATAGAAAAGGCGCACAAGAGATAATAATCCCCTCTTGGTAATAATTCTTGAGGTGAATAGAGTAATAAGAGCATCTCCAAGCAAAGTGAGGACTGGATTCCCAATTAAGAATATCCTAATGGCGTTAATATCAACAAAATTGTCAACATTAGGGAAAAAGAACAACCCATAGATGAGTAGAGAAAGAATAGCCTCAAAAGCATCCATGCTAGCAAAGTGACGAGCTCTCTCTATCAAGAACTTAGCAGTAAAACCACTAATACCTCCCTTAGAAATCATATGAGCCTCAATCTCGGACTTTTTCAAGTGAGTGACTGCTGCAATATCTTGAGACTTAGATTCTTCTTCCAAACCAGAGAAAGGAACATAATCATTAATAGGTCAATCAAGCATATAAGAATACTCATCTAATGTAGGCATAAGATGATAATCCGAAAAGGTGAAACACCGCTACAATGAATCTTAGAACTGGACCAAAGTAATGAGGATTCCATTCTTTATGTAGATACTCAAAAGAGATAAAATCCCTTCATATTTCTTTCTGGAAGCCTCAGGATTGTCAACCAAAGATCTCAACTTTCTCAACTCTTCTACCTTAGGAATCTTGAAACTGTATTTCTGAGTCTTTCTCCTTCCAAAATTCATGGTTAAAGAGTACCTGTGATATTTGCAAAGAGAAGTCTTAAGTTCCTTGAAAACATGGTTAAAGAATGCTTATGCATGCATGAATGCATGATGATGCAACAATCAGACACGAGATCACAAACATGGGGGGTTCATAGGTTCGACGTCATGAGCATGAAGTCAAAGGTACTACCCACAAGGTATGGACTAAGGGTTTAAACCACATGAAGAACAAGGTTCTAAAAGTTACCAGAGTCTACAATCCTCCTTTGGATATTAACAACGTCCAGATTTACTCGGTAATCGGTAATATTCTCAAGAGAAATTTGTCTGAGTGTAGTATCACGCATCAACTATTTCAGGACTACTCATTCATAGTCATCGCTCTACATCCTAAGCCAAGATAGGTTAAGGGTTATACTGTCCTCAGCTTCTCGGGATCTCAGGTCGAAAGCAGCAATGTCTTCCCGATTACACGATAAATAAGTACTAAAGTCAATGGGGCCTCCACTGAGTAGAGGATCTCATGCCAACTTATTTAGGACTACTCCTTCAAAGTCAACATGACTATACCATCCATCCTAAACTTAAGTTTTCCCAAGTCCGGGTATAGGACTTCCAAGAGATTGCCAAGCACCTTGAAAACCTGGAAAATCCAAACAAACAAGCAAATATACAACAAATAATAACACATACACAAATAAACAAAGATATGCTCAATCCACTTAGAGGTATTTCCCTAGTGAAGTCGCCAAATTTTTCTATAGCGGTAAAAACTTGAGACTAAGCCATTGATTGATTTAACTCACAAAGTGAAAATCACCACAACACTTTATTGTTTCCAAAGGAAATGGGAAAAGAGAGAATAAAACCCAAAATAAAATAGAGATCAAGGTAAAGGGGTTGGTTATGAAAAGTGAAGGTATTAGCACCCTAAACATCTATGGTACTCCGCATGAACCTCTTTGAAAATTTGTGTATTTGGATAAAAGGAGTTGTTATTGTAAAAGTGTTTGGAAAGATAAAAGAAAAAGAAATATTTTTATGCCTTTTGATTTGACAAAGTTTCCAATGAGCTTTGGGCCTACATACCAATAATGTGTAATGTTTAAATCAAAACCCATGTAGTTCGGGTAAAAAAGACCAAAGTTAGTTTGTTATGATTGTTTTTAATGTAAAAGACATTTTGTCTTATCTGAGTGGAAAACCAATAAACTATGACAATCATGGTAAAAAGAGAACTTGCCTCATCTTTAACATGGAAAACTTATAGCTTGGATCAAGTCAACATTTCAAGTATCAAGATATAAGGGGAAAGTTACTTCAATATTACCATATTTGTTAAAGTGGTGAGGTTTTCAAACACTCAAAGAAAAGACTAATATCTTAAACTTTTTGAAAAGGTTAAAAGAAAAAGTACACAAGGCACAAAAAGTTTGAATGAGGTTAATGACTTTTAGTCTTTTAAAGGATGTCAAAGTATGATTAAATGGATTAAGGTTTTGAATAAAGAAAAAAAGGTTTTGAAAATGCATGGAACTAAATCCATGTTTATTATGAAAGCGGTCCAAGTTTTAAAACAAGAAGAGTTTTGAAAAGGAGGGAGAAGATTTTGAAATTAAAGAAGATGGGCAAGAGATGAAGAGACTATCCTAAAGCAAAAAGTAAAAACTAAGGTGGGAAAAGGTCTAACCAAAAAAGAAGTCCACAATTGACATAATAAAGTCAATATTGCATTCCCATCCTTTGGAATAAAGCCACACATAATAAAGTAAAAGCATAAGATGAATAATAAATACCTCAGGTGCAAGCTTGCATCAGATGAATCCAATAGGGAACATATGACTTGACATGTATCAGATGAATTACTCTTGCATCAGATGAAATTTTAAAGTAACACCTTCACACAAAAAATTTCTCAATACACATGTATAATAACTATAAGGTAAAACAAGATCCAAAGATCCCATTGTCTCAAGGTATCAAGGCTTCTAATCCTAAGTCCAAGAGGTCCAAAACATCAATATGCAAAGGATAGTAACCAATAGTCTAAGAAGAGCCTTAAGTCTTTTAGTGTTCGAGTTTATTATTAATGATTTAAGAACAAAAATAAAATTACAAGTGGACAAAGAAAAAAGGAAAAAGCATAAACAATACCCAAGTGGGATAAAATTAAAGTGCAGAAAGATAAACAAGTTGCATGAAATGTAAATGCAAAAGATAAAAGTGCATAAAGGTAAAGGCATACAATAAATTCATAAAGTAAAGTTAATAGTTAGTAAATTGGAAGTTAATGGTCAAATGTATGATCAACAATGGTTGAATGATGATCTTCGACCAAAAATAATTAAAATTAATTAGAAGATTGATAAAATCAAAGCCTCCTAACAACAAGTCTCATGGATATTGGACCCAAAGATAATAAATCAACCATACTTGGACATGCAAACATAAACTTTGAACCACGGATGATCATTTTTCGATTTGGGACAAATTTAGCACTATGTTAAGCAATAAAAAAAGAACCTATGTAGAAGTCAGTACTATACGAGGCTGGTCAATAACAATGTATGTACCATACATGTTAGAGATATGGTAGAAATCATACTCCTAAAATATGTAGCACAAGTAAAAATAAAAGGTGGTCAAGACCTAAGTCATGGAGAATAGTTTATTAACTATCCATAAGCTTAGATGAACTCAAATTAAAATGCCTTATCCAAATAGATAAAAAGATAAAAAATATGAAGCAAATAAAGAAGATATGAACAAGAAAATAAATCCCACATTTGAATCAAATGATTAATATAGTTATCATTAAAATCATTCATCCATTTTGGTGGAGTTAAAACTCAACACCCAAAATCCAATGAGTTTAATGAAACTTATGATTAAAAACCATATGATCCAAGATCAACCATGATATATACAAAAATAAAAGGCTAGAAAAATAATAAAATAATATTTTTTAAAATGGTATTAAATGGAAATAAAAGAAAAAATATGAAAATTTAAACAAACCTTTAAATAAATTGCAACTTAGGTCATAGAAAAATCAGAAATACTTTAAAAATATTCACAAATTTTTTCAATATTTTTGAAATCAGAAACTAATTTTAAAATACTTAAAATCAAATCAAAAGATCAAAAATAAGTGAAAAATAGAAAACCTAAAAATAAAATCCCAATTTAATCACGTAGGTGTAAAATCATTATTAGATCATATAATATTTTTTTAAGGATTTAAAAAGTATTAAAAAAAAATTTAAACAGATTAAAATCAATAAATAAAGTAAAATTCATTAAAAATATAAAACATCAACATAAAATTCTTGAAAAATATCCATTAAATCATAAATAATTCAAAATATTTTTTTGTGAATTTTTCATAATTTTTAGATAAAAAGTAAAAGAGTTGTGAATTTTTTAAGCTAAAAAGAATAAAACAAATTTTTTTAAAATATAATAAATCAGATAAAACATGGAGCATATGATATGATTCATTAAATCAACATGGCTGATCAAGTTGTGAGGTGATGGCATATGGTGAGCTAGAGTCAACACGCGTGCATTATGTATTAAAAGGTCAAGCCAATCAAATTAAAATAATTGGCCAAAGATTATTGGTTGAGGATGTTAGACTATGGCGTCTTATCTAGAGGGGGTTGAATAGATCATCAAGCCAAAATTTAAGTTTAAAATATGTTTTGAAAACTTTAAATTGAAAAGAGTGAACGCGGGAGATTCATAAAACGTGTCATCTATTGAACCTTAGTTATTGGAACTCGGGTATGCAAATATAAAATTGCAAATGGAATGAAGATGATAATTTTAATTAATTGGAATTTAATAAAGTAACACTTTATGAATTGTTTAGATCAAGTTACTAGCAATGTTATTTCCAATGCAATTATCAAAAGAACAAACGACAAACAATTTTCCGAACACTTTGTGAGCAATTGAATTTTAAAATTTTTTCTTTGATTTATGTTGACACAAAAAAACACTTATAACAAAAAACGATTATAAGCAATATCAACACTTAGTTTAAAACAAAAATAGTTCGGAAAAATTTTTACAAGTCAATTGATAACACAATGCTATTGAACAAATTGGTTTATGAAAATAAAGCAAGTAAAACAAATTGTCTTCACAGTTCCCTAGTTTCGTCCTTGCATGTGGATACGTCTGTGCCTAATTACAATGGAATTACGAAAATTCTTACTATGCAAAAAGTTGATGTTATTTCTCTGTTTATTGTGATTGCCATTATGTTTTGTAAAGCTAACTTAGCTTAAACATGTTGAATCAAGATATTCTATCAACTGGAGAAACATGTCGAATGGGATGTGTTGTACCCCAAAATTTGGCCTCCCATATTCTTCAAAATTTATCAAGAAATCATCTTCAACTGGTTCAAGATTTCTCAAGAGATTGTATAGCCAACTGTCTCCTAAGCCAGTCAAAATTAGGGTTTTGGTTCTCTCAAGGAATTTGAGGTTTTCAATGCTTCAATCAAGTCCATAGGCCTATATATATTGTCAAGCATCTACATGCCAAGTTTCAAGATTCACAATGCCAGTTTGCACAGTCAAAAGCCCTAGTTGCTCCACAACCAACTGCAGGGGCAAAATGGTCATTTTACAGTCAAAAGTCAGAATTTTTGGTCAACATCTTATTTTGAGCTCACAATCATCATTTGATCAAGACTTGATCATGATTCCACAAGAATGGCTCAAAAATCATCAAAGATGCAAAAGTTACTATTTTTGGACAGTAGAAAAGTCAACTGTATCTTGACCAGGGCATAACTTTTTCATGGTTCATCAGAAAAATCCCATCCAATGCTCATTTTGAAGGGGATGACATTTCTACAACTCATCTTCACATTCCAAGTCCAAGAAATGCTCTCACAAGAAGTTACCAATTTTTACATTATAGGTCAAATTCAAAAGTCAACAAAAATGCACTTTAAGTCAAAGACCATAACTTGAGATTGGTAAATCAAAATGACATGGGACCAAAGGCATTGGTTAGAGGACTTCAAGACCTTTCCAAAATGTCCAATATCATGTTCATAGGATCAAAATTGAGCAAGATATGTATTGGAGAAGTTGGGAAATTTTTGTGAATTTGCAAAAGTCAACTTTGCTCAAAATACCTTATTTTTGCTAATGGGCCTCAAATACCTTCTTGAAACTTTGTCCAAGGCTTATGCACGACCCATTGAGATTATTTGGATTTTATTTTCTTATTTTTTATTAATTAATTGGATTTTTAAATTGATTTTAATTCATTTAATTAATTTAAAATGTAGGAAATTCAAAGATTTGATTTTTCAATCTTTTGGTGAAGCAAACAAGCTCAAGATATGCTGGAAAATTCGTGTGTCAATCAAAGGGACAAAAATCTCCAAGTTTGGCAAGTTTTCTCAATCAAAAAGATGCAAAAAGATGTGATTGCAAATCAAATATTCAAACCATTATTCCATGGATTTCTTGGCCAAGATTTAACCTAATTCCATTCTACTATAACTACACAACCTAACCCTAATGCCATGGACGAGAATTTGCTGCAGAAAAATCATAATCACATTCAAGAAAAATCCAAGAAAACTCAAAACTGTTTTCTGTGTTCTGGGGCGAATTAAGGACCTTTGTTGATTTCAATCCATTTCAGGAGGTCCCCAGGATGATTTGCAATCAATTTCCAGTTTCATAGCTCCAAGAATCACTAGTTTCAGAACCACGGTTTGCTTCTCATGTCCATAATCGTAACTCATATTTTATGCATAATTAACATGATTTAATCATTGTTTGGTGTTGCTTGAATTCATATAAAGCTTTTGGCATAGGTTAATTGCATTATAACACGCAGAATCATAAGTTACCATTGGAGGATTTTAGGGTTCTTGAGGTCTCAAATTGGGGCTTTACAGCCCAGGAAAAATTAAGCTTCATAAGACCTATGGTTAGAATCGTCAAGGCCAGACGAACACAGTGATATACTCGCGAAATATTTATGTTCAACACAGAGCTATTCACTATTTTTTGTGGTTGAAGTTTGTGGGGGTTAAAAACCCCCGCTATCTAACCTTGCTTTTTCATAATTTCCAACATATTAATTGTTTGCATATATTATATTTGATTATTATCATTATATCAAACGCATGCAAGTGGTTCAGTGGATGGTGCGTTGGTTGTGTATCATTGGGACTTGGGTTCGATTCCCAGGTCCACCCAAAACTCTATAATATTTTTAATAACATGTTCATATGCAGGCATCCTAAAAGTATTCCACCATACACTTTCAAATCCCAGGCGCCAAGTGGCCACATGCTGGAATCTGATGGTCATGATTGGAAGACCATGGTACTCCTGGTCAATGCATGTGCAGCTGATCTCCAAAGTCAAACGTGGCTTGATTGCTAATGGGCCCAGAATTGCCAAGCAAACCTCCAAAAAGGCCTAGCACCCCCCTGGTTTATTATTTCTTTTTATTTTCCCTTTCTTTTATTTTCTTTTAATTATAATTATTATCATTATTATTATTAACTAACAAATAATTATTTTCATAATTAATTCAGAAAACAATATTTTCTTATTATTATTATTATTTATTAATTATTATTTTGTGAATAAATACCAACAAATTAATTTAGTCTAATTAGGTTAACTTTAATCTTTTTCTCAATAAATAAAATAAATTAGAATTAGGGTTTCTTTTGACCATTTTAATTTTTTTTCTTGTATTTCATTAAAAACATAAAAAACTAAAAAATACTTTTTCTTTTATTTAATTAATTAGAATTAGGTTTAATTAAATGCAAAAAGGACCAAAATTCATTCTTTTCTCAAAAAGGGTCAAAACGCTAAGGACTTCTCCGATTTAACTTTTATTCGCGCATTATTATTTTTGATCATTATTTATGTATCTGTTCCGAGAATGTAATAGATAATTAGAACTTTTATCGCTTTCTTTAATTTCTCGCATTTATCTTTCCAAGGGTTGTTTTTGGCGATGTAAATACCTGACGCCTTGTAATAGCGTAGATTTACTTTCCACAATTTATTTTCCGCACAATTATTAACTGTTAATTATGCATGCAAGACTTGTCTGAAAAATAAAATCAAAACGTAGCTCACCAATAACATGTACAAGATAACTTAACATGAAATTTGACACACGTGCACATGCCACTCCTAGGGTACGCCTCACTTGGTTGCCTCGAGGTGGTCATTAAGTATAGGGTGTTTTAGAGGTCGCCCTCTTGTCTAAAGATCCAGTTGCCTCGAAACGGTTGCCTCGGATAAAAAAGGATCTAGGACATTAGGGTTACCGCTAAGGTGTCCTACTATTGCTTCGGTGACCACACATGTCCCTATAATCGAATTGACTCGAATAACTCCAACGACGGTGCTACCTACTTCTCAATAGTGGGATAGCATTGTCTAAAGGACATTTACACAGCTTAATTCCTTAGAGTAGGTAGATTTCTCCTGGGTACTTGCTCTTTCAAAACAAAAAAACAACTTTTCGCACCTACACTTTCAAAAGGTTTTCAAACAAACACTTCATACACTCTTGAGGGCTGATACAAGAGTTACCTAGAAGTTTTCAAAACAAACTTTTTCAAAATCCACAAACACAAGAAAAGAAAACATTTTTGAAAACATAGTGAGCAAGTACCTAAGAGCCCGTGGATAACCACGGATAGAAAGGGTGCTAACACCTTCCCTTTCTATAATCTACCTCCCGAACCCGAGAAACATATCGAAAAGGAATTTTTCTGTGCTTTTGTCCTTTCCTTGTTGGATAAAATAAAATACGGTGGCGACTCTTGCTTACCGCGACATTTTGCAAAAACAAACGCAAACGCGAACCAGCATTCCAAAATTGTCAGTTCTCATTCCCACCGATCACAGAACTGACGACTCTGCTGGGGATATATATAAGTGAGGTGTACCTTAGGATTAGACCACTCTTGATTTCAATTGCTTGCTTCGATTGCTTTAATATTGTGGGCTTGTTTTGGAGTTTCATAGATCCTAACCCGGATCTGGGGATACCCTTTTAGAAGTAGCAACAAACTGTGAGGGAACTGTGTGGGGTATACCGACACGGTTGAAGCAGTTGCTACGTTGATGTGGCACTTTGGTGAGTACAGGTAACCCTTAAGTCAAGTCAAGGAGAGTACGGGGCCTCTGCGTGGTGTCGTGAAGCATCAACTGACCTTAGAAACCTTACTTGACCATCCTGGCCTCTTTAGGGGTAGTGAGATGACCGGCTTTGGTGCAGTCCGAAGTTGGTAGATACTCGATACTACACTCATTGAGGGTTGTTTTCTTGGAATATTTTGATCGCCAGTTCAGTGGCTAAATCAAAACAATGAACATAGAAAACAACCCAATGATATTGAGCTCCTTAGAACCCGGTTACTTTTGATAGGACATGTTTTGAGCCCACCAACTTCAAGAGGGTAGTACCTAAACTTCATGCTGGCCTAAACTCTAAGGGTTGTCTGGTGTGACTTGTGTGCCTTATCATGTTTGCTTTTTGTGAATACTTGTGGTGTGTCTTCATCATAACATCATAACATCATAAAGCATCATACGCATTTACTAACCACTTCAAGGGTTCGAATCTTCATCTTTGTTCTTGTTTTGTAGGACATGGAGTCTCTCCGCAGAAAGACAATTCAGGTCAACCTTGTAAGGATCCCTCCTCAGCTTAAGGAGCTTACATCCAGGATTCCCGAGAACTCTTCTTTCAGTGAAAGGCATGGTAGACTCATCAGTTTGGTCAACACCAACATTGAAGAAGATATGATAAAAGTTATCTTCCAGTTCTTTGACCCTTTGCACCACTGTTTTACTTTCCTGGATTATCAATTAGTGCCTACTTTGGAAGAGTTTTCTCAGCTTCTGAAGGTTCCCATTCTCAGTCAACTACCATACAACGGTACGGAAAGGGAACCAAAACTTGAAGAGTTTGCTAAAGCATTACGCCTACAACCATCTGACATCAAGGGGCATTGGGAAATCAAAAGTGGTATCAAAGGATTCTTGGCAAAGTTCCTGTTTGAGAAGGCACAAGAATGTTGGAATTCCCTTGACCTACAAGCCTTTGAAGAAGTTGTGGCGCTCCTTGTCTATGGGTTGGTGTTGTTCCCGAATCCGGATCAGCTTATAGATATCAATGCTGTCAAGATTTTCATGTCCAGGAATCCTATACCTACGTTGCTTGGGGACATCCTCCACTCATGTTACACTCGAACCATGAGTAAAAGAGGTGTTCTCATGTGCTGCACTCCTCTCCTGGCAAGGTGGTTTATTTCGCACCTTCCACAATCAGTTTTGAAGAACGAGCGGGGTTTGAGATGGTCACAACGATTAATGACTCTTACACATTCTGATATACATTGGTGTTATCGGTCCAGAGAAAATGTCATTATCATTGATCGTTGCGGAGAATTTCCTAATGTTCCTTTACTTGGAATTAGAGGAGGCATTACTTACAACCCTTGTCTAGCTTTGAGACAGTTTGGATATGCTCGGAGGGATGGCCCTCATGACATGTTGATTCCTGACATAGTTTTTGACTTCGACAATGATACGCAAGGACTTCGCCAAAGGTTCATCAGAGCTTGGAGGATGCCTAACAAGGTGGATAGTAAGACACTGGGGCACAAGAATTCCATTCCCCTTGATCCCTACCTCAAGTGGGTACGAGCCCGCTCCCAGAAGCTTATGATGCCATATCCTCACATTCGCCCCGTGATCAAAGAGCCTGTTTTGGAAGGAGAGGTGCCATACACCATTCAACATCCTGACATGCCAACGTCTTGGGAAGAAATGCAAAAGAGTTGGATCCAACTCAAGGAAGAGCGGAATTCTCTTGAAGCCAGTCTACATGCCAGTGAGAAGAAGGTCTTGGAGCTCACCCGCCTACTGCACGAGGAAAAGACTCTCAACACTTACATCGCTCCAAAGAAGATGCGCAGTGTCTTTTGGGATTAAGTATTTTGTAATATTTCGCCCATGAGGCATTGATGTACTGAACAGATTATTTATTAATATAACATGTGTTCCTTTTTGTCTACAACGAATTTGAATTCTCGAACCCTTGAATGCATTGCATAAATAGCATATCATGCATCATGTGCATAACAGGTACTCTTTTTTACAGGTCACTCATCTTCTTCGCTGTTTATTTCAGCAATCATCATGTCTTCTGAGCCTACTACCGAACAAGCTATCAAGGCCCTCCAGGCCCAGAACGCCCAGTTCCAAGAGTTGGTCATGAGCTTAGCCCAGGGTCAACAAGAGTTGAAGACTCTGATTCTGAAGAAGAAGAAGAAGAGGACTGTGTTGTTCAACACTAGACAGAGGTTTGGAAATGGACTCCAAAATGAGGCTGATCTGGCTACTTCCTATGTAGGGAAAGACAGTCCCCAATAGAGAAGGGTTCCTAGTCCCATGGTCTCCGACAACGAGACAGATTACAATGATGAACAGTACCCTCCTGTTGAGGACAGGTACAAACAGCTGGAGGACCGTCTAAGCGCTATGGAGATTCAACATGTGCCCGGGTTGGACTTTGGAGACCTAGGCTTATCCTCTGGGGTGGTGATCCCCCACAAGTTCAAGGCACCTGCCTTTGCAAGGTATGACGGAGCTTCCTGTCCTAAGCTGCACCTCCGTTCTTATGTAAGGAAGATCCAACCTTACACAGCTGACAAGAATTTATGGATCCATTTCTTCCAGGATAGTCTTTCAGGGACTCAACTCGAATGGTTCTATCAGCTGGATGGAACCAGTATTCGTAACTGGGAGGACTTGGCTACTGCGTTTTATAAGCAGTATCAGTATAATTCCGACCTCGCTCCTACGCGTACCCAACTCCAGGGTATGTCACTAGGGACGGGTGAAGGATTTAAGGAATATGCACAAAAGTGGAGAGATCTGGCTGGAAGGGTGCAGCCACCTTTGACTGACCGTGAGCTCGTTGATATGTTCCTGGGGACCCTGTCTGGTCCTTTCTTCAACCATCTGATTGGGAATTCTTCTGCTGGGTTTACAGATCTGATCTTGACCGGTGAAAGGATAGAAGCTGGTATCAAGTCTGGGAAGATACAAAAAGGGGCCTCCTCGAGCTTTGAAAAGAAGCCCTTCAAGAAGGAATCTAGTGCTGTTTATGGTTCAAGGAGACAAAATAAACCGGAACACCGCCAAACTGTCAACGCAGTGGTAATTTTAAAGCCTGCTGCTGCTCCTCAGCAATATAACCAACCAAGGGGTGAGAGACCCAAAAGGCAGTACACTCGGCTCAGTATGACCCTGTCTCAGATATTGCCATAACTACTGTCAACAAATCTGGTAACTATAAAGGAAGCTCCAAAGGTTGTAAACACCACCTCTCCAAAGTACAATCCCAACGCCCACTGCGCTTATCACTCTGACATCCCGAGGCATAACACAGATGATTGTTAGGCTCTGAGGAATAAGGTTCAAGACCTTATTGATGCTAAAGAAATAGAGTTCGAGGCGCCCGAAAGGCCCAATGTGGTGACTGCTCCCATGCCCAAGCATGGAGTGAATGCTGTGGAAGAAGATCTGTATGTAGCCTCCGTGGATGAGATTGTTACTCCGCTATTGACCGTCAAAAGGAACCTGTTGCTAGCCGGTTTATTTCCGGAATGTAGTAAAGGTTGTCGTCTATGTTCTGTTTCACCTGCTGGTTGTCCTTTGTTGAGGTCAGGCGTCCAAAACCTGATGGATAACAAAGAGATCTTGTTCGAGAAGATTGCTGTTCCTGCTATCCCTGCCGAAGAAGTGTCCATTATTACTATTTTCAACAAATCTCCTAGGGCTCCCTCAAAGAAGCCTGTCAAAATCATGTCTACTTAGAAGGTTTCTCCTATCATCATCACTGTTCCGGGGCCCCTCCCCTATACATCTGACAAAGCTGTCCCTTGGCACTATGGGGCAGATGTTTATGTTCTTGGAGTAAAACAAGAGTTTGATACTAGTACCGGCGTCAGCAACATCACTAGGCTTGCCAAAGTCACTCGTAGTGGTAGACTGTTGTTGTACCCCAAAATTTTCCCTCCCATATTCTTCAAAGTTCTTGACAAGCATCACCTCAAATGGTTCAAAGTCTACTCAAGGGCTATACAGTCAACCATCCTCCTAAGCCAGCCAAATTAGGGTTTTGGTTCCTGCAAGGAAGTTGAGGTTTTCAAGGGCTCAATCAAGTCCCATATGCTCATACACTTTGTTAAGCACCTACATGTCAAGTTTCAAGGCTCACAAGGTCAAGTTGCACAGTCAAAAACCCTAATTGCTTCACAGTCAACTGTAGGGGCAAAATGGTCATTTGGCCGTCAAAATGACATGGGACTAAAGACATTGGTTAGAGGACTTTAAGACCTTTCCAAAATGTCCAAGAACATGTTCATAGCTTCAAAATTGAGCAAGACATGCATTGGAGAAGTTGGGAAATTTTTGTGAAATGGCCAAAGTCAATTATCCTTGAAACTTCATTTTTGACAAAAGGGGCCCACTTTTTCCACTTGTTTAAGCTTGGCCATGCCTCCCACGTGTCCCACAATTTATTTCAAGATTAAAAATTAATTTTCCCATTTTTATTTAATTTTATTTGATTTAATTCATTTTAAATCTTTAAAATTCAAATGAAAATCAAGAAAATTAATTAAGGGATATATTTTGTGTTGAATTGCTTTGATACACCATCATTCACCTTCCAAATCCGTGTACATCCTATTATGGGCATAGAAATTCAAATTTTGACAAAAAATGGCAAGTTGTTTAAATGGTGTTCATGGCAAAATCAAGAACATAATTGCATTGGTTTATTGTGCATTATATTGATGGATACTCATTACAAAAGACATATGCAAGCTTCTGAGACCAGGGACACGACCTAAAAAAGCTCCAAAACGGCCAAACAAATTTCCAATTTTCAAGAGAAAAAAGTGAAACTGAAAACCACTTTTCAGTGCAATTCAATCTTCCCTTTTAATCCAAATACGTTCCTTACATCCCCAGGAACGATTTGCAATCAGAATTAAGCCAAATCACTCAAGGAATCACGCCATACAAGTCCCACGGTTTGAATTATTTTTCAGAATTCCATATCATCATTCATGTGTTTTTAACCATTCTTTTGAATTGATTTATGTTCATAGGGACATTCTGAAGCTTTTGGCTTAATACAATTTGGTTGTAGTGCCCTGAATAGGAATCCACCATTAGCGATTATTAGGGTTCTCAGAGCTTCGAATTTGGGGTTTCTTTCATGCTGTAAAATTAAGACTCTAAACAGGCATGGTCGAAATCAGCAGGATGGGACGAACTTGATGAACATGTCGCGCCTTTTTTATATTCACCATATAGCTAATCGCTATTTTTGAAATTGATGTTTTGTGGGGGTTTAAAACCCCCGTTATTTGCCTGTGATTTTTGTTTCAGAACGAAGATGATGATAGCGTGGCAAGCAGGGAGTGGTCCATTCGAATTCGCGCGCGCGTTTCAGCGTATAGGGCACTGATCTCATATATTCTTTTGTTTCTATTATGTTTACAAATGAACGCGTTTGGTTCAGTGGCTGGCCAGGTGTTTGGTAATCCCTGGGACATGGGTTCGATTCCCAGGTCCCCCCATAGTTCCATATTATTTTTTTCAATACTTTCCTGTGCAGATTCCAATATGAGGTGCACCATAAGTCTCACATCCCAGCGTTGCCATGTGTCATCAGTACAGATCCAAAGGACAAAAAGTGAGGAATACCATGTGCTCAGTCAAAGCGTGCTGCAGGCAACCAAGGAAAGTCAAATGTGGCTTGTTCAAATGGGCCTCAAATCTCAACAATACACCCTCAAATTTCAGCCCACACCCCCTTGGGTTTTACTCTTTTTTTTTATTTATTATTTTGTTTTGTCATTTTCTTTTTTATTTACTTGCCTTATTTTACTTTTTCTAACAATTAACATAATTAACATATTTTCATAAAAAATCAAAAAAATAGAATTAACATCATTATTATTATTATTATATTATTTTGTAAATAAACATTAATTGAAATAGTTTAATTAGGCAATTTTGACTTTTCCTTTAACAATTAAAATAATTTAGAAATAGGTTAACTTAGAATTTTAATTCTTTTCTTTTATTTCATAAAAACATAAAAACACAAAAAATATATTTTCTTTTAATTAAATTAATTAATTAGTCATTAGTTAGTTTTAATTTCATTTTAAATACAAAAAGACAAAAAAATCAATTTCTTTTCTAAAAAAGGGTCAACACCCTTAGAACATTCCCGATTCTTTCTTTCGCGCGCATTTCAGTTTTAATTTCTTATTTCTGATTATTATGTAACTGCCTCCGGATGTAATAGTAATTAGGATTTTTACTGTTTTTATTTACTTTCCGTACTTATTTACCAAAAACGGGTCTTTGTATTTTTGGCGATGTATAGACCCGCGCCTTGTAATAGCGTAGGATTTATGTTTCCACAATTTACTTTTCGCACCCCCTTAACTGTTAGCGATGCATGAAAGAATGTATGTAAATAAAAACAACTCGTAGCTCACTAATTACAAAGACAAACCTTAACTGAATACAACACACAATACACACACCACTTCTAGGGTACGCCTCACTCGTTGCCTTCGAAACGTGGTCGTCAAGTATAGGACGTTTTAGCGGTCGCTCTTATGTCCATGATCCAGTTGCCTCGAAACGGTTGCCTCGGATAAAAGGATCTAGGACGTTAGGGTTACTTCTAAGGTGTCCTACTGTTGCTTCGGTGACCACACTGTCCCGATAATCGAATTGACCCGAACAACTCCAACAATGGTGCTACCTACCTCTCAATGGTGGGATAGCACTATCTAAAGGACACTTACACAGCTTAATTCCTTAGGGTAGGTAGATGACTCATGGGTACTTGCTCTTTTCAAAAACAAACAAAATACTTTTCACACCTTACACTTTCAAAAGCTTTCAAAACAAATTTTTCAAACACTCTTGAGGACAGATACAAGAGTCATTCAGAAATCTTTCAAAGAAACTTTTTCAAACCCACTCACATTTGAAAAGAAAACATTTTGAAAACATAAGAGCAAGTACCTAAGAGCCCATGGATAACCATGGATAGAAAGGGTGCTAACACCTTCCCTTTCTATAAATCTACCTCCCGAACCGAGAAACAATCTCATAAGGAATTTTGCTGTGCTTTTGTCCTTTCCATGTTGGAGAAAATAAAAGACGGTGGCGACTCTTACTTCCGCGACATTTCGCGAAACCAGCTAAAAACAGTCAGTTCTATTTCCACCGATCACAACTATTCTCACCAGATATTGCGCCACCAGCCATCCAGAGACCTATTGTCATCACACCTGCAAGTGTGCCCACTTCCCTTCCTGACCAAGTTCCTATTTCTACCCCTGCTGCCGAGTCATCTGACGCTCGGGGAAAAGGGATTGCTACTGATGTGCCTGCCCAAACGGAGGCACCAAAGACAACCACCGTTGAAGCTTCCAAGCAGGAAATGGAAGAGATTCTTAAGATTATCAAGAAGAGTGATTTCAATGTAGTTGAACAGCTGGGGCACACCCCATCTAAAATTTCTAGGCTATCACTGTTGTTGTGTTCAGAGGCCCATGCCAAGGCTCTGATTACCTTCCTGAAGACGGCCCACGTGCCACAAGAGACGTCAACTGATCAATTTACCGATTGTGTGGCCAACTTAACTGCTGATAATGGTTTGGGTTTCTCCGACGCTGATCTGACTGCTAAAGGGAAGAACCATAACGATGCCCTGCATGTCTCCATTGAATGCAGGGGCACTACTCTTGCCCATGTGCTGGTTGACACTGGTTCCTCATTGAACGTATTACCCAAGAAAGCTCTAGACAGGCTGGATTGTAAGGGTTTAGAGCTCAAGCCAAGTAACATTGTTGTCCGGGCCTTTGACGGGTCCAAAAGGATGGTACATGGTGAAGTTGATATTCTAATCAGGGTTGGTTCTTAGGTCTTTGATTCAACATTCTACGTGATGGACATCCGACCATCTTACTCTTGTTTGCTGGGTCGTCCTTGGATCCACAAGGCTGGAGCCGTGACCTCCACACTACATCAGAAACTGAAGTACCCGACCAGAGGGAAGATTGTGACAGTCCAAGGGGAAGAAGAGTATATGGTCAGCCACCTCAACTCGTTCTGGTACATATAAATGGACGGGGAATTCATTGAGACCCCCTTTCAACACTTTGAAGAGGTTCCTCCGACACTGGCGTCAGCAGAAACTGTGATCGAAGATTCTCCTTTGAAGATGGATTCCTTAAAGGATGCCCGGGCTGTGGTTGAGAAGGAAGCTCAGAGGGTTGTTCGTAAAGCAAGGATTGGAAGACCTCCTGTGTTCATCACCAACCCGGGAGTAAATGCTATTAAAGACAACGTGGAGGAATCTGAATTCGACAGCTGGATCTACCCAACGACCAACGGTGGACCAAGCAACTGGACTGCGAAAGACTTCGTACCTATTACTTTTGTCACTCAGTAATGAACTCCTTTGTTTTGAATTTGTAACATACAATAATTTGAAACTTTATGGCCCGGTGTCTTACCCGGGGCACCGTGGCTTTATTTGTGAGGGCTTTTGTGTGTCATTTTCATATATCATTAATAAAAGCATTGGACGTTTTTTGCATTTCAAATCTTGCGCTCCTTGTCTCTCTTTATTATATATTGCAAAACAACTATATTTACACACACTCACTTATACAGGTTCCAATCCACTCTGGATCTCACTGGTAACGACTCTGCTACTGCCAGTTATGACTTCGAAAATCCGATCAACTTAGCCGAGGACGAAGGTGAAGATGATTGCGAAGTGCCTGGTGAGCTTGCAAGACTGTTACTCCAGGAAGAGAGGGCTATTCAGCCACATGAAGAGCCAGTGGAAACGGTAAATCTGGGTACTGAGACAGACATAAAGGAAGTCAAGATTGGTGCCAATCTAGAGTCTAGTGTGAAACAACGGTTGATTCAGATGCTGCATGACTATGTGGAAATATTTGCCTGGTCTTATGAAGATATGCCTGGGTTGGATACCGACATCGTGGTTCATCACTTGCCTACCAAGGAAGAATGCCCTCCGGTAAAGCAGAAGGTCCGTCGTATGCGCCCAGAGATGTCCAAGAAAATCAAAGCTGAGGTTATGAAACAATTTGACGCCGGTTTTCTAGCAGTGACTTCTTACCCTCAGTGGGTGGCCAACGTGGTTCCAGTGCCGAAGAAAGATGGTAAGGTCCGAATGTGTGTTGATTACAGGGATTTGAACAGGGCGAGCCCCAAGGATGACTTCCCTCTACCTCATATCGACGTTCTGGTTGACAACACTGCTCAGCATAAGGTATTCTCCTTCATGGACGGTTTCTCCGGTTATAATCAGATCAAGATGGCTCCCGAAGACATGGAGAAGACCACTTTTGTTACTCAGTGGGGCACCTTTTGCTACAAGGTCATGCCGTTTGGGTTGAAAAATGCTGAGGCAACCTACCAACGTGCCATGGTTGCTTTGTTTCATGACATGATCCACCATTTGATCGAAGTATATGTCGACGATATGATTGCAAGGTCCCAAACTGAGGAGGAACACCTTGACCATCTACAGAAGCTGTTTGACCGTTTGAAGTTGTACAAGCTGAGGTTGAACCCGAACAAGTGCACCTTCGGGGTGAAATTTGGAAAATTGCTAGGTTTCGTCGTAAGCGACAAAGGTATTCAAGTGGACCCTGCCAAAGTGAAAGCCATACAAGAGATGCCAGTTCCCAAGACAGAGAAAGAAGTCAGAGGCTTTCTAGGACGTCTGAACTATATTGCCCGATTCATCTCACATCTAACTGCTACCTGTGAACCAATCTTGAAGCTGCTGAAGAAAGATCAAGTAGTACGTTGGAATGATGAATGTCAGGCCGCTTTCGAAAGAATCAAAGAGTATCTCCAAGAACCACCCATTCTTATGCCACCGGTTGAAAGGAGACCTCTAATCTTATACTTGACAGTACTTGACAGCTCAATGGGGTGTGTGCTGGGGCAGCATGACGAGTCTGGCCGAAAAGAGCACGCTATTTATTACCTTAGCAAAAAGTTTACCGACTGTGATACCTGATACTCACTGCTCGAGAAAACTTGTTACGCTTTGGTATGGGCTGCTCGCCGGCTGAGACAGTATATGTTGATTCACACTACTCTCTTGATTTCAAAAATGGATCCAATCAAGTAAATCTTCGAAAAGCCTTCCTTGTCCGGAAGAATAGCAAGATGGCAAATGATCTTGACTGAATATGACATCCAGTACACGATGCAAAAAGCAATCAAGGGAAGTGTATTGGCAGACCATTTGGAACATCAGGCAGTGGATGACTACCAATCTATGAACTTTGAGTTTCCAGATGAGAATATCATGGTGGTGACTGATTATGAAGTACCTGGACCGGATGAAGTACCTGAGGAAGGATCCCGATGGTCTATGCACTTTGACGGAGCCTCCAATGCTTTGGGTAACGGTATTGGCGCCGTGATCATATCTCCTAAAGGCACTCATACTCCACTTACTGCCCGGCTATGTTTCAACTGCACCAACAACATGGTGGAGTATGAAGCCTGCATCATGGGTCTTCGAGCTGCAATTGACCTAAGGATCAAGTTTCTGAGTGTCTTCGTAGATTCCTCTCTCGTGATCAGTCAAATCAAAGGCGAGTGGGATACGAAACACCCAAATCTTATTCCTTACAAGGAGTATGTATTGACGTTGATCCCCCATTTCGAGGAGATAACCTTTAAACACTTCCCAAGAGAAGAGAATCAGTTGGCGGACGTGCTAGCTACGATGTCTTCTATGTTCAAAGTCAAATGGGACAACGAGGCTCCCCAGATCATTATCTGGAAATTGGATGAACCTGCACATTGCTGTGATCTTGAGGCTGAAGAGGTAATAGAGAAACCTTGGTATCACGAAGTAAAACGGTACCTTGAAGCTCAAGAATACCCCGAGGGTGAATCCGTTAATGACAAGAAGTTTCTGAGAAGGTTCGCGGCAAAGTTCTTCCTCAGCAACGGCATTCTCTACAAACGAAACCATGATTCAACTTTAATGTGTTGTGTGGATAAGACTGAAGCAGAAAGGATCATGGCAGAGCTGCATGAAGGTACCTTCGGAACGCATTCCAGTGGACATACCATGGAAAAGAAAATCCTTCGGGCAGGATATTACTGGTCCACAATGGAAGCCGACTGTTACCAACATTCTCGGACATGTCACAAATGCCAAATCTATGCCGATAAGGTGCACATTCCTCCAGTTCCTCTGAATGTCTTGATGGCACCTTGGCCTTTTGCAATGTGGGGCATTGATATGATCGGAGAGATCAGACCTACGACATCCAACGGGCACCGCTTCATCCTGGTAGCGATTGATTACTTTACAAAGTGGGTTGAAGCAGCTTCCTATGCTACCGTAACCAAGAACGTGTTGGCACGGTTCATTCGGCATAACCTGATCTGTCGCTATGGCGTCCCGGAAAGGATCATTACGGACAATGGTACCAATCTTAACAACAAGATGATCACTGAGCTCTGCGAGCAATTCAAGATACATCACCACAACTCTTCTCCCTACCGACCGAAGATGAATGGGGCTGTAGAAGCAGCTAATATGAATATAAAGAAGATTGTGCAGAAGATGACAATGACCTACAAAGATTGGCACGAGATGTTACCGTTTGCTCTTCATGGGTACCGTACCTCAGCACGAACATCAACAGGGGCAACTCCCTTTTCCTTGGTCTATGGCATGGAGGCAGTCTTGCCTATTGAAGTTCAGATACCCTCTCTCCGGATAATGAAGGATGCAGGTTTGAGCGAAGATGATTGGATCCAGACTCGACTTGATCAATTAAACCTAATTGACGAAAAGAGACTCACTGCTATTTGTCATGGTCAGACGTACCAAAAACGGATGATCAAGGCTTTTAACAAGAAAGTCAGACGACAAGAGTATCAAGTTGGGGATCTGGTAATCAAGCGCATCATCCTACCTCAAGGTGATCCCAGGGGCAAATGGACCCCTACGTACGAAGGGCCATTTATGGTTAAGAACATCTTCTCAGGAGGTGCGATGATTCTAACCACCATGGATGGTGACGACCTTCCTCACCCCACCAATGCAGACATAGTAAAAAGATACTACGCATAATTAAAGACCCGCTAGGTTGACACACCTAGGCAAAAATAAGGGCTTCCCGGAGAACCAAAAGGCTTCGGGCAAAAATAAGGGATGAAATGAAAAAAAATCTGTACACCCGACAAGTCGAAAACCTGAAAAGGCGGCTTGGGCAAAAATGGGTATCCCGGTGGACTGAAAACCCGAAAGGGCGGTCCAGGAAAAAGTTAGGGATAAGCGTAATACTATGTCTCATTGGATCACCTTGCATCCAGACCTTCGGTATCAACCATCAGGCTCAGACGGCACCAATCAATCAGATTCATCTCCAACTAAACAGCAAAGTGATGAGACGCTTGAAGACATAAAGGCGATAACAGAGTTGGAACCCAGTGGGATTTTTCACATAGCTGTTTTGTTTTCTTTCCACAAAATTGTATAAACTCTATGTTGTTCAGCGGTGTTCTCTTACTAGGACGTCAGCCTCTTATACAAACGCCTATTTACAGGCAAATTTCAAAATTAATACAAACTCACTTTTCAGACAAATTGCCAATTGTTTTTCCTTTATCTGTTTTGTTTTGCAAAGAGCATCCAATGTTCATTTTTGATATATGCATTTGACATTAATTGCTTCTCATAAATATTTGCATGCGAAACAAAGGACCAATTACGGGTGACATCAGAAACAGGGGCAATAATAATTGTCTAAGTGGTTTAGTTGCTCTGTCCACCAAGGTACCAAGGTAGGTTCGGCTGAAGAATGTAACCAGGATACCTTCACTCCCCGCAGAGTAAGACAAGATTCAACAGTACTCTCCCCGAGCAGAGTTGGTCTCCCATCAGCCCGAAAAGGCACGGTATCCCTAGCAAGTCAGTAACACACTCTCCCCAAGCAGAGTTAGGCTACTGTCAGTCCTAAAGAAGTTGGATATCCTCAGAAGATCTCAATATTCTCCAGCAGAGTATACAGATGTTCCTAAGCAAGCATCCCCGGCAGTCTTAATATTCCTCGACAGAAATATAAGATTGTTCCCCGGCGGAATACAGATACCCCAGTGGAACCACTTCCTCAAAAAGTTTCCCCAGGAGAGTTGAATCATCCTCCCCAGTAGATTCTGGAGGCTTATCCCCAGTAGATTCTGGAAGCTGGTCCCCTGCAGGGTACAAATGTGTCCCCAGCCATATTCAGAAGGTTATCCTCCACCAGAGTCTAACTGGGTTATCCTCAGCAAATCACAAACGGAGAGATCATCCTCGGCGAAGTTCTTCCTATCCCCCAGCAGAGTTCATCAAATTCCCCAACAAAGCTTATCAACGGTATCCCCAGTGGAGTTATCATCAAAACCTCAGCGAAGTATCTCTTCCCACAGAGTAATTCCATGCAGAGTAATCTCTCCATCAGGTTTATTCCCCAACGGAGTCATCTTCTCCTACAGGTTTATTCTTGCAATCAGCTCTGTTCATTATCCCCAGCGGAAACGAAGAACTCTACTCTTCAACATCAGCCCAGGATTCAACAAACTTCCCGACATTCGTCAAGGATTTATTTTCCCAGACGAAAATACATTCATAAACATCTCACATTTCATACTTCCTACTTACATACATGATAAAGCGCATACGACACATTCTCATTTATTCTTGAGAACATCATGACATCATGAATTTCATACATCATGACATTGCATACGACTAATGTTTGCGTTTTCAGGAAAATGTCAATCAAAAGATATTACCATCACCTTTTGAAGTTCCAGATTCGATACCTGTATCTAGCCAGGGCATATCTGTGAGCGACTGATTAGAGGTCTACGCCTGTATCCAGCCAGGAAAGCTATCTCGATCAACCTTTTGAAGTTCCAGATTCGATACCTGTATCTAGCCAGGGCATATCTGTGAGCGACTGATTAGAGGTCTACGCCTGTATCCAGCCAGGAAAGTAATCTCGATCAACCTTTTGAAGTTCCATATTCGATACCTGTATCTAGCCAGGGCATATCTGTGAGCGACTGATTAGAGGTCTACGCCTGTATCCAGCCAGGAAAGCTATCTCGATCAACCTTTTGAAGTTCCAGATTTGATACCTGTATCTAGCCAGGGCATATCTGTGAGCGACTGATCAGAGGTATACGCCTGTATCCAGCCAGGAAAGCTATCTCGATCAACCTTTTGAAGTTCCAGATTCGATACCTGTATCTAGCCAGGGCATATCTGTGAGGGACTGATTAGAGGTCTACGCCTGTATCCAACCAGGAAATCTATCTCGATCAACCTTTTTGAAGTGCCAGATTCGATACCTGTATCTAGCCAGGGCATATCTGTGAGCGACTGATTAGAGGTCTACGCCTGTATCCAGCCAGGAAAGCTATCTCGATCAACCTTTTGAAGTTCCAGATTCGATACCGGTATCTAGCCAGGGCATATCTGTGAGCGACTGATTAGAGGTCTACGCCTGTATCCAGCCAGGAAAGCTATCTCGATCAACCTTTTGAAGTTCCAGATTTGATACCTGTATCTAGCCAGGGCATATCTGTGAGCGACTGATCAGAGGTATACGCCTGTATCCAGCCAGGAAAGCTATCTCGATCAACCTTTTGAAGTTCCAGATTCGATACCTGTATCTAGCCAGGGCATATCTGTGAGCGACTGATTAGAGGTCTACGCCTGTATCCAGCCATGAAAGCTATCTCGATTAACCTTTTGAAGTTCCAGATTCGATACCTGTATCTAGCCAGGGCATATCTGTGAGCGACTGATTAGAGGTCTACGCCTGTATCCAGCCAGGAAAGCTATCTCGATCAACCTTTTGAAGTTCCAGATTCGATACCTGTATCTAGCCAGGGCATATCTGTGAGCGACTGATTAGAGGTCTACGCCTGTATCCAGCCAGGAAAGTTATCTCGATCAACCTTTTGAAGTTCCAGATTTGATACCTGTATCTAGCCAGGGCATATCTGTGAGCGACTGATTAGAGGTTTATGCCTGTATCCAGCCAGGAAAGCTATCTCGATCAACCTTTTGAAGTTCCAGATTCGATACCTGTATCTAGCCAGGGCATATCTGTGAGCAACTGATTAGAGGTCTACTCCTGTATCCAGCCAGGAAAGCTATCTCGATGAACCTTTTGAAGTTCCAGATTCGATACTTGTATCTAGCCAGGGCATATCTGTGAGCGAATGATTAGAGGTCTACGTCTGTATCCATCCAGGAAAGCTATCTCGATCAACCTTTTGAAGTTCCAGATTCGATACCTGTATCTAGCCAGGGCATATCTGTGGACGATTGATTGTGGATCTATACCTGTATCTAGCCAGGAAAGTATTTGCATGAAGAGTTTGAAGATCAACACCTGTAACAGGCCAGGAAATTATCTTTCATTCTCAGAGATCTACACATGTATCCAGCCAGGAAAGCTATCTCTACCAACCTTTTTGAGTTCCAGATTCGATACCTATATCTAGCCAGGGCATATTTGTGAGCGACTGATTGAAGATCAACACCTGTAACAGGCCAGGAAGTTATCTTTCTTTCTCAGGTATGTAAGTTCTCGCTAAGGAATCTCTTACGCGATCGACATCTCCAGATGGCATCTTTAAGCCCATCTCCACCATTATCCATTACATTTCCAAATGGCATCTATAAGCCCATTCCCGACAAGGTTCTGTCACACCTCCAGATGGCATCTATAAGCCCATCCTCCTATCCATCATATCTCCAAATGGCATCTGTAAGCCCATTCCCGACATCACATTGCTGATACCACACTATGCGAGTGCAAATTTCTGGGCACTCTAGTGTCCAATCATCTTCCACCTTCGGATCACGAAAGGCACGCAAGCCAATCTACATCCTCAGGTTTAAGAAGATTGAACAGGGGCAACTGTTGTACCCCAAAATTTTCCCTCCCATATTCTTCAAAATTTATCAAGAAATCATCTTCAACTGGTTCAAGATTTCTCAAGAGATTGTACAGCCAACTGTCTCCTAAGCCAGTCAAAATTAGGGTTTTGGTTCTCTCAAGGAATTTGAGGTTTTCAATGCTTCAATCAAGTCCCATAGGCCTATATATATTGTCAAGAATCTACATGCCAAGTTTCAAGATTCACAATGCCAGTTTGCACAGTCAAAAGCCCTAGTTGCTCCACAACCAACTACAGGGGCAAAATGGTCATTTTACAGTCAAAAGTAAGAATTTTTGGTCAATATCTTATTTTGAGCTCACAATCATCATTTGATCAAGTCTTGATCATGATTCCACAAGAATGGCTCAAAAATCATCAAAGATGCAAAAGTTACTATTTTTGGACAGTAGAAAAGTCAATTGTATCTTGACCAGGGCATAACTTTTTCATGGTTCATCAGAAAAATCCCATACAATTCTAATTTTGAAGGTGATGACATTTCCTACAACTCATCTTCACATTCCAAGTCCAAGAAATTCTCTCACAAGAAGTTACCAATTTTTACATTATAGGTCAAATTCAAAAGTCAACAAAAATGCATTTTAAGTCAAAGACCATAACTTGAGATTGGTAAATCCAAATGACATGGGACCAAAGGCATTGGTTAGAGGACTTCAAGGCCTTTCCAAAATGCCCAAGAACATGTTCATAGGATCAAATTTGAGCAAGATATGCATTGGAGAAGTTGGGAAATTTTTGTGAATTTGCAAAAGTCAACTTTGCTCAAAATACCTTATTTTTGCTAATGGGCCTCAAATTCCTTCTTGAAACTTTGTCCAAGGCTTATGCACGACCCATTGAGATTATTTGAATTTATTTTCTTATTTTTTATTAATTAATTGGATTTTTAAATTGATTTTAATTCATTTAATTAATTTAAAATGTAGGAAATTCAAAGATTTGATTTTTCAATCTTTTGGTGAAGCAAACAAGCTCAAGATATGCTGGCAAATTCGTGTGCCAATCAAAGGGACAAAAATCTCCAAGTTTGGCAAGTTTTCTCAATCAAAAAGATGCAAAAATATGTGATTGCAAATCAAATATTCAAACCATTATTCCATGGATTTCTTGGCCAAGATTTAACCTAATTCAATTCTACTATAAGTACACAACCTAACCCTAATGCCATGGACGAGAATTTGCTGCAGAAAAACCATAATCACATTCAAGAAAAATCCAAGAAAACTCAAAACTGTTTTCTGTGTTCTAGGGCGAATTAAGGACCTTTGTTGATTTCAATCCATTGCAGGAGGTCCCCAGGAGGATTTGCAATCAATTTCCAGTTTCATAGCTCCAAGAATCACTAGTTTCAGAACCACGGTTTGCTTCTCATGTCCATAATCGTAACTCATATTTTATGCATAATTAACATGATTTAATCATTGTTTGGTGTTGCTTGAATTCATATAAAGCTTTTGGCATAGGTTAATTGCATTATAACACGCAGAATCATAAGTTACCATTGGAGGATTTTAGGGTTCTTGAGGTCTCAAATTGGGGCTTTACAGCCCAGGAAAAATTAAGCTTCATAAGACCTATGGTTAGAATCGTCAAGGCCAGACGAACACAGTGATATACTCGCGAAATATTTATGTTCAACACAGAGCTATTCACTATTTTTTGTGGTTGCAATTTGTGGGGGTTAAAAACCCCTGCTATCTAACCTTGCTTTTTACAGTTTCAGCGAAGACGATGATGAGGTGGTGATATGTCGTTGGTCCATTCAAAAGGAACGCGCGCTTTTTCATAATTTCCAACATATTAATTGTTTGCATATATTATATTTGATTATTATCATTATATCAAACGCAGGCAAGTGGTTTAGTCGATGGTGCGTTGGCTGTGTATCATTAGGACCTGGGTTCGATTCCCAGGTCCACCCAAAACTCTATAATATTTTTCATAACATGTTCATATGCAGGCATCCTAAAAGTATTCCACCATACACTTTCAAATCCCAGGCGCCAAGTGACCACAAGCTGGAATCTGATGGTCATGATTGGAAGACCATGGTACTCCTGGTCAATGCATGTGCAGCTGATCTCCAAAGTCAAACGTGGCTTGATTGCTAATGGGCCCAGAATTGCCAAGCAAACCTCCTAAAAGGCCTAGCACCCCCCTGGTTTATTATTTCTTTTTATTTGCCCTTTTTTTATTTTATTTTAATTATAATTATTATCATTATTATTATTAACTAACAAATAATTATTTTCATAATTAATTCAGAAAACAATATTTTCTTATTATTATTATTATTTATTAATTATTATTTTGTGAATAAATACCAACAAATTAATTTAGTCTAATTAGGTTAACTTTAATCTTTTTCTCAATAAATAAAATAAATTAGAATTAGGGTTTCTTTTGACCATTTTAATTTCTTTTCTTTTATTTCATTAAAAACATAAAAAACTAAAAAATACTTTTTCTTTTATTTAATTAATTAGAATTAGGTTTAATTAAATGCAAAAAGGACCAAAATTCATTCTTTTCTCAAAAAGGGTCAAAACCCTAAGGACTTCTCCGATTTAACTTTTATTCGCGCATTATTATTTTTTATCATTATTTATGTATCTGTTCCGAGAATGTAATAGATAATTAGGACTTTTATCGCTTTCTTTAATTTCTCGCATTTATCTTTCCAAGGGTTGTTTTTGGCGATGTAAATACCCGACGCCTTCTAATAGCGTAGATTTACTTTCCGCAATTTATTTTCCGCACAATTATTAACTGTTAATTATGCATGCAAGACTTGTCTGAAAAATAAAATCAAAACGTAGCTCACCAATGACATGTACAAGATAACTTAACATGAAATTTGACACACGTGCACATGCCACTCCTAGGGTACGCCTCACTTGGTTGCCTCGAGGTGGTCATTAAGTATAGGGTGTTTTAGAGGTCGCCCTCTTGTCTAAAGATCCAGTTGCCTCGAAACAGTTGCCTCAGATAAAAAAGGATCTAGGACATTAGGGTTACCGCTAAGGTGTCCTACTATTGCTTCGGTGACCACACATGTCCCTATAATCGAATTGACCCAAATAACTCCAACGACGATGCTACCTACTTCTCAATATTGGGATAGCATTGTCTAAAGGACATTTACACAGCTTAATTCCTTAGAGTAGGTAGATTTCTCCTGGGTACTTGCTCTTTCAAAACAAAAAAACAACTTTTCGCACCTACACTTTCAAAAAGTTTTCAAACAAACACTTCATACACTCTTGAGGGCTGATACAAGAGTTACCTAGAAGTTTTCAAAACAAACTTTTTCAAAATCCACAAACACAAGAAAAGCAAACATTTTTGAAAACATAGTGAGCAAGTACCTAAGAGCCCGTGGATAACCACGGATAAAAAGGGTGCTAACACCTTCCCTTTCTATAATCTACCTCCCGAACCCGAGAAACATCTCGAAAATGAATTTTTCTGTGCTTTTGTCCTTTCCTTGTTGGATAAAATAAAAGACGGTGGCGACATTTTGCAAAAACAAACGCAAACGCGAACCAGCATTCCAAAACAGTCAGTTCTCATTCCCACCGATCACAGGATGTCCTATACAGATTCTTTCGATGTCGTGATTTTGTACAACTGGATTGTTGGATTTTTTTTAGTTTGTTACAGGTGCAAAATATTCTGTAAATACTATGCTATCCTATGTGGCGCACAAATTAGAGATTAAAGTTGATTTTGAGGATAATTGTTAGTTTCTAATTATGGAGATAATTTGGGAAACTAATGATTTATGTCATATCTTTGAGGAGATAATTCTGCAACGCCTCTGTCATATCCAGCTGCATATATGAAGCCCAAATCCAGTTCATTGAAGATTATAATTAGAAGGCTTCAATCCTATTACTTGTGTCGAACTTACATTGTATTGTGTTAGGATTTATGTATTTATTGTGAGCCTCACGATTATCATATTGATAAAAGAGTACGACTTTGTTTTTGAGTTGTAAGTTATGTCAGTCATTCCAAAGATTTTTAAGCAGTGAATGATTGTGTGTCTTTGTAGTGTGACTTCTGTGATTTTCTAAGTGTTAGAATTGTTCAGTCACTGGTGTTTGATTGGTAAGGGATTTGAGAATGGTCTCATACCTAGGTAAGTCATAGGTAGAAGTTAAGCAAAGGGTGGTGATTAAGTGAGAAGTTGTAAATGGGGGAGTTTAGTTTCAAATTGATACTATCTAGTTGATTTCATCCTTGGCTTTGTAGCCCCCGGATTAGGTATTATTGTACACCGAACTGGGTTAACAATCCTGTGTGTTATTTACTTTTCTGCACTTTGTTTATCATTTACCTTGTAATTGTTTGTTTGTTCAGAGAAATGTGTCTCGACATCTTTTAGGACATCTGAGATCTGAATACCAAAATTTCAATTGCTATTAGAGCATGCATCCTGCTCTGACTCTGGGTGAGATTCAGGGAAGATGATTTCTGGTACAATGGACAAGGAAGGAATATTTATGAATAGACCACCCATCCTTGATGGAACCAATTATGACTATTGGAAAGTTCGTATGGTGGGATTTATCAATTCCATGGACAACAAGGCTTGGAAAGCTGTGGTCAAGGGATGGGATCCACCAATGGTTGTAGGACCTGATGGGAAAGCTACCGATGTTGTGAAGACTGAGGAATACTGGTATGATAAAGATGAAGAATTATCTCGAGGGAACTCTAAATCCTTGAATTTTATATTCAATGGAGTGGACAAAAATAACTTCATGCTGATATGCAATTGCATTGTTGCCAAAGAAGCCTATGAGATCTTGAAGACTTCTAATGAAGGAACATCTAAGGTGAAGATATCAAGACTTCATATTCTTACCACCAAGTCTGAAAACTTAATAATGAAGGAGGATGACAGTATTCATGACTTCCACATGAATATTGTTGAGATAGCCAATGCCTTAAGTTGGTGAGAAAAATTCTCAGATTGTTACCAAAGAAGTTTGACATGAAGGTTACTACCATTGAAGAAGACCAAGACATAAACAATATGAAGTTTTATAAGCTTATAGGGTCCCTCCAAACCTCTGAGTTAGGGATCAATTGAAAATATGAAAATAAGAAGAGCATGGCTTTTATCTCTAATACTGATGATTCAAAATATGAGTGTAACTTGGATACAAGAGAAGGTATATCCAATAATATTGTGTTACTTGGGAGACAATTCAACAAAGTATTGAAGAAGGTGGAATGGAAGTCAATATCAAATGTCAATGACAATTCCGGCCAAGGAATAGGAGTTCAGTGTCATGAATGTGAAGGGTTTGGACACATAAGAACTAAGTTCCCAACATATGACAATAAGCAGAAGAAAAGCTTGTATGTGTCTGGGTCAGAGGAAGACATTGATAGTGATCACCAAAAAGATGGTGCCAAACTGGTCAATGCCTTGGTTGGAGTTTGTAACTCAGATGAAGACTCATACTATGAAGGATTAATTTTTGAAGAACTTGATGCTTCATATAAGGAATTGAGCACTAAAAGTCAAAAGATGGGCCAAATTGTAGAAGAGCAGAAGAAAATCGTTGCTCAACTACATACTGAAAAACACTTGTTTATCATTTCTAGTCTGAAGGCTGAAACAGTGGAGCATCTGTCCACCATCTCTGGACTAAATAGTGAAGTTCTTCTGCTCAAGTCTCAGCTTGACAATATGACAAAGTTTGTAAGAATGCTTAACAGTAGCTCTAATGTGTTAGATGAAATTTTTCAGTTTGGAAAGTATGCTAGATATGCAAGAGGGATTGGATATAACAATCAAGCAATGAAGAACAAAGGCAAAGAGACTAAAGTAAAATTTGTTCTTCCAAAGAAAGAACTGGAACATAAGATGTCAAATAAAATATTCCAACATCAGCATGGACAACAGAAAAATTACTCAAGATACAAGACTGGATGAAGGAGATGTTATTCATGTTGAAGAGTTGGTTATATAAAATCCTTATGCTACAGGCTATATGGCTATCCCAAATGTGAAGCACAACCAAGAAGAGAACAAGTGTCTATTAAAGGTAAGAAGATGTGGTTCTCAAGAAAGGGTACTTCTGGACTTATAGTTCACACTTCTCTCAGAGCTTATGCTAGAGAGGATTGGTATTTTGATAGTGGTTGTTCTAGACACATGACAGGTGTCAAGAAATTTATGGTAGATATTAAACCACACTCCACTAGCTATGTCACTTTTTGAGATGGATCAAAAGGAGAAATAAAAGGTGTTGGAAAGTTGGGCTATACACAACAACCTAGTATAGATTGTAAGAACAAGAAGTGTTTTTACATCTGGCCTTAAGATTTTGATGATAACTTCATATGATATCATAGAGAACAATTGTATAATCTAATGGTATCATTCTAATGTGTAGCTACTACTGTAATGTTCTAACTCTGGTATCAAGGCGTGTGATTTCATCAGGTTCTAAACATAAACACTACAGAAAGAAAACATGTCATTACGTGTTACAGTTGAAGTCAAGTTTCTGGAATTCATCTTATGCAACAGTTATTAGGATCATTAGTACAAGAGGTTTTGATCGTGAGTTTATGGTAAGCTTTGTAGGCCTTCTAAAGCTTTTCTTCTTTGTGTTCCATGTTCTGAAGATTATGAAGATGAGGTTTTGCTGAACAAGTTCTCATGATCTGAAGAAAAGCAAGTTCTTACGACCAAGTGCTAAAGTCTTTGAAGACAAGGTTCTGATGGAACAAGTTCTGAAGACTCCAAGACTTAGGTTCTAAGACTAAAGAGTAATTCTTCTACAAAAAGCTTCAAACATTCAAATTATGTGAAGCCTCTGAAGAATAGAAGAAGTTCAAAATGGTTAGCATGTGATGGTGTACAAAAAGTACAAAAAAAGTTTGTGACCTCTACTCTCTAGGATTCGTAAGGACAATCATTTGGTACTATAATGTGTACTACTCTCATTATTATTGTTGAGAATAAACAGTTGGATTTCCGATTACCTTTCTACCCCTTCAACAGATCTCTTTTACAAGCTATAAAATGGAGACTTGGAAGCTGAAGAAATGTAAGAATCAACATCACAAAAATCTATCGGATTAAATCAATCTCAATCAAAACTACACCAAAGTGTTGTGTAACTCTTTAGAGAAATATTTTATGTATAGTTTTGTAAATAGGCAAGGAGTTGTTGCTCGTATCTTGCTGTAAAACACTTAGGTGTTTTTCTTTGTACTGAAACGTTTGTGTAATATGCTTAAAAGAAGCAAACTGTAATACACTGAAAGTACTAAACGGTTGTTGATTTATCCCTTGAGTGACCGAGTGAAGGTATGATCTCAAGAAGACTCTTGCTGCAGCTTGAGGGGATTTGGAATAAGGATCAATAGCTTATTGGGGGTTCCAATAAGGTTGATCTAACTTATTGTGGGCTGTTTGTATTCAGTTTGGTTATAATGGATTAAGACTTTGTTGAAGGAAAATCACCTTGAGGGGTGGACTCGAGTAATTTAGTTAATAGTGAACCATGATAAAAATGGTTGTTTTCATTTAGTTTTATGTTCTAAGTTAACTTGGTCCTTCATCAACAAAAAGACTCAAAATTATACTTGGTGAATCCCAATTCAAACCCCAATTTCTTGTCTTTCTCACACCTTCAATTGGCATCAGAGCTACGGTTTTGATATTGATAGTTATCAAACACTTAAATGTGTCATATAAATATCCAGATGAGTTTTTCTTTGAAGAAACACAATGGTTGAACCCACAACAACTAATGCTGCTTCAGATTCAAACGATAAAACCTATAATGTAAAACCTCCCATATTTGATGGTGTAAAGTTTGAATACTAGAAAGATAGACTAAAAATTTTTTTTCTAGTTCATGATGTTGATCTTTAGGATATGGTAGTCGATGCCTACGTACATCCCACAGATGCTACTGGAAAAGAGATAGCTAGGAGATCTATGACAGATCAACAAATTAAAGATTATAAGAATCATCATAAAGCAAGAACCACCTTGCTAAATGCGATTTCTTATATCGAGTATGTAAAAATCAAAAGTAGACACTCTGCTAAGTCTATATTTGACTCTCTTAAAATGACCCCTGAAGGAAATGATCAAGTCAAAGAAACCAAGGCGTTGGCCTTAATTTAGAAATATGAAGCCTTCAAAATGAAGGATGATGAAAGCAATGAAATCATGTTCTCAATATTTCAAACCTTGGTTGCAGGACTGAGAGTTATGAATAAAGGCTATTCAACGCCAGATCATGTGAAGAAGATTATAAAAAGCTTTCCTTCCAAATAGAGGCTTATGGTAACAGCAGTCAAGCTTGCAAAGCATCTAAACATCACTTCTCTAAAAGAACTGATAAGTTATTTAAGAAGTCATGAGATTGAGCTAGAACAAGATGAATCACATAAGAAGATAAAATCTATTATTCTCAAGGCCATCAAGAAATATGATAAGTCCAAAGCTCTTCAAGCAAGAGATATAGAGGATTCAGAAGAAGATCTTGATGATGAAGAATATAAGTTGTTTCTTCTATCCAGAAGGATCAACCGTCTCTATAAGAGAAATCAAGGAAACAAGTTCAGAAGTTCAAAAAGGATTGGAGGTAGCTTCAAATCAAATTTTGGTCAAAGGAAGTCTAGTGGCAAGGAAGTCACTTGTTATCAGTGCATTGAGCCAGGACACTACAAGAATGATTGTCCTAAGCTTCTAAAAGACATACCAAAGAAAAAAGATCTCAAAGCCGTGAAGAAAAAGCAAATGGTAACAAGGGATGACTCTGAATCTGAAGGAAAACATGCTAACATGATGCTGATGGCTCATGTTGGAACAGTTAATGAAGTAATCTCTCAAGAAGATGAAGTTGATTCAGAAATAGAATAAATTCTCTACAAAGAGACATCCTTGGCACCGCAGTTAAAACACCAATCATGGTATCTGGATTATGGCTGATCATGACACATAATGGGAAAAAGGAATATGTTCATAAACATGGGTCTTGAGAATGGACGCGTTGTAGGTTTCAAGGGAGATAAAAAATGAAGGATTATAGGCTCAGGGGATGTAGGTAATGGTTATCTTCCTTCTATAACTAATCTTTTACTTGTTGAAGGATAAAAGTATAATCTATTATCTATAAGTCAATTAATTGATAATGGTTATGATATAATCTTTAATCAAGATTCCTGTAAAGTTGTTAGTCAAAAAGATGGCTCTGTCCTTTTCAAAGGGAAGAGGAGATACAACACCCATAAGATCAGACTTTATGACCTTAGAATCTATTCATGTCTTAATCTCCTTTGCTTCTAATTGCAACATCATTTTATATCAGATGAATGTTAAAAGTGCCTTTTTAAATGGTTACATAACTGAAGAAGTTTATGTGCACCAACCTCTGGGTTTTGAAGACACTGAAAATCCCAATTTTGTTTACAAACTTAAAAAATCCTTGTACAGTCTGGAACAAGCTCCAAGAGCTTGGTATGAAAGATTAAGCAACTTCAACAGAGAGAAGGTTGACAAAAATTTGTTCTTTAAAAATTTCAAAGAAGATATCTTGGTAGTTCTAATATATGTTGATGATATTATGTTTGGTTCTACTAATTCCTCTTTGTGCGAGGATTTTTCCAAGTCTATGCAGGTTGAGATTGAAATGAGCTTAGTGGAGGAACTCAAGTTCTTTCTAGGAATTCAAATCAATCAAGAAACAGATCAAACCTTCATTCACCAAAGCAAATACACCAAATAACTTCTAAAGAAGTTCAATCTATCTGAATGCAAATTAGCAAAGACTCATATGCATCCTAAGTGTGTCCTAGATAAGGATGAGGTAAGTGGAAAGGTTTATCAGAAGTTGTATAGAGGTATGATAGGTTCCTTATTATACTTAACTGCTTCTAGGCCTGATATTTATTCAGTGTATGCTTATGTGCTAGATTTCAGTCAGATCCTACAGAATATCACTTGACTGTTGTCAAACATATTTTTAGATATCTGAAAAATACAACTAACCTTGGTTATTGTTATAGAAAATCAAGAGAATACAAGTTAGTAGGTTATTGTGACGCTAATTATACTGGTGATAGACTTGAAAGGAAAAGAACCTCTGGAAGTTGTCAATTTCTGGGAGAAAACATTATATCATGATCCATCAAGAGGCTATCAATAATTGCACTCTCAACAGAAGGTGAATATATCTCTACAACAAGTTGTAGCACTCAAATTCTCTGGATGTAAAGTCAGTTAGAGGATTATCAATTATATGAAAATAATATTCATATGTTTTGTGATAATACTTCAGCCATTTGTTTATCTAAGAATCCTATCTTACATTCTAGGGCTAAACACATTGAAATCAAACATCATTTCATCATAGACTATGTCCAGAAGGGTGTCATTTCTTTAAAATTTGTTGACACTGATCATCATTAGGCTGACATCTTTACAAAACCTCTTACTGAAGACAGACTTATTTTCATTCTAAAAAATTTAAACATGGTTCCATGTCCAAAATGAAAAAGGTGTTATTTCAAAATGTTGAAGCACTAAATGGGCTTCTGAGATTTAAGGTGTAGGCTTCTGAAACATGTAACTTTTGGTTATGTGAAGTCTTCATGAATCATATGTACTCATGAATTATCTATTCTTCTAATGGATTATCTCTATGAATACTGAAGAGCCTACTTTATCAAACTAGTTACTAAAAAGGTAAAAGGATTCTCGTTTGGATATAAGACTGTTGTTGTTTCTGAATCACCTTGTAGTTTTGGTGACATCTTGAGAGACATAATATTCTTAGGAGTATATAGAAATCTACTTGCTTTACCCTATGTAAGTATTTTTGTCATGTCTTCTCATTATGTCCTTGACATATCTTTTGCATGATACGCCTCTTGGCCTATGTCATTCATCCGGTCAGTCTCATTTTCCTTCTTCATCGATTTTATATACTTCTCACCCATTTTATTGACATCTCTTAGTGTCTAAACAAATCTTCCACCTTTCTTCATCATGTCTCTACGAACCTTCCTTGGTGATAGCAATCTTTTAGAAGTCATCAATGAGAAGTAACTTAAGTAGTCTTGACTTAAAGGTGGAAACCTTTATTTACTACTTGATCAACATTTTTATTAGAAGATCTCAAATGATTATGTTATGTTTTCAATGATAGGATATCAATTTCGTTATTTTGTCTCCCATCACCTTTTTAATTTTTGACAAAGGGGGAGAAAGTAAAATGATTTTGATAATATTTATTCTCAGAATCTTATACTCAAACATATAAAATATTGTTGCTACTGACTGTTTGTTTGATGTTTCAATCAAGGAACTTTGAATAAGTTCACTGAGTATTCTAAGACAGGTTGAATATGAAGATCCTGATGTCTAAGATTGAGAACCTTACGGATGAATATTCAAACAGATGTACCAAACACAATTCAGAAGTTATAAACTTACTAAAAGTAAGGTAATATTGCTTGATATCACAGTGTTCAGAAGATGCGAACTTTCTGAAAGTATGGAATTCATACTTAAAGCTTCAGAAGTTGTGCTCTCTTGAAAGGAAGTCAAGTCAACATTCTGATGCATGCTCTGATATAGAGATGCCACTCAAAAGATGTGCTCTGAGACGTGTGCTTCTTTAACATATGTTCTATTCATAAGTTTTGAACTGTCGTAATGTGTGATATTTTTGGAAAATATCATGTCAACCGTTGATGCTTAAGAAGTAGTGAACTTCTCTAGAATCATAGTGTTTTGCTTGTGATATTAGAATCAAGAAATAGAAGTATCGATACATTATGTGTAGCATTATTCAATCAGGTTCAAAATCAAGTTTTGATTCTTTATCAAGTGTTGACACTAAACAGGTTCTGAGATGAAGACCAGGTGTTCTAGTCAGACTCTGATGAGTTGTTGTAGGGAAGTGTTCCTTCTCTATTTCTATGTTCCGAAATATCAAAATTTATCATGTGAGTCTTAGGCTAAGGTGGAGACTCTGAACAAGCATAAATGAAATTTTGGGATTAATAGATTCATGAGGAGCTGTGAGCTTAACTATGAATTTGTCGGTTACGGTGATTACCCTGTATAAAACTGTTATACAAAAATACATGGTTTTTTCATCATCAAAAAGGGGGAGATTATAAGAACAAGAAGTGTTTTTACATCTGGCCTTAAGATTTTGATAATAACTTTACATGATATCATAGAGAACAATTGTATAATCTAATGGTTTCATTCTAGTGTTTAACTACTATTGTAATGTTCTAACTCTGGTATCAAGGCGTGTGACGTCATCAAGTTTTGAACATAAACACTACATGAAGAAAACATGTGGTTACGTGTTACAGTTGAAGTCAAGATTATGGAATTCGTCTTATGCAACGGTTCTTATGAATGTTAGTAAAAGAGGTTATGATCGTGACTTAGTGGTTAAGCTTTGGAGGCCTTCTAAAGCTTTGCTTCTGTGTGTTCCAAGTTCTGAAGATTATGAAGACGAGGTTTTGCAGAACAAGTTCTGATGATCTGAAGAAAAGCAAGTTCTTACGACCAAGTGCTAAAATCTCTAAAGACAAGGTTCTAATGGGATAAGTTTTGAAGACTCCAAGACTTAGGTTCTAAGACTAAAGAGTGATTATTCTACAAAAAGCTTCAAACATTCAAATTATGTGAAGCCTATGAAGAATAGAAGAAGTTCAAAATGGTTAGCGTGTGATGGTGTACAAAAGGTACAAGAAGTGTATGTGACCTCTAATCTCTAAGACAGCGTAAGGACAGTCCTTTGGTACTATAATATGTACTGCTCTCATTATTATTGTTGGGAATAAAAAGTTGGATTTCCGATTACCTTTCTACCCCTTCAATAGATCTCTTTTACAAGATATAAAAGGGAGATTTGGAAGCTGAAGAAATGTAAGAATCAACATCAAAAAAATCTATCGGATTAAATCAAGCTCAAGCAAAGCTACACCAAAGTGTTGTGTAACTTTTCAGAGAAATATTTTATGTATAGTTTTGTAAATAGGCAAGGAGTTGTTGTTCGTATCTTGATGTAAAACACTTAGCTATTTTTCTTTGTACTGAAACGTTTGTGTAATCTGCTTAAAAGAAGAAAATTATAATACACTAAAAGTACTCAACGGTTGTTGATTGATTCCTTGAGTGACCGAGTGAAAGTATGATCTTAAAAAGACTCCTGCTCCATCTTGAGTGGACTTGGAATAAGGATCGGTAGGTTATTGGGGGTTCCAATAAGGTTGATCTGACTTATTGTGGGTTGTCTGTAATCAGTTTGTTTATAGTGGATTAAGTCCTTGTTGAAGGAAAATCACCTTGAGGGGTGGACTCGAGTAACTTAGTTAACAGTGAACCATGATAAAAATAATTGTTTTCATTTAGTTTTATGTTCTAAGTTAACTTGGTCCTTCATCAACGAAAAGACTTAAAATTATATTTGGTGAAACCCAATTCAAACCCCCATTTCTTGTCTTTCTCACACCTTTAATTGGCATTAGAGCTCCGGTTCTAATATTGATACTTATCAAACACTTAATTGTGTCATATAAAGATCAAGACGAGTTTTTCTTTGAAGAAACACAATGGTTGAACCCACGATAACTAACGCTGCTTCAGATTCAAACGATAAAAGCTACAATGTAAAACCTCCCATATTTGATGGTGTAAAGTTTGAATACTAGAAATATAGACTAGAAATTTTCTTTCTAGGTCATGATGTTGATCTTTAGGATATGGTAGTTGATGGCTACGTACCTCCCACAGATGCTACTGGAAAAGAGATAGCTAGGAGAGTGTGATACGGTGGCAGAACCGACTGTTATACTGGTTTTGCATTTGTGTTCGCAAATGTTGCGATAAGCAAGAGTCGCCACCGACTTTTCTTTTATCCAACAAAGAAAAGGGTGAAAATAACAGCAAAAGACCTTTCGAGAGTTTTCTGAGTAAGGGGGTAGATTATGGAAAGGGAAGGTGTTAGCACCCTTTCCATCCGTAGTTTTCTACGGGCTCTTAGATGCTTAGCTCATTTGAAAAATACCTTGTGCTTTTGTGTGTTTTGAAAAGTATTTTGAAATTCCTTAGTGCGGAGATTTGCTTTATGATAACTCTTGTATCTGTCCTCAATAGTTTTAATAAAGCGTTTTGAAAATGTTTTTGAAAGTGTTTTATGTATATGTAAAAGTTTGTTTTGAGCATAGCATCTAAGAACTATGTACTCTACTCAGAAGCGTCGTTCTTTTCCTCCTTTCTTTAGACAGTGATATCCTATTATTAGTGAGTAGGTAGCCATAGTTGTTTGGATGTATGAGGTACATTCGAAGGGACGTTTTATAGTCACAAAGGAAACTGGGCAAGAAACCTTAGTAACTACCCTAGGGTTTTAAGATCATTGTTTACCGAAGCAACGCCAATAGGGTCATCGAGGGACTTATCATCTTTTTTAAGCCAGAGGGTAGCCACTAAAATCTCTCACGTTTCAAGAGTTGTGACTATTTTTCCGAAGGCAACCATAGTGAGAGTAACCTAGAGGTGCGCATGTGAAAGTGTGTTATATTCATTTATTTTTGTCTTTTGCATTAGGTTTGCTAGAGTTGGTTATAATTCTTATCATGCAATCCTATTACCATACATCTAACAGGTAATATGTACAGGAATTATAAAATGCGAAAGTAAATCCTACGCTATTACATCCCATTAGCAGTTACAATATTTGGGAAAAATGCGAAAAGATAAACTAACTATTACAAAATCCAACGAGCGACCTATACATTCTTTCTAGAATTTAAATAACAAAAGAAAAATAGAAAACACAAATGAGAAGATATTTCTTGGAAAGAAAATCCTAAAAAGCCTAAGTATTAAGAAAAATATTTTTTTGACATTTTTGTGGTTTGATTTTAATATTTAAGACCTAAGTCTAAATTAGTTATAATTTTAAGAAAAAAATTGTTAAAGTAATTAAGTAATTAATTAACAAAATTTAATCTAAAAAAGAAACTAAGCCTAATGTTTTTTTTATGATTTTTGATTTAGAGTTGATTTAAATAATAAGGTCAATAAAGAAATGAACAAAAAAAATGAAAATACAAAGAGTTATCCTTCAATCCAGAGAGAAATGTGGTTTTTCGATCCAGGGTATGATTTTTCGATCCAAGGAAGGATACGATTTTCTGATCTAGGGAGAGATGTTTATTTTTCGATCCAGGGGAGGAAGCTGCCTTTCGATCTGGATCTGCAAGCCAAAAGTTAGCAAAAATAAAGATGCAGGAATTGGGTATCGAACCCAGGTCCTTCGATCCTGTGCGCATTTATCTGTTTAGGCTGGATCTGCAGTACAAGCGTTAGAGAAAAAACAAATGCAGACTTGGGTGTCGAACCCAGAACCTTAGTTCTGAATACAAATAGAACAAACTATAAGTGTTAATATGTCATGCAAATGTAAATTTTGATCTTTTTCCAATTCTTACCAACAATGATGTATGGATTTATGGCTTCAGGTGTGGGTATGCTGGTTTAAGGGTTGTTTCGATTTTGACAACCTTTGGAGATTTTGAGAAGTTTGGTGGTTTTCTTCGGGAAATGCGTGTGTGTAGTATTTTTGAGGCAACTTGCGTGTGTTTCTTATCTCCCTTTTTCGTCCCCTGGAAATGTGTCCTTAGACTTGTATTTATAGGGGTGTAGAGGGGAATGGAAATGGCAAGGGATGGCCTTTAACCAGGCTTTGAAGGAAAAAACAAACAAATTAAAGGATTTTCATTTTTGATGGATTCCTACCATTTTGGGTTTTGGGATGAACCTGGACATCCTTAACTCCTTTGAATTCCTCCACACCTGGTTCTTCAATTGGCCCTGAGTTGCTTCTTTCGAATGACTCCAGGTCTCATCATTATGGCCTCTTTGATTGAATCACTATCTGCCTTAGTAGCTTGATTTGAAACTTTTCAACTAGCCCAATCGAAAACTCCTTTCTAGCCAGTTGAAGCTTCTTTTGTTACCTCCTTCGAATGCAATTTTGCATGAGTATTGGGCTTGGCAGCATGTTGGACTTTGGCCAGCAAATATCTTGGACCAAGACTCATCATAAAACAAGTTGGTTTCCCACAATTATGTGTCCTTCCAATGGACCAATTGTAGGTCCTTCGAAGGCACCATTTGTGTGTCCTTTGAATAGCCCACGTGTATTTCCTTCGAAGGCACCATTTGTGTGTTCTTCGAATGGACCAAATGTATGTCCTTCGAAGGTACCACTTGTATGTTTCTTTGAATGGGCCTTTGGAATGTTTCTTCTAAGGGACCCTATTGTGTGTCAAAGTATGGAAAACTGTGTGTTGAAGGGTTTAGAGGTGGAGTCAAAGCTAGTATGAGGGAAGCCAAGTGCTTAATAAATCGAAGGATGCATGTAGGAATTATTTTTATAGTGATATAAAGGCAATTTGAAGGGGCCTTTGCCTTGTGGATCGAAGGCAAGTCTAAAGAAGCTTTTTCCTTGTGGATCGAAGGCAAGTCTAAAGAAGCTTTTTCCTTGTGAATCCAAGGCAAGCATGGAGAAGCCTTTTCCTTGTGAATCCAAGGCAAACATAAAGAAGCCTTTTCCTAGTGGATTGAAGGAAAGTCTGAGGAAGCCTCTGCCTTGTGGATCAAAGGCAAGTTAAAGGGGCCTTTTGCTCAGTCGAAGCTTTGTGAATTAAACTTGATCAAAGGAGGCCAAATGCTCAATCGAAGCTTGTGTACCAAGCTTGCATTGAAGGAGGCCAAATGCCCAATCGTAGACTTTGAAACAAAATATTGCTCGAAATATTTAAGATGCCCAATTGAAGACTTTGAAACAAAGGCTCACTCGAAGTATTTCAGATGCCCAATCGAAGACTTTGAAACAAAGGCTCGCTCGAAGGATTTCAGATGCCCAATCTAAGATTTTGAAACAAAAGCTCGCTCGAAGGATTTCAGATGCCCAATTGAAGCTTATGAATCAAGGATAACTTGCTCCTCTTTGATTTGATACCTGGAAGCCAAAAATCCAATTGTACTTGTGCGAACCTTCCCTTTTGAAAACCCTTGTGAGAAAATGTCTTGAGAAAAAGGGAGGGAAATTTTGGGGTACAACAGAGAGCTATGACAGATCAACAAAAGAAAGATTATAAGAATCATCATAAAGCAATAACCATCTTGCTAGATGTGATTTCGTTTATCTAGTATGTAAAAGTCACAAATAGAGACTCTACTAAGTCTATATTTGACTCTCTTAAAATGACTCATGAAGGAAATGATCAAGTCAAAGAAACCAATGTGTTGGCCTTGATTCAAAAATATGAAGCCTTCAAAATGAAGGATGATGAAAGCAATGAAGTCATGTTCTCATGATTTCAAACCTTGGTTGCACGACTGAGAGTTATAAACAAAGGCTATTCAACGGTAGATCATGTGAAGAAGATTATCAGAATCTTGTCATCCAAATAGAGTCCTATGGTAACTGCACTCAAGCTTGCAAAGGATCTAAACAACACTTCTCTAGAAGAACTGATAAGTTCTTTAAGAAGTCATGAGATTAAGCTAGAACAAGATGAACCGCAGAAGAAGAAGATAAAATCTATTGCGCTCAAGGCCATCAAGAAATCTGATAAGTTTGAAGCTCTTCAAGCGAAAGATATAGAGGATTCATAAGAAGATCTTGATGATGAAGAAGATGAGTTGTCTCTGCTATCTAGAAAGGTCAACCGTCTCTGCAAGAGAAATCAAGTCAATAAGTTCAGAAGTTCCAGAAGGACTAGAGGTAGCTTTAAATCAAATTTTGGTCAAAGGAAGTCTAGTGGCAAAGAAGTCACTTGTTATGAGTGCATTGAGTCAGGACACTAATGCGCAGAAATACCATTCGAGTCAATTTCGTGCAAATCCCTGCTCAGCTCAGAGAGTTAGTCTCAATGGTTCCTAATACTTCTTCATTTGTTAGAAGACATGGTTATCTCCTTAGCCTGGTCACTTCAAAGTTTTATGAGCAAATGATGAGTGTGTTGTTCCAGTTCTTTGAATCGTTGCATCATTGTTTTACCTTCCCGGATTATCAGCTAGTCCCTACTTTGGAGGAGTTTTCTGATTTACTAGGCATATCTATCCTCGAGCAAACACCCTTCACAGGTTTGGAGGAGGTTCCTAGACCTGAGGAGATTGCTTTAGCTTTACACTTGACAAAGGCTGATATAGTGTCTGAAGAAGTGAAAAACACAAGAAGGGGGGGTTGAATTGTAAAACTGAAACTTAATGCAATGGACAAGATATTTTTATCCTGGTTCGTTTGATCTCAAACTACTCCAGTCCACCCGTCAAGGTGATTTCGCCTCTCTCCAACAAGGTCTTAATCCACTATATTCAACTGAATATTACAATCTGCTTTAACAACTGCTAAAGCCTTCTTGATGCAAACCACAACCCGGTTTGTCAAGGAAACACTTTCTTACAAAGAAGATAAAACTAAGTGTGTGAATGTTTTCTACAAAACTGTATCACAACTGTGATGTTACACAACTTAAGCTTATGAAACTAGATTGCTAAACAATGATTGAGTAAGGAGATATGTAGTGTTTAGCAAACTGGGAGAAGGAAGATAATGATTAGCTTATAGGCGTGTAATATGTTGGAGAGCATTAGCCAATTTAATCTTCATAGTCTTGTTTATATAGCACTGAAATTATTGAACGTTGGAGCAATAAACTTGATTCAATGCCAATAACAAACTTTCCTTATTGAGCAGATCTTGTCTTGGAATGATGCCGTTGGTAATAATACGCTTTCAATGCACAATGTAGTTGCTACTTAAAGCGTGTTCTGGCTTGGCTTCATTCTGACTCTGCTTAACTGCTGATGAACTGTTGTTGTCTTTATCAGAGTGTTGAGCGCAGTTCTGTTCATCAAGCTTCAGCATACGCGTGAGTTAATCTTCTGATTCAGGTATTCTGATATAGCAACTTCTGATGCTGATGTTAAAGACCAATATTCTGATTCTGATTAGGTGTGCTCTTGCTGATACCTATCAGAGTTTCGGCAAAGCAGAACGTAATATTTTAGGTAGCAAATAGTTCATACATAAATCACATAATTAATATATCCTTTCATTTTGTTATCATCAAAACTTAAACTTAGGGTAGTAGATTCAAACTTTGTTCTAACAATCTCCCCCTTTTTGATGATGACAAAAACTAGATATTTTTAATTGAAAATATCATGAAAAGAGTATCAGAGATAACTAAATGAAAAGATGTATCAGAGTAACAGGTTATCAAAGATAAGGGATAAGGAGATATAAGAGTTGAGAGATACTCCCCCTGAATTTATTACTTCTCTTTATAATTCCAAGAGTTCTTCAGGATCAGATCTTTATTGCCTTTCTTTGAACATCAGAATCTCAGAGTTTTGACTATCAGAAGCTTTACATCAGCATATCAGAGCAGAGCTTCAGATCAGCGTATCAGAGCTTTTCTATCAGAGCTTTGCTTTGGGTCAGAGTATCAGAGCTTTAGTCTTCAGAATATCAGATAGCATTCTTGTACCTGTTAGACTTAAGCAAGAACAGAAAACATATTCAAGTATATCAGAGTTAGAATGTTTGAGATTTTCTGTCTTAGTAATCCGTTATTGGAAAAATATCATTCTTGTTCTCCCCCTTTTTGTCAGCAATCAAAAAGTGTAAGTGATGTGCTAAAACAGTTAGAGCAGAAAAACTTGTCATATTAAAAGGTTCAGAATCAAACAAAACAGTACAACAGATAATCAAAGAAAACATGAAAATGTCATGAATGAAAAACTAAGGTTGGGTAGGAAGGCGTGTGAACAGGTTCTCCAGCATGGCTTTGATCTGATCAGCAGTCTCATTCTGCTTGTGCACCATGCTAACAACTGTGTCTATCTTGCTATCCTGCGCATCCATCCTTTCTTTCATCTTCTGATCATTTTCATCCATCTTTTGCTGCAGACGAATGTCATTCAGCTTCAGTTCTTCCAGAGTCTGCCTGTCCAAGGCAGCTTGAGAAACATCAAAAGCAGGGAGCTTCTGAGAGCTTTCTGCAATATCTTCAGCTTGACTGTCTTCAGCTTGAATAGTCTTGTCTTCTTCTGGTTGCACTTTTGACGCTGGCTGTTTCTCAGACCATGGCTCACTATCCAGAAGGAGCACGTCTTCCTGTGGCAGCTGACTTTCAACTTCCTTCAGCAGCTTGCTGAAGTTCTGTTGTGCCTGCTCATAGTTGATATCCTGCAACTTGAGGGCTTCAGCACGTATCCAGATTCTGAATTGTGACCAGAGCTGGTCAGAGGCAGCTGGGTCAATCATTCCAGGACAGACTTGCTTCAGAGAAGCAATCCACTGCTGCAAACCTGTTTCAAAATTCATAATACCAGAGCCAACATCTGGCTGTTTTGGTTTTGGAATGGCTATTTTATTTTTCAGATCAGCAAGACGGTCAAGGATTGTTAAATCTATGAAGGTCCTGCTGGGGTTTTCAGTGGTTTGCTTGGGAACTGTTTGTTTTGGAGATGGAGTGGGAGAGTCAGAAATAATGATTGGACTGTTTGGGGCTTTGGGAGTATTTGGTGGTGTTGATTCTGGCGAGGATGGCAGCTGGGCCATGGTGACTGTTGTTCCACATGGCAGCTGGATTGCCAGAGGTTGTGGTTCAGAGGATTGAGGAGAGCGAGGTTCAGAAGGTGGAGGAGTTGGAGTCTCAGAGTGATGAAACTCAGGTTGAGGTGATGGTTGAGGTGATGGTGGATGAATTTCTGGTTGAGGAGAGGGAGAAGGAATTGCTGGTTGTGGAGAAGGAGGGGGAATTTCTGGTTGTTCAGTGATAAGAGGTTCTTCTGGAATGGGTGAAAGATGTTGTTCTGGTTGTGGAGGTTGGACAATTTGTGGTTCAGAGTTTGGATTATTGGAGGAGTGATCAGAGGTGTGTTGATCAATGTCAGTCAGCACTTTGTCAATTGCTGATGTTGTTGAGATTGTTGGTTTGGGAAGTTTGGTTCGGGGTCTTCTGAGTTGTAGTGCCTCAGAAGGGTCATCTTCTGGTTCAGTTTCATCTATTGTTGGGATGGGGATAGAGATTCTATGAGAGGTTGGAGATGGGATTGATGCTGGAATAGTAGAAGAATTTAAAACAGAAGCAGCAGATAAATGACCTCTTTTCTTGGGTGTCTGCTGGGATGATCCTTCTGAAGGTGCCTTCCTTTTCTTCGTCTTCTTCAGTGTAACTTCTGGTTGAGGTTGGTGCAGATCTTTGATATTCAGATTGGGATCTGTACCATCAGCCTTGCACGCGTCCAGATATCTGAGAACCACCTCAGGTTTGGATTCTATCTCAGAGAATAAAGGAAAGTCACTCAGTGGGACTCTTCTGCTGGTGATATCAGCAATGGGAGTAGCGCTGGGTTCCTTTTTGATATTCTCTATTAACTTCATTTTCTTCAGGTTCTTCGCGTTCAGAGGCTTCCCAACCGTTGGTTCAATGGTGCTTAACTCTTGAGCTTCTATCAGGTGCTCTATCAGCCTATTCTCAGTCAGAATATCTGATATTAACCTTCCAAAGGGTATCCAATCCCTCTTTGTTCTTTCTTCTTCCCTGGTTTCCTTCACGCTAGTTCTGAGGTGATTAAACAGAAGGTGAGCCAAGTTGATTTTTACCTTCTGATTAATAAAGTAGATCAGAAACTGCTGATCTATATTTATGTAATCAGGGGAACTAGTTGGCTTCCTATGGTTGAAGCACCCCAGAATTATCTTCGCCCAAACTCTGTGGTGATCCTTCAGATCTTTGATCTTGCTGCTGGGCACCCCATGGGTGAAAATCCTTTCTGCTATGACGCCCACGTCAGCACATCTCTCAGCCATATCAATACAGCGGACGCCACCGCCACTGTAACCAATTAACCTTGCTATGTGATCCTCAGTGATCACAATCTTCTTCCCCATTATATAGGAGGTGACTTGATGCGTTGAAGCAGTTGCATGAATCCATAACTCCTTGACTAACATTGGGAATGTTGGTCGAACCAATCTGTCAAAATACCTTTCCCATTTCTGTGCCCTAACTTCTTCTGTTAAATCAAAACCGTTTTCCTTCAGACTTCCAAAATCAATGATCAATTCAGATAATACTTCAAGATTCTTCACAGGAGTGAGGAGTGTTCTGAATGGCACTTGATACTGTTCAGATGATGCTTTCTTCTGAGAACCTGCAGAAGCACTGCTGGAGGTTGCCATGTTCACACTTAAGGATTTTTGAGAAAAAGCTGAGAAAATGGGTTTGAGAGAGATGAACACAGAAAAATGCAGAGAATGCTTGAGAAATAATGAGAAACTGTAAAAGATTAAAGTGAGAGATTAACATGTTTAAATAGGCTTCAGAATATTTTGAAATTGTAAACGTTTTCAAGAAAGAGAAATAAAATCATGATTACGTTTTAAAAACATGATTACTTTCATTTAATGCTTGCTGATTTTGGGGGATTTGAGAAAGATACCTAAAAACGGTTACCAGACATGTGTCTCAATGCACCCAATCAGCGTTTTGTCTTCTCAGAAGCGTGCACGCGTTCTGCTTCAGATATTTGCTGATGATTGGATGACACTTGTTTGATTTGGGAATCAGCACGTCTATCCTTGAGCTTAAACTCTCAGATCTTTAGACTAGCATCTGATACAATCTGCATGTTCTATCTTTCTGAAAAGAGATTGATCAGAAGTTCACAGTAAAACAAATACATTCTGAAGATAAATATATGGAATTAAAACATTTTCACTCTGGGTAGATTTTCATGCTGAGATGTTTCAGAATGAAATTGAACCTATCTTCAGAAAGGGGTTTAGTGAAGATATCAGCCCATTGATGGTCTGTATCTATAAATTTTAAATTCAAAATTCCTTTCTGAATATAGTCCCTAATGAAGTGATGTTTTATTTCTATATGCTTAGCTCTAGAATGTAAAATGGGATTCTTACTTAAGCAAATAGCAGAAGTATTATCACAGAGTATAGGAATGTTACTCTCAAAAATCTGGAAGTCTTCAAGCTGACTTTTCATCCAGAGCATTTGCGTGCTACATCCTGCTGCTGCTATGTACTCAGCTTCTGCTGTTGATAGCGCAATTGTTGATTGCCTTTTGCTGGACCACGAGATCAGATTTTCTCCCAGAAACTGGCATCTTCCAGAAGTACTTTTACGCTCCACTCTGTCTCCAGCAAAGTCAGCATCGCAGTAGCCTACTAAACTGTAATCACTAGATTTTCTATAAAACAAACCCAGATTAGTAGTACCTTTCAGATACTTGAAAATTCGCTTAACAGCTGTTAAGTGAGATTCTCTAGGATCTGATTGGAATCTAGCACAAATACAAACGCTGAATAGTATATCAGGTCTTGAAGCTGTCAGATAAAGGAGAGAGCCAATCATACCTCTGTAGACTTTCTGTTCTACATTTTTGCTTACCTCTTCTCTTTCCAGAGTGCACGTGGGATGCATTGGAATCTTTGATGGCTTACATTCTGAGAGGTCAAATTTCTTCAGAAGATCTCTGATGTATTTGCTCTGATGAATGTAAGTTCCCTCTGGAGTTTGATTGATCTGAATTCCTAGGAAGAATTTCAGTTCCCCCATGAGGCTCATCTCAAATTCTTCCTGCATACACTTAGCAAACTTTCTTCCAAGAGAAGGATTAGTAGACCCAAAAATAATATCATCAACGTAAATTTGACAGACTAAGATGTCATTCTTAACTGATTTACAGAATAAGGTAGTGTCCACCTTCCCTCTGGTGAATTCATTTTCTAACAGAAAGTTACTTAGCCTTTCATACCAAGCTCTGGGAGCTTGTTTCAGACCATATAGTGACTTCTTTAGTTTGAAAACATGTTCTGGATGTTTTGTATTTTCAAAACCAGGGGGTTGGTGCACATAAACCTCTTCTTCTATATAACCATTTAAGAATGCACTTTTGACATCCATCTGATACAGAGTGATGCCTCTATTAACAACAAATGAAATTAAATGTCTGATAGATTCTAACCTGGTGACTGGAGCAAAGGTTTCTGTATAGTCTATCCCCTCTTGCTGACTATAACCTTGTGCAACCAGTCGTGCTTTATTTCTGATGACTTCACCTTGTTCATTTAGCTTGTTTCTGAAGACCCATCTTGTTCCAATGACGTTGAATCCTTTTGGTCTGGGAACAAGATCCCATACGTCATTTCTGGTGAATTGATTTAGCTCTTCTTGCATTGCCAGAATCCAGTCATTATCCAGAAGTGCTTCATCAATAAAAGAAGGTTCAATCAGAGACACAAGTCCCCATAAGGGTTTCTTCAGAGTTTCTGAAGCTTGCTCTTGTTCTGACTGGATCTTCCTTTCTTCCTAAGATAGTCTCTTCTGGGTGATCCAAACTGCTTCTGGGTAATCTCTTCTGAGGTTGATCAGCAGCTGTTGTAGGATTGCTAGCAGCGCTCCTTTTAGATGTTGAAGGAGTGTCTGTGTTGAGAGCTTCTGATGACTTGTCTTCAGAACCTGTAAATTCAATTTCCATACCTGCAAAAACTTCATTCTGCTTTGACTTTTCAGAGTCAAGCTTATCATCAAAACGAACACTGATTGATTCTTCCACAATCTGTGTTCCTGTATTGTATACTCTGTACCCTCTTGAGCGTTCAGAGTATCCTAACATAATACACTTATGTGCTTTAGAATCAAACTTGTTCAAATAATTCTTTGTATTTAACATAAAACAGGTACATCCAAATGGATGAAAATATGAAATGTTGGCCTTTCTGTTCTTCCACAATTCATATGGAGTCTTTTCCAGAATAGGTCTTATTGAGATTCTATTCTGAATGTAGCACGCTGTGTTTATTGCCTCTGCCTAGAAGATCTTAGCAACGTTTGTCTCATTGATCATGGTTCTGGCCATTTCTTGCAATGTTCTGTTCTTTCGTTCTACAACTCCATTTTGTTAAGGAGTTCTAGGACAAGAGAAATCATGCAGAATGCCTCTGTCATTAAAGAATGACTCAAAATCTTTGTTTTCAAATTCTCCACCATGATCACTTCTGACTTTAACGATTCTAAGATCCTTTTCATTCTGAACTTGGTTACAGAAGGTAACAAACACAGAGTGTGACTCGTCCTTGTGTCTTAAGAACTTTACCCATGTCCATCTGCTATAGTCATCTACGATTACTAACCCATACTTCTTGCCACTGACTGAAGCAATTTTAACTGGTCCAAATAAGTCAATGTGCAGAAGTTCTAATGGCTTAGAGGTAGAAACAACATTTTTTGATTTAAAAGAAGGTTTTGCAAACTTGCCTTTCTGACATGCTTCACACAGAGCATCTGAATTGAACTTCAAATTAGGAAGTCCTCTGACCAGATTGAGTTTGTTAATCTGAGATATTCTTCTCATACTAACATGCCCCAATCTTCTGTGCCAGATCCACTGCTCGTTGTTAACAGACAGAAGGCATTTTACATTCTGACTCTTCAGTTCAGAAAGTTTGATTTAGTAAATGTTGTTTTTCCTCTTACCATTAAACAGGATAGTCCCATCTTTCTGACTAACAGCTTTACATGATTTTTGATTAAAGATTATATCATAACCGTTATCACTTAATTGACTTATGGATAACAGATTATGCATTAATCCATCTACTAGCAGAACATTATTAATAGAGGGAAGATTTCCATTACCTACAGTTCCAGAGCCAATGATCTTTCCCCTCTGATTGCCTCTAAAGCCAACGTGGCCTCCAGGCTTTGGAACATATGCCTTCTTCCCGTCATGTGTCGTGAGCAGCCAGAGTCCAGGTACCATGACTGGTGTTTCTGACTTGCTGCTAAAGATATCTGCAACATATATTATTTTATCGTTAGGTACCCAGATTTTCTTGGGTCCTGATTTGTTAGATTTACCAAAACTCTGGTTGAATTTTGGTTTCACAGAGTACTTGCTGCTAGTGTATTTAATATCATGTGTGTGACCATACACAAAATGTGAATTCAGAGGAGTGTGTTTAATGGTTAAGTCCTTGACATTCTTTGGTGTAGGAGCCTTACCTTGGTATCCTATTCCCTTCCTTCCGTTTCTGCTAACTCCATAGATCATTGAAGCCATTTTACTTCTATCTATGCTTTTAGCAAGGAACTTCTGGAAACTGAGATCATACTCCTTGATGATCTCATCAGCGTTGCTGGGAGTTTCAGAAATTGGTTCCTTCTGAGAGTTTTGTAAAGTATTTTCTAATTTTGAAATTTTAATTCTCAGCTCAGAATTCTCCAATTTAAGACTCTCAGTCTTATTAGAGTCAGATTCATGATTCCTTTTCACGTCTCTGAATTTCACTCTAATCTGCTGATACCTTTCCAGGATTTCATTAAGGCTTTCAGCAAGTTCAGCCTTGGTAAAATTAACAACAAAGTTAGGAAATACCTCTTCAGTATCTGATTCTGAGTCTGATTCAGAAGCTTCACTATCTTCTGAAATGTTAGCCATGAGAGCTATGTTTGCCCTCTCATCATCTGATTCTGAGTCAGCTTCAGACGAGTCAGAGTCATCCCATGTAGCCATGAGACTTTTCTTCTTTTCTCTTCCAAACTTCTTTTTGGGCTTTTCCCTCTGAAGCTTTGGGCAGTCACTCTTGTAGTGTCCTTGCTCATTGCACTCATAGCAGATGATGTCCTTGGTGTTTGGCTTTCTGCTTCCTGAGGAGCCTTCAGATCTTCTATATCCAGAGGAAGAATCTGTCCTTCTGTATCTGGAAGAAGACTCGTTCTGATCAGATCTTCTGGGATTTCTGAACTTCTTTTTCCTCTGCTTCCACAGTTGATTCACTCTTCTGGAGAGGAGGGAGAGTTCGTCTTCTTCTGATGAGGATCCATCAGATGTTTCTTCAACTGCCTGCAAAACTTTAGACTCAGATTTTTTGTTAGATTTCAATGCTAAAGGATTACCTTGCTTCTGAGGCTCGTCAGCTTCTAGCTCTATCTCATGACTTCTGAGGGAGCTGATAAGTTCCTCCAGAGTAATTTTGTTGAGATCTTTCGCTAGCTTCAGAGCTGTAACCATTGGTCTCCACTGCTTGGGTAAGCTTCTGATGATTTTCTTGACATGGTCAGCAGTAGAGTATCCTTTGTCCAGAACCTTGTGACCAGCTACCAGAATCTGGAATCTTGAGAACATTGTTTCAATGGATTCAGATTCTTCCATTTTGAACGCCTCATACTTTTGAATGAGCGCCAGAGCTTTAGTTTCTTTGACCTGAACGTTGCCCTCATGCGTCATTCTGAGTGAGTCAAAAATGTTCTTTGCTGTGTCTCTGTTGGAGATCTTTTCATATTCAGTATAGGAGATGGCGCTGAGAAGGATGGTTCTGGCTTTGTGGTGATTCTTGAAGTCACGCTTTTGTTGGTCAGTCATTGTTTTTCTATCAATCTTCTGACCGCTTGCATTCACAGGGTGCGTGTATCCATCTGTCACCATATCCCACAGATCAGCATCATGTGCCAGAAAGAAGCTTTCAATTCTGTCTTTCCAGTAATCAAAGTTTTCTCCATCAAAGACTGGAGGTTTGCCGCTGAATCTGTCTTTGTCCTCATGGTTGTCATTGCTGGTGTAAGAATAGTTTCCTGCCATTGTGTTTTTCTGACGCTGGATCTTGTACTGACACGGTTAACTGTTTTAGCTCAGAACCAGGCGCTCTGATGCCAATTGAAGAAGTGAAAAACACAAGAAGGGGGGGGGGGGGTTGAATTGTAAAACTGAAACTTAATGTAATGGACAAGATATTTTTATCCTGGTTCGTTTGATCTCAAACTACTCCAGTCCACCCGTCAAGGGGATTTCGCCTCTCTCCAACGAGGTCTTAATCCACTATATTCAACTGAATATTACAATATGCTTTAACAACTGCTAAAGCCTTCTTGATGCAAACCACAACCCGGTTTGTCAAGGAAACACTTTCTTACAAAGAAGATAAAACTAAGTGTGTGAATGTTTTCTACAAAACTGTATCACAACTGTGATGTTACACAACTTAAGCTTATGAAACTAGATTTCTAAACAATGATTGAGTAAGGAGATATGTAGTGTTTAGCAAACTGAGAGAAGGAAGATAATGATTAGCTTATAGGCGTGTAATATGTTGGAGAGCATTAGCCAATTCAATCTTCATAGTCTTGTTTATATAGCACTGAAATTATTGAACGTTGGAGCAATAAACTTGATTCAATGCCAATAACAAACTTTCCTTATTGAGCAGATCTTGTCTTGGAATGATGCCGTTGGTAATAATACGCTTTCAATGCACAGTGCCGTTGCTACTTAAAGCGTGTTCTGGCTTGGCTTCATTCTGACTCTGCTTAACTGCTGATGAACTGTTGTTGTCTTTATCAGAGTGTTGAGCGCAGTTCTGTTCATCAAGCTTCAGCATACGCGTGAGTTAATCTTCTGATTCTGGTATTCTGATATAGAAATTTCTGATGCTGATGTTAAAGACCAATATTCTGATTCTGATTAGGTGTGCTCTTGCTGATACCTATCAGAGTTTCTGCAAAGCAGAACGTAATATTTTAGGTAGAAAATAGTTCATACATAAATCACATAATTAATATATCCTTTCATTTTGTTATCATCAAAACTTAAACTTAGGGTAGTAGATTCAAACTTTGTTCTAACAGTGTCTAACTGGGAGACTCGGAGTGGGGTTAAAGGTTTCTTGGCTAAGTTTCTAATGGATCAAGCTCAACAGTTATGGGATAGTTTGGACTTTCAAGCATTTGAAGACATCTTGGCCCTCCTCATCTACGACTTGGTTCTTTTCCCGAATCCAGATTCCTTCATAGATGTGCACGCAGTTAAGATCTTCATGTCTCGTAACCCGGTGCCTACTCTCTTGGGTGATATTTTGCATGCTCTCTATACCCGTACTGTGCGAAGGAGGGGGACCCTCATGTGTTGTACACCGCTGCTGGCGAGGTGGTTTATTTCGCACCTCCCCAAATATGTATTGAAGAATGAGGAAGGCGTAGGTTGGGCTTACAGAATCATGTCCCTTGCTCATACGGACATCCTTTGGAGTTCTAAAGATATGGAAAGAGTAGCTGTTATTGATCGATATGGGGAATACCCTAATGTCCCGTTGCTTGAAATTAGAGGGGGAATAACCTACAATCCTTGCTTGGCTTTACGACAGTTTGGACACGCTCGTAGAGATGGGCCCCATGAGTTGCTTCTTCCAGACATTGTCTTTGACTACAAGGGGGACGTGAATGAGCATCGCCAAAGGTTTATATGAGCCTGGGGCATGGTGAACAGGTCTGACCCTCAAGAGCTAGGACTAAATACTTCTCTCCCGATGCAACCTTATCTACAGTGGGTTTGAGCCCGTGCTCAAAAGCTAGGGATGCCATATGAAGTTGTTGTTCCGGTGATTGTAGAGCATACTAATGAAGAAGGTGTTCCTTATACGGTCCTCCATCCATACATGCCTACTGATCTTGGGGCATTGAAGAGATACTGGATTAAGTTGAAGGAGGAAAGGGATACCTACAGAGAGAAGTATCATGAACAAGAGAGGAATATCTTGATGCTTACAAGGCAGATTGAGAATGAAAGGACAATCAACGATTATGTCAGCACGAAGGGAAAACGACCGTGGCATTTCTGATGTCTTTTATTGTTTCTAGTTTAGGTTTTCTTTTCAGTTTATTTCTTTTTTAATGCCTTGAAGGAATTGTTAAATATTGTTACAAGTTTGAATCTAATAAAGTTTGTTCATTTCTTGGTTTACAAATTTAAATCTCCCTAAGTCTTTGAAATCATTCCATACGCATTCCATTCCCATGCACCTCATTACAGGTACCATTACAGTTTTCCCATCTTCTTCGTTGTTTATTTCAGCAATCATGTTGTTGTACCCCAAAATTTTCCCTCTCATTTATCAAGATTTTTCTCACAAGACTTCTTGGACTCAAGACAAGATTAGGGTTTGCTCAGCTCAAGACCTCACCTTGCATTGATAGCCTGAAATTAGGGTTTGAGTTTTCACAAGGATTTTTGTACCATCAATGCTTCATGTGACTTTCATACACCATCTTGGACCCCTAAGATTTCTCATATCAAGTTTCAAGCCTTGAATCACATTTCTGCCCAGTTAATTGGACAATTGACCTAAAAATCAGTTGTATTGGGGAAAAAGTCAACCATGGAAAATTTACAGTCAAACTTCATAAATTTTGATCCACAACAACATTCTAGGCTCCTATTTACCATTTGATCAAGTTTGGATCACAACTCCTCAAGAAATTTGATCAGATCATCAAAAGGGCAAAATGGTAAAAATTAGGGTTTTGACTGAGAAAGGGCAATTTCTGATTTTTAACCTAGCCAATGGACAATTGGGTTCAAGCATGATTTCAAGGACTCAATGGTATCATCTTGACCTAATCACATGGTTCAAAAGATCTCAAATGCATTGGATTGACAGATGAATTTTCCAGTCAACTGATCAAAAATCAACTGTACACTGAAAAGTCAACCTTTGACTTTTTGGTCAAAATCAAGTGCCAAGGGTCATAATTCATCAAGATATGCCAAAATATGAAACTTGTTGATCAAGAAAATCTATTTTTGCAAATTAGGGTTTTAATTTGAAATTTTTTCATAACTTAGAAAATTTCTAAGTATGGAAATTTTCTTATTTTTCCCCAACTTTTCACAACTTTTTCACCATGATGCAATTGGATTCAAAGAAAACTTCCAACATGGAAGTTGTAGTCCCCTATGAAATCTACAACTTTGATTTACAAAGTTTTCCCAAAAGATGCTTGGATTCAATATATGAATTTGTGAATAGGGGTCCATAAACTTTTTAACTTAGTGAAAATTTACCCTAATTTAGGCAGGTTTTTGACTTAACTTCATGGGCTTTTTAACCTAGTTCCAAGAGGTATCTCAAAATGAATTTCAAATATGGATTGTAGAGCATGTTACAATCTTTCCAAAATGTCCAAGAACTCTCCAAGATCATTTGTCGTTAGGGAGAATCGAAGAAGAGAAAATGGCAATTTGTCACTTTTGTTCAAGCCATGTTTACAATGCTTCAAGTTGCAAATCAGTTCCTAGCATACTTGTACCTTGCATTACAGGTCCTAATCCCTTCTAAACTCCATAATTGAATGCTAACTCAATGGAAAATGGCTTTATTTTGATCTTTGGAGCATTGTACAAGAGATTAATCCATAAATGGCATAAAGTTCACAATACCATTTTGATAAAGCTAGCTTTTCCAACTTTATCAGCCTTGAGCCTTGGACTTGTTCCTTGGATGCAGGCACTTTCCACAGATAACAAGAAACGTGTACCAACTCTATGCATCTAGCAAGCAAGCCTGTACAGGCCTTGGGCATAAGTCATTTCAACTTTCTTCAAAAACAAGAAAAGTGGCAAAAGTCAAGATAACTTGTCCATCTGATAAAGAGAAGACTTGGCTTCATTCTAGACATCTTCACAAACTTATCTCAAGAAAATACATGAATTGATAGCATTCAAAACTCTCCTAAACAGAAAAACCTCATTTCTGCCCAAAACAGGGCAGCCTCTGCAAACTTAAAGCCATTTCAATATTGGCTCGTGTGTTTCTTGATTCAACACTTGAAACACCTTACATACATCCTACCTAAACTATCCAAGCCCTTGTCCTGGTTCTGCAAGCCCTATTTCAGACATCACCATTTTCATTTTGGAAGGTTGCAGGTTGACTTCTACAAGGAGTTTCAAGCATCCTCAAGGCAAGCTAAGCATTGGAATAGCTTGAGGGAACTTCAAGGAAGCTCACACGATCCTCAGGCCTCACTCAAAGTCCCTACATTTCCATATCCAAACTCAGCTGAACAAGGTATTTTTCAAAGTTGTATCTCTCTATTTAGGAATCCTTAAGCTTTGATTTGTGAAGCAAAGATGTAGTCCTTAACTTGCTGAAGCTGTACATATGCATAGTTGTCATTTATATTAACTGAGCTAAGAGTATTTGATTGTTGAACATGCTGAAAAAATTAGGTCAGGAATTAGGGCTACAGAAATTCTCCATGATCCTTGAGAGTTAGATTATGTTTTTTATATCACTGGAATCGTGAGATCATAAGCTACATTTTTTGTGTTATGAGTTTTTGATTTTATGCAAGCTAGAGCAAGTTATAGGTTGAAGCAAAAACACGTGCGCATGGAGGCTGGAGGACAGGGATGAAGTGCCATGGGCCTGGCGCGCCTTGGGCCTGCTTGTTTTGTTTTTCACACCCCCCATATTCCTATATGCACCCCATTTGCTTATTTTGTTTATTTTTTATATTTTCTCATATTTTTTATGTTTATTGATTTTAATATTTTTTTTGAACATCAAAAAATCATGAAAAATATTTTCTTCATTTTTTATATTTTATTTTATTTTTTATCTTATTTTTTGGCTTAAAAAATAGTTTATAAATAAATAGAACATTATTTTCTTAAATAAATAGTAAATACATTTAAAAATACCATACATTTTTATTTTATTATTTTTCACACATAAAATATTATTTTCATACATATTTTATTTTTTAATATTTGTACATAATATTAATGTTTTTTTTCTTGAACAAAAAATGAATAAAATAAATAATAGAAAACATAATTTTCTTTTAAACCAAAAATTAGGGTTTCCCCTTTCAAAAATAATATTATTATTTTTTCTTATTTTTTAGTACTTAAATAATTTTATTTTTTACATATATAAAATTAATACAAAAAAACATTTTGCATCCATACATTTTATTGCATATTTAAATAATTGCTTATTTATTTATTGTACAATAATTCAATTGGGTTGTAATAATTTTTAGGGTTTTATTTTGAGCAATATCCTCCATTCAAAACTTGTATCCCCCCTCCCATAATAATTGTTGTAATAGCTTAGTTTTACTTTACGCAATTTATCGCATTATATACATGTTTAGTAAAATTAGGGTTTGCATGATAAGACAAAAATCAAACAAATAGCATGACCTAATACAAGAAAAACAAATGCATGAAAATGACAACACATTGCACACAAGCACCCTTAGGGTTTCACCCACTTGGTTGCCTTACAAAATGACCATGGTACGCATGCAAAGTATCTTGGCAAAATCAAACAAAACAAAAGATCATGGTCTCTCGATGACGCTATAAAAAAGGTTGCCTAAACAAAAATGATCTTAGTCCCTCAAACAAGCAAAGATACTTGGCATCATTTCTATCATGGTCATACGATGACCCACACCTGTACTGTTTAACATCCAAAGATAGGTTTGTTTACCAAAGCAATGGTAAATGAACAATGTCAAAGGAATAAAAATGTACAAGAAAGACTTTTGAGTAGGGTAGATAGCTCCTAGTTACTTGCTCTCTTCAAAACAATCCTTTCTATTTTCAAAAACAAACACACACATTTCAAAACATTTCCAAACAACTTTCAAAACATTGAAACATTTTTTAAAAAGACAAACATCTTTGTATACATTCTTACAAACGAGAATCATTACAAAGATTGCCTAAACGAGGGCCTCTTTTCAAAATACTTTCAAAACCACACAAAGCACCATTTCAAACAATTTCAAAAGCAAAGCAAGTGATCTAAACAAGTAACTAAGAGCCCATGGAAAACCATGGATGAAAAGGGTGCTAGCACCTTCCCTTTTCATAATCTACCCCCCGAACTCAAGAAAACATCTCAAATGTCTTTCATGTGCCTTTTGACCTTTCCTTTTGGATAAAATAAAAGTCGGTGGCGACTCTTTCTAAACCGCGACATTTGCGAACACAAACGCAAAACCTCAAGTCAGTTCTCCCACCGTATCACAGAACTGGCGAATCTGCTGGGGAAATTTTAAAAGTGGGGTTACCTTAGGGTTTTAGATCACCTTTACATGCTTATCTTGATTGACTTATTTGCTTTACACTTTGGTTCTAGTGTTTGGGTTTGAATCCTCTACCCGGATTTCGGAAACATTCATAGGTAAATAGTAATACGTTGTGGAAACTGTGCGGGGTATACCGACACGGTCTAAGCAATAGCTATGTTAGTGTGACATATTTGTGGGTACCGGTAGCCTTTGAGTCAATCAAAGAGAATACAGGGCCGCTGAGTGATGCCATGATGCACTAACGAACTTCTAGAACCTTTACTTTACCAACTTGGCCTTTTAGGATGTAGTGAGATGACCGGCTTTGGTGCAGTCCGAAGTTGGTAGATACTCAATACTAAACTCATTGAGGGTTGGTTAGTTGGAATATTTCGTTTTCCAGTAAATAGGTTGAATTGAAACCATGAACAAGGAAACAATCCAGTGATATTGAGCTCCTTAGAACCCGGTTACTATTTCTAGGAAAGTTTGAGCCAACTAAACTTCAAGAGGGTAATTACCTATGAAACCCCAGGCAAGCCTAAACTAGGAACTTGTGTGATTTGCTTGTACATATATACTTGTTCATAGACATCATGGACATCATAAACATCATATGCATCCACTAACCATTTCAAGGATTTTGGAGATTCATCTTTGTTCTTGTTTTGTAGGTTATGGATTCACTTCGCAGGAAAACTATCCAAGTCAACCTTGTAAGAATTCCTCCATAACTCAAGGAGCTAGCTTTAAGGATTCCTGAGAATTCTCCATTCACCGAGAGGCATGGTCGTCTTCTCAACTTAGTCACTTCCAACACAGAGGAAGACATGATGAAAGTTCTTTTCCAGTTCTTTGATCCTTTGCATCACTGCTTCACATTTCCTGACTACCAACTTGTGCCTACTTTGGAGGAATTTTCTCAACTCTTTAGGATTCCTATTCTCAATCAACTACCCTTCAACGGTACAGAAATAGATCCAAAGCCAGAAGAGATTGCTCAAGCCCTGCACTTGCACTCATCTGATGTCACAACCCATTGGGAAACTAGAAGTGGTGTCAAAGGTTTCTTGTCAAAGTTTTTGTTTGAGAAGGCCCAAAGCTGTTGGAACTCCTTGGACTTACAAGATTTTGAGGAAATTGTATCTCTTCTCATCTATGGGATGGTCTTGTTCCCTAACCCTGACCAACTTATAGATGTGAGTTCTGTCAACATCTTCATGTCTCGCAACCCGATGCCTACATTGCTTGGGGATATCCTTCACTCTTTTCACACTCGTACAATGAGGAAAAGAGGTGTTATCATGTGTTGCACTCCTCTCCTGGCAAGATGGTTTATTTCTCATCTTCCCCAATCATTCTTGAAGAATGAGCAAGGTTTGAGGTGGTCACAACGATTGATGACTCCTACACATTCAGATATTCATTGGTGTTCTCGAACCAAAGAGAATGTTATCATTGTCGACCGTTATGGGGAATTACCTAATGTCCCTCTACTTGGCATTGGGGGGGCATCACCTACAACCCCTGCTTGGCTCTGAGATAGTTTGGGTATGCCCGAAGGGATGGCCCACATGATATGCTAGTTCAAGGTTTTGTTTTCGACTTCGACAACGACAATCAAGGACTCCGACAAAGGTTCATCCGAGCTTGGAGGATGCCTAACAAGGTAGACAGTAAGACCTTGGGACACAAGAATTCCATCCCTCTTGAGCCTTACATCAAGTGGGTACGAACCCGCGCCCAAAGTCTTATGATGCCTTACCCCTCCATTCTCCCAGTGATTATAGAGCCTATTATGGAAGGAGAGGTTCCATAGACCCTCCTACATCCTGACATGCCAACATCACTCAAAGATTTACAAAGGAGTTGGATACAGCTCAAGGGAGAGCGTGATACTTTCGAAGCCCAATTCTACGCAAGCGAGAAGAAGGTTTTGGAACTCACTCGTTAACTTCACGAAGAGCAGACTCTCAACACCTACATTGCACCAAAGAGGATGTGCAACGTCTTTTTACCTTAGAATTTTATATTATTTTGCCCAAGGGGCATTGATGTACTAACAATTCTATCTTATTAATATGACGTGTGTTTCTTTTTTGTTTAAAACAAATTTGAATTTCTGAATCCTTGAAAGCATTACATGAATACATATCATTCATCATATGCATAAGCAGGTCTTCAGACCAAGTTTCCTCATCCCTCTGCTATTTATTTCAGCAAGATGGATATTAAACAAACGGTCAAAGATTTGCAAGCTCAGAATTCACAATTTCAACAACTACTCTTGACCTTAGCCAAGGGGCAGGAGTATCTCAAGACTTTGCTAGAGAAAGAGAAAGAGAAAAAGAAGAAGAAGCGAGCCGGTGTGGTTATCATGGGTATAAGGTTTGAAGGACAAGCCAGACGGACTTTGGAATCCCCATCAACATCTGAAGAGGGGGAAGGAAAAGGAAAAGGAACTGCAGTGCCATCTGATTCTGAAGAAGAAGAAGAAGAGGATGAGGACTACTTCGAACAACAATACCCTTCAGCCGATGACAAATACAAAAACCTGGAAGAATGTCTAGCTGCTATGGAGATACAGAGAGTCCCGTGGCTGGATTTTGAAGAGTTAGGGTTGGTTTCTGGAATTGTAATCCCTCCTAAATTTAAAGTGCCACTGTTTGCTAAGTATGATGAGGTGTCTTTCCCAAAAATGCACCTCAGATCCTATGTCAGGAAGATTCAACCACATTCTTCTGACAAAGACTTGTGGGTCCACTTTTTCCAAGACAGTCTATCAGGAACGCAGCTTGATTGGTTCTACCAGTTGGAGAGAGAAGATGTCCATAATTGGGAAGACTTGGCAGCCGCCTTCTTTAAACAGTATCAATACAACGCCGACTTGGCGCCAACCCGTACTCAGCTGCAGAGTATGGATATGGCTACCAATGAGGGTTTCAAAGACTACGCCAAAAAGTGGAGGGATTTAGCCGAAAGGGTGCAAACACCTTTATCTGAAAGAGAGCTAGTGGGCATGTTCTTAGGGACTCTGTCAGGTCCTTTCTTTAATCACCTGATTGGAAGCTCCTCTGCAGGTTTCACTGAGTTGATTCTAACTGGCGAGAGGGTGGAAGCTGGTATTAGAAGCGGGAAAATTCAGAAAGATACATCTACCTCTGCTACTGTAAAAAAGCCCTTCACTGGAAAGAAGAAAGTGTCTGCTGTCTATGCCCAGAGGAATCATGGAAGAACTGAACGACGAACAACAGTGGGGGCCATTATGATTCAAAAGTCCTATAGACCAGCCGAGAAACAACCATCCGAGAAATGATCAGCCGAGAAATAACCAGCAAAGGGTGGAAAGGCCTGTAAGGAAATTCACCAAGATAAACATGACTCCTGCTCAAGTACTACCACATCTCTTGAAGTTGAATTTGGCTATGCTAAAAGAGGCCCCTAAAAACCCTAATACTGCATCTCCACACTACCATCCGAATTCCAGGTGTGCTTACCATTCAGAAAGTCCAGGGCACGACACCAACAACTGTTGGGCTCTGAAGAATAAGATTCAAGATCTGATTGACGCAAAGGAAGTTGAATTTGAAGCTCCTGAAAAACCGAATGTTATCTCCGCTCCAATGACTAGGCATGGACACAATTCTAGTGCTGTGGAAGAAGATCTGTTTGTTTCTACTGTGGATGAACTATTAACTCCTCTCCTAACCATCAAGTTGAATTTGTTGAAAGTTGGGGTGTTCCCAGGTTGTGACCAAGATTGCCATACCTGTCTATCCTCACCATTTCATTGTCCTCTATTGAAGAAAGGAATCCAACAATTGATTGATAACAAGGAAATTTTGTTTGAGAAAGCTCCCATTTCACCCATTCCAATTCCAGAATTTTCAATAATAACCATATACGCCAATCCTTCCAGGGTTCCTAAAAAACCCGTTAGGATTACATCTGCTCCAGTGACTACTCTGTTAAAGATAACAATGCCCGGGTCAGCCCCATACAAATCCGATAAAATGGTACCATGGAACTATGGTGGAGAAATCTACTACCATGGTGTCAAACAGATTGAGCAGGCTGCTGAAGAAGAAAGCTCTGAAGAGGATGATCCCGACATCAGTAACATTGCTGGAACAAGCAAAGTTACCCGTAGTGGAAGAATCTTTTCTCCAGAGATTGCTCCTCCAACAACAGTCTTTGGACCCGCGACCATTCCAAAGATTACATATATACCAGTAAATATACTTGCAAGTGTACCCGCCAACAATGACAATACAATTCCCATCCCTATTTCCGCTGCTGAGAAAAAAGGAAAGATTGTTCAAGAGGAGCCTGTCTTGACGAAGGCTCAATCACTAGTCATTCCTGAAACATCCCAGAAAGAGATGGAAGAAATTCTGAGGATCATTAAGAAAAGTGATTATGATGTAGTGGAGCAACTGGGGCAGACCCCCTCCAAAATCTCTATGTTAGCCTTTTTGTTGTGCTCTGAGGTACATGCTAAAGCTTTGGTCAAATTTTTGAAGACGGCCCACGTGCCGCAAGAAACCTCCGCTGACCAGTTCTAGGAATGTGTGGCTAGTTTAATAGCTGACAATGGTCTAGGATTCTCCGATGCAGATTTAACTTCGAAAGGGAGAAAACATAATGATGATTTACATGTCTCGGTGGAATGCAGAGGGACAACCCTAGCACACGTACTGGTAGACACTGGTTCGTCTTTAAACGTCTTGCCGAAGAAAGCCTTGGATAGATTAGATTGTTAAGGCTTAACCCTGAAACCCAGCAATATAATTGTCAGAGCCTTTGATGGTTCTAAGAGGATGGTCCATGGAGAGGTGGACATCCCGATCAAAGTGGGTACCCAGACGTTCAATTCCACATTCTACGTGATGGACATCCGTCCTTCCTACTCTTGCCTGTCGGGACGCCCCTAGATTCACAATGCCGAAGCTGTCACTTCCACTTTGCATAAAATGCTCAAGTACCCCGTCCAAGGGAATATTATAATTGTCCATGGGGAAGAGGAATATATGATTAGTCATCTGAACTCCTTCTGTTATATGGAGTTAGATGGCGAATTCATAGAGACCCCTTTCCAAAATTTTAAAGAAGTATCTCCTGAAGTAGTGGCAACCAAAGAGGTATCTTCAACTCCTTTGATCACAAGACCTGTACCTCGGATGTCATCTCTCAAGGATGCAAGGGAAGTAGTGGAAGAAGGAGGATCCACAATCTGGGGTCAGCTTCCCGACTTTCCTTTCAAGTCGACAAATTCGGTTTAGGATTTACTTCGAATGCTCAGAAGGCTGTGCGCCGCTCCCGTGCCGGAGGGCCACCGGTGAAGATCAGCCATCGAGGGGTTAATGCACTAGAGGACAGTGAAGAAGAGGGCAACTTGGAAGATTGGTTCTTTCCTACTGTTGATGGAGGACTGTGCAACTAGGAAGCAAAAGAATTTTTTCCGATTACTTTCATACCGCAGTAATTTATCTTTTCCATTTCTGTTAGACTGTAATAATTCACAAACAATTCGTGCTTTTTCAACCTTGTGTCTTACCCGAGGCACATAGGTCCATTTGTAAGGGTTCTTATTTCATTTTCATATGTGATTTAATGAATCATGGACGCTTTTCATAGTTAAACCTTTTATGCTCATTGTCTTTCTTTTACATTTTCTTGTTTTAAGATGGCTATCCCTTACACACACCCACACTGACAAATGCAGGTACCCTTCCATTTCGGATCCCATGGGTAACGATACTGCTATAGCCTTCAGTGACTCTGAAGATCTGATCTACCAAGCTGAATACGAAGGCGAGGAAGATTGTGAGGTGCCAGGGGAATTGGCCAGACTACTACAGCAAGAGGAAAGAGCAATTCAGCCTCATGAGGAGCAGTTTGATACAATCAACTTGGGTACTGAGGATGATAAAAAGGAAATCAAGATAGGTTCCAATCTAGAGCCGAGTGTCAAGGAGCGCCTAATTCAGCTATTGCATGATTATGTTGAGATCTTTGCCTGGTCATATGAAGACATGTCGGGACTCGATACAGATATTGTGGTACACCGTCTACCCACAAGAGAAGACTTCCCACCAGTGAAACAAAAGGTACGCCGCATGAGACCTGACATGTTAGAGACGATCAAAGCAGAAGTTATGAAGCAGTTCAATGCTGGGTTTCTAGCTGTTACTTCCTATCCATAATGGGTTACTAACATTGTGCCCGTGCCTAAGAAGGACGGCAAAGTGAGAATGTGCATGGATTATAGAGACTTAAACAGGGCCAGCCCTAAAGATGACTTTCCACTTCCGCACATCGACATCCTGGTTGATAATACAGCTCAGCACAAGGTATTTTCTTTCATGGACGGATTCTCAGGCTATAACCAGATCAAAATGGCACCTGAGGACATGGAGAAAACTACATTTGTCACACAGTGGGGTATGTTCTGCTACAAAGTGATGCCATTCAGACTGAAGAATGCCGGGGAAACCTATCAACGCGCCATGGTAGCTTTTTTTCATGACATGATACATCATAAGATAGAGGTCTACGTAGATGACATGATAGCCCGATCACAACAGGTATACAGACTCTCGCTAAGGAATCTCTTATGAGATTGACACTCCTTCAGATGTCATCTTTAAGACCATCCCCCGTCAGCAATTTCCAAATGGCATCTATAAGCCCATTCCCGATATCGCAAGACAGACACCACTTCATGCGAGTGCAAATTTCTGGGCACTCTAGTGTTCAATCATCTTCCACCTTCGGATCACGAAAGGCACGCAAGCCAATCTACATCTTCAGGTATAAGAAGATTGAATAGGGGCAGCTGTTGTACCCAAAAAATTTCCCTCCCATATTTCTCAAAACATTTCAAGAAAGATCCTCAAGTTGCTCAAGGAAGTCCAAGGGTTGACCAGACAAGCCCTCTCCTAAGGCAGTCTACCTCAAATTAGGGTTTCATGTTGCATCAAGATACTTGAGTCCAAGGGATCCCAAATACTCACCATTGTTCTAATATGTTCTCAAGATTATCCATGTCAAGTTTCAAGCCCTACAGAGAAAGTTTGCTCAGTCAATTGCTCAAAGGCCTGAAAATCGACTGTGCTAGGGAAAAAGTCAACGGTGGCCCACATACAGTCAAACTTCAAGATTTTTGGTCAACATCCTCATTTTGAAGTATATTTCATCATTTTATCAAGGGTTGATCATGATTCATCAAGGATTGATCATAATTCATCAAGAACCAAAAGTTGCTAAATTAGGATTTTGAAGGAAAAGTCAACTCAAATTTGACCAAGCATAACTTTATCATTCTTTATGATAAATGACCCATCCAAAACTAATTTTGAAGAGGATGCCATTCTATACAATCCATCTTCAGCTCCAAAGTTCAAAATATGCACTCACAAGAAGTTATGAATTTGGACATTATAGGTCATTTTGAAAAGTCGACAAAAACACATTTTTTGTCAAAGCTTCATACATAAGGATGGAATTCCAAATTGAGATTAGAACAAAAGGGTTTCTTAGAGGACATCTCAAGCTTTCTAAAAAGTCCCAGAACACCTTCAAAGAGTCAAAATTGAGGAAGTTATGCATTGGTGAAGTTGACCCTTTTGCAAAATTAACAAAAGTCAACTATGCCTCAAATTGCAATTTTTGCTAAATGGGCCTAATCTTTTGCACTTGTTTTGAGTTGGCACCATGGTCCACGAGCCCTAGCCTTTTCCACTTGTAATTATCTTGTTTTTATTATTTATTTTGATTTTTATTTGAATTAAATCAATTTTAATCAAAATAAATCATGGAAAAATCCAAAACATTGAAATCCAAAGATCTTGTACATGTTTCAGGTCCTACATCCAGCTAGCATGAGATTGAATTCGTGTAAAGGCTATGTGTGCACAAATAGTTTGAGTTTGCTCTATTTTTAGTAAGATTTTCAAGTGTATCAAATCCAAATAAAAAGCAATGATGGAGGAAGATTGTGATCATATTGGCAACCCTAATTCATTCCTCAGTACATAAGGAGTATTTGCAGACTCAAAAGAAGGCTAGAGAGAGGCGCACAAGGTCAGAACAAACTTGCAAAAAACAAAGAAAAGTCGTGATTCGAATTCATAGTTCCAGGCTATTCCAGGGCTTCCTGATCATTCCAATCGTTTCCTGGGATCATAAGCAACCTATACCAACCAAGAGCAAGCAATTTCAGACGCCAAAAACCACTGTAAGGTATTCACGACATTGAACCTTTCTTGAATTCGATTTGCGTAATTCTTTCACATTCATCACATTATAATCATATATTCTTGTTCACCATCACATATGCAAGATTTCTGTAACATTTAATTTCATTTTTATGGCCTGTATGAGATTTCACCATTGTTAGGTTTTTGTGCTTCAATTTGGTATTTCTTCATATAGCTTTAATTGGGCCATGAAAGGGACACCATTGTGTTCAGCAGGTCCAGAAGAATCCATTCATGGCTTTGGTAGTTATTTATCTCACTTGTATTTGATTTTGAGAATGACAGGGGTTGTAGTACGGACATATGTTCGTAGGTAAAAGTGTTCAACTTTTACCAACAGAGCAAGGAGGAAGAAGATGTCGTGGCAAGCCATCATTCGCGTGTTTGAAAATTCGCGCGTTTTGGACTTAGTGTTTTTGCTTTTCTCATATTATGATTATTATTTATTATGTGTACAAATAAGAAGCGTAGCTCAGCTGGTGGCCAGGTCATTGGAACATGCCTTGGGGCCTGGGTTCGAATCCCAGGTCCCCTCATTCTTGCATATTATTTTTCTTTTCAGGTTCAGGCGCGCATGCAAGGACAAGGGATCATCATATGCCCTCAAGATCTCACCTTTGGATCTCCATATGGCCAAATCTGATGGCCATCATTTGAGGGACCATGGTATGCCTCAGTCAAAGCAACGCACCGGATGCTAAAAGTCAAACGCGGACAACCTTGTTTTGGGCCCAGATTTGGCTATCCACACCCCCTCAGCTTGCTATTTCAGGCCCAAGTTTCTTTTCTTTTTCTTTTTTATATTTTTGTTTTATTTTATTTATTTATTTGTTTTACTAACAAATTTAATTCTTTTTTTTAACCAATCAAAAAACTCATAAAATCAACTTTTCACCAAATTAGGTTTAAATTTTATTTTTTATCAAAAAATTAAATTAATTTAATTAGGTTGTTAATTTTAGGTGACTTTAATTGTTTTGTAAATAAATTAAAATTAACTAGAACAATTAGGTTTTTTTTTTGTTTCTAATTAAATTTTCTTTTCTTTTCTTATAAATAACAAAAACACAAAAATAGGCCATGTAATTATTTTCTTTAATTAATTTAGTTAGCTAATTATTTTTGTACTTAATCTAAAAAATCTAATTCTTTTTCTTAAAAATAATTAAAAACAACAAAAACATTTTTTCTTTCAATTAGGTTTGAATGGAGTCAAAACCCTAATTTTTTTATCGTTCTTGATTTCCTCGCGCGCGCCTTATCATTTATTTTTACCCTATTAATGTAATTGCTCACAAGTTGTAATATCTTAATTAGGACTTTTAATTTTCATTTATCGCTTTTTTTAAGGGTTTGTTTTTGGCTATATAAATATCCAAAGCCTTGTAATAGCGTAGCTTACTTTCCGCACTTTAATTTCTGCGAAATATTAACTATTAGATGTATGAATAATTAGGGTTGCATGACAAGAATGTATCTAAACTTTAAAGCAGTTAGCAAACCCTAAATTTGCAAAGATAAATAATCTGAAATTGAATCACTCGCACATGCGCACTCCTAGGGTATACTCCCACTTCGGTTGCTTTCGGTAAACGGTCATTGAGTATAGGATATTTTAGTGGTCGCCCTTTTGTCTCAAAGATCAAAGTTGCCTCGGAAAGGTTGCCTCAGATATTGTTGCCTCGAATAATTGATCTAAGACATTAGGGTTATTACTAAGACGTCCTAGCATTGCTTTTGTGACCGTACGTCCCTTTCGAATTGACCCTCAAAACTACAACGATGGTGCTACCTACTCACTAATAGTGGGATAGCACTGTCTAAAGGAAACGAACATAGAACAATTCTTTTTTTGAGTAGGTAGATTATTTCTTAAGTACTTTCTCAATCCAAACAAACTTTTTCACACTTACACTCCTCTTTTAAATAAAGCTTTCAAAAACACTTTGTAACACTCTTGAAGACATAAGCAAGAGTTAAATCGAAGTCAAAAACTTTTTAAAATCAAACACACAGAAGAAATTTTGAAAATGATGAGCAAGTACCTAAGAGCCCGTAGATAACTACGGATAGAAAGGGTGCTAATACCTTCCCTTTCTATAATCTACCCCCCGTACTCAGAAATATCTCAGAAAAGGAATTTTTCTATGCTTTTTTCCTTTCCTTGTTGGATAAAATAAAAGTCGGTGGCGACTCTTGCTTACCGCGACATTTTGCAAATACAAACGCAAAACGCAAACCAGCAAATCCTAAAAATAGTCCCGGTTCTGGCCACCGTATCACACTAACCCATAGATTAGAAGAGCTAGGACTTCTTCAAAATCTTGGAAATCCAAATCATCCCAAAACAATTGGGCCTTTTCTATTAGGACCTTGACTAGGAAACCCTTGACTCCGCTTCTTATTTCATAGTTGGATATAATGTCGAATCGTTTTAGATGTAAGGCTGTTGTAATGACCTCTGGTTTTGGAGCCTCCTCTAAACCGGTGAAAGGAATCTGATCTATAATGAATACATCATATATTTGAGAGATCTCTTCCATGGTGGGTACCAACTGATAATCGGGAAATGTGAAGCAATGGTGTTTGGGGTCGAAGAACTGAAAGAGTACCCTCATCATCTTCTCATCAAAGCTTGAGGTAACCAGATTAAGAAGTCGACCATATTTCTTGGTGAATGAGGAAGTCTCAGGAACCCTTGATACTAGCTCTTTGAGTTGGAGAGGTATTCTAACAAAGTTGATTCATATGGTATTTCTACGAACAGAAGCCATGATTTGCAAAATAGAACAAAGATAAATTCCCCTAATCCTTGAAATGGTTAATGAAATGAATATGGATGTTATGATGCATGATTTTATGTTTGAACAATTTAATCACACACAAGCATACACACAAGACCTTAGGTTTAGGCTTGCATGGGGTTTATAGGAAAATACCATCTTGAAGTATAGTTAGTTCAACCTGTCTTAGAAAAGTAACCGGGTTCTAAGGAGTCTCAATATCACTTATATTTCTTTATCAGGAATTGTTTCAGCTCAGGCGACTGTTATACAACTGATATTTCTTTATCGGAGTCTCAATATCGACTGTTATACTATTTTTGCGTTTGTGTTTGCAAATGTTGCAGTAAGCAAGAGTTGTCATCGACCTTTCTTTTATCCAAAAAAGGAAAGAGTGAAAATAACAAAAAAAGAGCTTTCGAGAGTTTTCTGAGTACGGGGGGTAGATTATGGAAAGGGAAGGTGTTATCACCCTTTCCATCCGTATTTTTCTACGGGCTCTTAGATGCTTAGCTCATTTTAAAAATACCTTGTGCTTTTGTGTGTTTTGAAAAGTATTTTGAAATGCCTTAGTGCAGCGATTTTCTTTATGATAACTCTTGTATCAGTCCTCAAGAGTGTTGATAAAGCATTTTGAAAATGTTTTTGAAAGTGTTTTGTGTATGTGTAAAAGTTTATTTTGAGTATAGCATCTAGGAATTATCTACTCTACTCAGAAGGGTCATTCTTTTCCTCCTTTCCTTTAGACAGTGTTATCCTATTATTAGTGAGTAGGTATCCATAGTCGTTTGGATGTATGAGGGACATTTGAAGAGACGTTTTATAGTCACAAACGTAATTGGGAAAGAAACCTTAGTAACTACCTTAGGGTTTTAAGATCATTCTTTATCAAGGCAACGTCGAGAGGGTTATCGAGGGACTTGTGAACTTTTTTAAAACAGAGGGTAGCCACTAAAATCTCTCACATTTCGAGAATTGTGACTATTTTTCAGAAGGCAACCAAAGTGAGAGTACCCTAGAGGTGTGCATGTGCAAGTGTGTTATATTCAGTTATTTTTGTCTTTAGCATTAGGTTTGCTTGGAAAGAAAATCCTAAAAAGCCTAAGTATTAAGAAAAATATTTTTTTGACAATTTTGTGGTTTGATTTTAAGATTTAAGACCTAAGTCTAAAATAGTTTTAATTTTAAGAAAAAAAATGTTAAAGTAATTAAATAATTAATTAACAAAATTTAATATAAAAAGGAAACTAATCCTAATCTTTTTTTATGATTTTTGATTTAGAGTTGATTTAAATAATAAGGTCAATAAAGAAATGAAATAAAAAAACAAAAGGAAAATACAAAGGGTTATCCTTCGATCCAGGGAGAAATGTGGTTTTTCAATCCAGGGTATGATTTTTCGATCCAAGGAGGGATGCGATTTTTCGATCCAGTGAGAGATGTTTATTTTTCGATCCAGGGATGGAAGATACCTTTCGATCTGGATCTGCAAGCCAAAAGTTAGCAAAAATAAAGATGCAGGACTTGGGTATCGAACCCAGGTCCTTCAATCATGTGCGCATTTATTTGTTTAGGCTGGATCTGCAGTACAAGCGTTAGAGAAAAAACAAATGAAGATCTGGGTGTCGAACCCAGGTCCTTAGTTCTGAATACAAATCGAACAAACTATAAGTGTTAATATGTCATGAAAATGTAAAGTTTGATCATTTTCCGATTCTTACCAACGGTAATGTATGGATCTATAGCTTCATGCGTGGATATGCTTATTTAAGGGTTGTTTTGATTTTGATAACCTTTGGAGATTTTGAGAAGTTTGGTGGTTTGCTTTAGGCAATGTGTGTGTAGTATTTTTGAGGCAACTTGCGTGTGTTTCTTATCTCCTTTTTTCATCCCCTAGAAATATGTCCTTAGGCTTGTATTTATAGGGGTGTAGAGGGGAATGGAAATGGCAAGGGATGGCCTTTAAGCAGGCTTTGAAGGAAAAAACAGACAAATTAAAGGATTTTCATTTTTGATGGATTCCTACCATTTTGGGTTTTGGGATGAACATGGACATCCTTAACTCCTTCGAATGCCTCCACACCTGGTTCTTCAATTGGCCCTGAGTTTCTTCCTTCGAATGACTCCAGGTCTCATCATTATGGCCTCTTCGATTGAACCACTATCTGCCTTAGTAGCTTGATCTGAAACTTTTCAACTAGCCCAATTGAAAACTCCTTTCTAGCCAGTCGAAGCTTCTTTTGTTACCTCCTTCGAATGCAATTTTGCAGGAGTATTGGGCTTGGCAGCATGTTGGACCTTGGCTAGCAAACATCTTGGACCAAGACTCATCCTAAAAGAAGTTGGTTTCCCACAATTATGTGTCCTTCCAATGGACCAATTGTAGGTCCTTCGAAGGCACCATTTGTGTGTCCTTTGAATGGACCAAATGTATGTCCTTTGAAGGTACCACTTGTATGTTTCTTTGAATGGGCCTTTGGAATGTTTCTTCGAAGGGACCCTCTTGTGTGTCAAAGTATGGAAAACTGTGTGTTGAAGGGTTTAGAGGTGGAGTCAAAGCTAGTATGAGGGAAGCCAAGTGCTTAATAAATCAAAGCACGCATGTAGGAATTATTTTTCTAGTGATTTGAAGGCAAGTTGAAGGGGCCTTTGCCTTGTGGATCGAAGGCAAGTCAAAAGAAGCTTTTTCCTTGTGAATCAAAGGCAAGCCTGAAGAAGCCTTTACCTTGTGAATCCAAGGCAAGCATGGAGAAGCCTTTTCCTTGTGAATCCAAGGCAAACATGAAGAAGCCTTTGCCTAGTGGATCGAAGGAAAGTCTGAGGAAGCCTCTGCCTCGTGGATCAAAGGCAAGTTAAAGGGGCCTTTTGCTCAGTCGAAGCTTTGTGAATTAAACTTGATCAAAGGAGGCCAAATGCTCAATCGAAGCTAGTGAACCAAGCTTGCATTGAAGGAGTCCAAATTCCCAATCGAAGACTTTGAAACAAAATATTTCTCGAAATATTTAAGATGCCCAATCGAAGACTTTGAAACAAAGGCTCGCTCGAAGGATTTCAGATGCCCAATCGAAGACTTTGAAACAAAGGCTCGCTCGAAGGATTTCAGATGCCCAATCGAAGATTTTGAAACAAAAGCTCGCTCGAAGGATTTCAGATACCCAATTGAAGCTTATGAATCAAGGCTAACTTGCTCCTCTTTGATTTGATACCTGGAAGCCAAAAATCCAATTGTACTTGTGCAAACCTGCCCTTTTGAAAACCCTTGTGAGAAAATGTATTGAGAAAAAGGGAGGGAAAATTTTGGGGTACAATAGAGACCTATGACAGATCAACAAAAGAAAGATTATAAGAATCATCATACAGCAATAACCATCTTGCTAAATGTGATTTCTTATATCAAGTATGTAAAAGTCACAAATAGAGACTCTGCTAAGTCTATATTTGACTCTCTTAAAATGACTCATGAAGGAAATGATCAAGTCAAAGAAACCAATGCATTGGCCTTGATTCAAAAATATGAAGCCTTCAAAATGAAGGATGATGAAAGCAATGAAGTCATGTTCTCAAGATTTCAAACCTTGGTTGTAGGACTGAGAGTTATAAACAAAGGTTATTCAACGGCAGATCATGTGAAGAAGATTATCATAACCTTGTCATCCAAATAGAGGCCTATGGTAACTGCACTCAAGCTTGCAAAGGATCTAAACAACACTTCTCTAGAAGAACTGATAAGTTCTTAAAGAAGTCATGATATTAAGCTAGAACAAGATGAATCACAGAAGAAGAAGATAAAATCTATTGCGCTCAAGGCCATCAAGAAATCTGATAAGTTTGAAGCTCTTCAAGCGAAAGATATAGAGGATTCATAAGAAGATCTTGATGTTGAAGACGATGATTTGTCTCTTCTATCTAGAAGGGTAAACCGTCTCTGCAAGAGAAATCAAGTCAACAAGTTCAGAAGTTCCAGAAGGACTGGAGGTAGCTTCAAATCAAATTTTGGTCAAAGGAAGTCTAGTTTTAAAGAAGTCACTTGTTATGAGTGCATTGAGTCAGGACACTAAAAGAATGATTGTCCTAAGCTTCTAAAAGACATACCAAAGAAGAAATCTCTCAAAGGCGAGAAGAAAAGGCAAATGGTAACAAGGGATGACTCTGACTCTGAAGGAAAACATGCTTACATGATGTTGATGGATCATGTTGGAACATTCAATGATGTAATCTCTCAAGAAGATGAAGTTGATTCAGGAACAGAAAAAATTCCCTGCAAAGAGACATGCTTGGAAGTGCAGTTAGAACACCAATAATGGTATCTGGACTCTGGGTGCTCATGACACATGATGGGAAAAAGGCATATGTTCATAAACATGGATCTTAAGCATGGACGCGTCGTAGGTTTTAGGGGAGATCAAAAAGGAAGGATCATAGGCTCAGGAGAAGTAGGTAATGGTTATGTTCCTTCTATAACTAATTTTCTTACTTGTTGAATGATAAAAGTATAATCTATTATCTATAAGTCAATTAATTGATAATGGTTATGTTATAATCTTTGATTAAGATTCATGTAATGTTATTAGTCAAAAAGATGGATATGTCCTTTTCAATGGGAAGAGGAGAAACAACTCCTATAAGATCATACTTTATGACCTTCAAGAGCAAAATGTAAAATGTCTCATGTCTGTTAATGAAGAGCAATGGATGTGGCATTGACGGTTAGGTCATGTTAGCTTGAGAAGAATATCTCAGCTGAACAAGCTTGATCTTGTCAGAGGCTTTCCAAAACTGAAGTTTACTTTAGATGCTCTTTGTGAAGCATGTCATTAAGGAAATTTTTCGAAAACCTCTTTCAAAGAAAAAAAATGTTGTTTCCACCTCCAGACCATTGGAACTTCTTCATATTGATTTGTTTGGGCCAGCGAAAATTGCTTCAATCAATGGAAAGAAGTGCGGATTAGTAATTGTAGATGACTACAGTACATGTACATGGGTTAAGTTTCTCAGACACAAATACGAGTCACATTTTATATTCACTACCTTTTGTGCTCAAGTTCAAAATGAGATGAATCTCAAAATTTACAGGGTTAAAAGTAATCATGGTGGAGAATTTGAAAACAAGTACTTTGAAAAACTCTTTGATGAAAATGGCATTTCCCATGACTACTCTTGTCCAAAACTACACATCAAAATGGAGTTTTTGAGAGGAAGAATAGGACTTTACAAGAAATGGATAAGACCATGATCAATGAAACCAATATGACAAAGTAATTCTGGGCAGAGACTATAATTACAACGTGTTATATCTAGAACAAAGTCTCTATTAGACATATTCTTGGAAATGCTCCCTATGAATTGTGGAAGAGCGAGAAACCCAACATTTCATACTTTCATCCATTTGGATGCTCTTGTTTTATCCTGAACACTAAAGAAAATTTGAACAAGTTTGATTCAAAAGCTCAAAGTTGTATCATGTTAGGATATTCTGAATGATCAAAAGGCTACAAGGTATATAACATTGAAACACTCATTGTTGAGGAATAAATTCATGTTATATTTGATGATAAGCTTGACATCTAAAAGTCAAAGCTAGTTGATAAGCTTGAAAATATGGAAATTTCCTATTCAAAATCTAAAGGTAAAGAAACTACAGCTGAAGTTCAAGAATTAAAAGAGTCAGAAAACGCTCATCCAGAAGCTTTAAATTCTTAGACTCATCTGAAGAGGCTAAAAAAAATTCTATCACATTCTAAGGAACTAATTCTAGGAGATAAGACATAACATGTCAAAACCATATCTCACTTTAAGACTTATGGAGAAATACTTCTGAGTTTATTATCGATTGTAGAACCTACCTCTACCGATGAAGTTCTTCTAGATCAATCATGGATCCAAGCCATGGAGGAAGAACTCAGGAAATTCTCAATCAATGATGTTTGGGATCTAGTACCAAGACCCAAAGGAATTCATGTGATTGGAACCAAATGGGTTTTTTGAAACAAGCTCAATGAGAAAGGTGAAGTGGTAAGAAACAAGGCTCGAATGATTGCACAAGGATATAGTGAGAAAGATGGAATAGACTATATAGAAACCTTTGCACCAATTGCTAGGTTAGAATCTATTCATGTATTAATCTCCTTTGCTTCTAATTGCAACATCATTTTATATCAGATGGATGTTAAAAGTGCCTTTTTAAACGGTTACATAACTGAAGAAGTTTATGTGCACCAACCTCTGGGTTTTGAAGACAATGAAAATCCCAATTTTGTTTACAAACTTAAAAAATACTTGTACGGTCTGAAACAAGCTCCAAGAGATTGGTATGAAAGATTAAGCAATTTTCTTTTAGAAAACAACTTCAACAGAGGGAAGGGTTGACAAACCTTTATTCTGTAAAACTTACAAAGAAGATATCTTGGTAGTTCAAATATATGTTCATGATATTATATTTGGTTCTGCTAATTCCTCTATGTGCAAGGATTTTTCCAAGTCTATGCAGGTTGAGTTTTAAATGAGCTTAATGAGAGAACTCAAGTTCTTTCTAGGAATTCAAATCAATCAAGAAACAGGTCAAACCTTCATTCACCAAAGTAAATACACCAAAGAATTCTAAAGAATTTTAATCTATCTGAATGCAAAATAGAAAAGACTCCTATGAATCCTACGTGTATCCTAGATAAGGATGAAGTAAATGGTAAGGTTGATTATAAGTTGTACAGAGGAATGATATGTTCCTTATTATACAATTGCTTCTAGGCCTGATATTTATTCAGTGTATGCTTATGTGCTAGATTTAAGTCAGATCCTATAGAATCTCACTTGACTGCTGCCAAATGGATTTTTAGATATCTGAAAATTACAACTAACCTCGGTCTATGTTATAGAAAATCAAGAGAATACAAGTTAGTAGGTTATTGTGACGCTTATTATGCTGGTGATATACTTGAAAGGAAGAGTACCTCTAGAAGTATTCAATTTCTGGGAGAAAACCTTATATCATGATCCAGCAAGAGGCTATCAACAATTTCACTCTCAATCGCAGAAGGTGAATATATCTCTGCAGCAAGTTGCAACACTCAAATTCTCTGGATGAAAAGTCAGTTAGAGGATTATCAATTAAATGAAAATAATGTTCCTATTTTTTGTGATAATACTTCAGCCATTTGTTTATATAAGAATCCTATCTTACATTCTAGGGCTAAACACATTGAAATCAAACATCATTTCATCAGAGACTATGTCCAGAAGGGTGTCATTTCTTTAAAATTTGTTGACACTGATCATCATTGGGCTGACATCTTTACAAAACCTCTTACTGAATATATACTTATTTTCATTCAAAAACATTTAAACATTGTTCCATCTCCAAAATGAAAAAGGTTTTAATTCAAAATGTTGAAGAACTAAATGGGCTTCTGAGATTTAAGGTGTAGGCTTCTGAAACATGTAACTTTTAGTTAAGTGAAGTCTTCATGAATCAAATGTACTCATGAATTATCTATTCTTCTAATGGATTATCTCTATGAATACTGAAGAGCCTACTTTATTAAACTAGTTACTAAAAAGGTAAAATGATTCTTGTTCGGATATAAGACTGTTGTTGTTTCTGAATCACCTTGTACTTTTGGTGACATCTTGAGAGACATAATATTCTTAGGAATATATAGAACTCTACTTGATTTACCATATGTCAATAATTATTTTTGTTCTGTCTTCTCATTATGTCCTTAACATATCCTTTGCATGATACGCTTCTTGGCCTATGTCATTCGTTCGGTCAGTCTCATTTTCCTTCTTCATCTCTTTTATATACTTCTCACCCATTTCATTGACATCACTTAGTGTCTAAACACATCTTCCACATTTCTTCATCATGTCTCTACGAACCTTCCTTGGTGATAGCAATCTTTTAGACGTCATCAATGAGAAGCAACTTAAGTAGTCTCAACTTAAAGATGGAAACCTTCATTTACTACTTGATCAACATTTTCCTTAGAAGTTCTCAAATGATTATGTTATGTTTTCAATGATAGGATATCAATTTAGTTATTTTGTATCCTATCACCTTTTTGATTTCTGACAAAGGGGGAGAAAGTAAAATGATTTTGATAATATTTATTCTCAGAATCTTAAAATCAAACATATATAATGTTTTTGCTACTGGATGTTTGTTTGATGTTTCAATCTAGGAACTTTGAATAAGTTCACTGAGTATTCTAAGACAGGTTGAATATGAAGATTCTGATGTCTAAGATTGATAACCTTATGGATGAAATCAACTTTGTTTTTCATAAACAAGAATTTGTACACTTTGTCAATATATGAATACTCAAACAGATGCGCCAAACACAATTCAAAAGTTATAAACTTACTAAAAGTAAGGTAATATTTCTTGATATCACAGTCTTCAGAAGTTATGAACTTTCTGAAAGTATGGAATTCTGACTTAAAGCTTCAGAAGTTGTGCTCTTCTGAAAGGAAGTCAAGTTAACATTCTGATGCATGCTCTGATATAGAGATTCAACTCAAATGATGTGCTCTGATACAAGTGCTTCTGCAACATATGTTATATTCATAAGTTGTGAACTGTCTAAATATGTGATATTTTAAAAAATATCATGTCAACCGCGGATGCTTAAGAAGTAGTGAACTTATCCAGAAGCATAGTGTTTTGGTTGTGATTTTAGAATGAAGAAATAGAAGTGTTGATACATGATGCGTGACATTAGTCAATCAGGCTCAAAATCAAGTTTTGATTCTTCATCAAATGCTGACACTAACCAGGTTCTGAGATGAAGACCAAGTGTTCTAGTCAGACTTTGATGAGTTGTTTTAGGGGAGTGTTCCTTCTCTATTTCTATGTTCTGAAATCTCAAAATTTATTTTGTGAGTCTTGGGCTAAGGTGGAGACTCTGAACAAGCATAAATGAAATTTTGGGATTAACATATTCATGAGGAGCTGTGAGCTTAACTCTGAATTTGTTGATTATGGTGATTACCCTGTATAAAATTATTCTATCAAAATACATGGTTTTTTCATCATAAAAAAGGGGGAGATTGTAAGAACAAGAAGTGTTTTTACATCTGGCCTTAAGATTTTGATGATAACTTTACATGATATCATAGAGAACAATTGTATACTCTAATGGTTTCATTCTAGTGTGTAGTTGTTGTTGTAATGTTCTAACTTTGGTATCAAGGCATGTGACATCACCAGGTTCTAAACACAAATACTACAGGAAGAAAACATGTGGTTACGTGTTACAGTTAAAGTCAAGATTCTGAAATTCTTCTTATGCAACGGTTCTTAGGAATGTTAGTACAAGAGGTTTTGATCGTGACTTAGTGGTTAAGATTTGGAGGCCTTCTAAATCTTTGCTTGTGTGTGTTCTAAGTTCTGAATATTATAAAGACGAGGTTCTATCGAACAAGTTCTGATGATCTGAAGAAAAGAAAGTTCTTATGACCAAGTGTTGAAGACACTGAAGACAAGGTTCTGATAAGACAAGTTCTGAAGACTCCAATACTTAGGTTCTAAGACTTAAGAGTGATTCTTATACAAAAAGCATCAAACATTCAAATTATTTGAAGCCTTTGAAGAATAGAAGAAGTTAAAAATGGTAAGTGTGTGATGGTGTACAAAAGGTACAAAAAGTGTCTGTGACCTCTACTCTCTAGGTTGGCATAAGGATAGTCCTTTGGTACTATACTGTGTACTACTCTCATTATGACAGTTGGGAACAAACAGCTGGATTTTTTATTACCTTTCTACGCCTTCAATGGATCTCTTTTACAAGCTATAAAAGGGAGACTTATAAGTTGAAGAAATGAAGAAATGTAAGAATCTAGCAAAACTACACCAAAGCGTTGTGCAACTCTTTAGAGAAATCTTCTATGTATAGTTTTGTAAATAGGCAAGGAGTTGTTGCTTGTATCTTGCTTTAAAACACTTAGGTGTCTTTCTTTGTACTAAAAGTTTGTGTAATCTTCTTAAAATAAGCAAATTGTAATACACTGAAAGTAATCAACGATTGTTGATTGATTCCTTGAGTGACCGAGTGAAGCTCTGATCTCAAAAAGACTTCTGCTGCAGCTGGAGTGGATTTTCAATAAGGATTGATGAACTTATTGGGGGTGCTATTAAGGTTGATCTGACTTATTGTGGGTTGTCTATAATCAGTTTGGTTATAGTGGATTAAGTCCTTCTTGAAGGGAAATCACCTTGAAAGGTGGACTAGAGTAGCTTAGTTAACAGTGAACCAAGATATAAATAATTGTGTTCACTTAGTGTTATGTTCTAATTTAACTTGGTATTTCATCAACGAGAAGACTTAAAATTACATTTGGTGAAACCTAATTCAAACTCCCCTTTCTTGTGTTTCTCACACCTTCATGGATGATGTGTTATTTGTTAATGGGTTGACTGCTAACTTGATCAGCATTAGTCAACTATGTGATCAAGGTCTCAAAGTTAACTTCACTGGGTCTGAGTTCCTAGTTATAAATGTGAAGAATGAAGTCATCATGAAGGAAGAAAGGTCAAAATACAATTGTTATATGTGGAAATCTATAGAACTAAAACGTTTCTCATATTGTCTAATGTCCCTTGAAGATGAAGCTAAGTTATGGAATTAAAAGCTTAGGCATATACACTTGAAAGGTATGAAGAAAGTCATGTCAAAGGAATCTATAAAGGTATTCCCAAGTTAAAGATTGATGAACGAAGAATATGTGGTGAGTGTCAGATTGGGAAACAATTAAGGACGTCCCATAAGAAGATCCAACATCTAACCACATCAAGGGTACTAGAGCTACAGCATATGGACTTGATGGAACCTATGCAAGTTGAATGTCTAGGAGGAAAAAGGTATGCCTATATTGTTGTTGATGAATTATCAAGGTTCACTTGGGTGAGCTTCGTCAAAGAGAAATCTGAAGTGTTTGAAGTTTTTAAAGAATTATGCCAAAGGATCCAAAGAGAGAAGGATTATGGTATAGTCAGAATTCGAAGTGACCATGGGATAGAATTTGAAAACAACAAGTTTGAGGAATTCTGCACCTCTGAATGGATTAGTCATGAGTTATCCTTGCCTATTACTCCTCAACAAAATGATATGGTAGAGAGAAAGAATATGATTATTCAAGAATGTGCAAGGGTCGTTCTTCATGCTAAAAAACTTTCTTATCATTTTTGGGATGAGGCCATGAACACCGCCTACTATATTCATAATAGAGTGACTATCAGATCATGTACATATGTTACTCTTTATGAGCTGTGGAAAGGAAGAAAGCCAACAGTGAAATATTTCCATGCCTTTGGAAGCAAGTGTTACATTTTGGTAGATCGTGAGCAGAGGAGGAATATGGATCCTAAGAGTGATGAGTGAATTTTTCCGAGATACTCTACAAATTATAGAGCCTATAGAGTATTCAGTTCCATTACTAAGGTGATGATGAAGTCTATAAAATGTGGTAATTTATGACTTAACTAAAGAAGCTAATGGCTCAGATGATGTTGGGGCATTTTTCCCATGGATAACAATGTTCCTGAAGATGTTGCAGATTCGATTGTCAATGTTAAAACTGAATATGTTGCAGATTCAAGTTTCAATGCTGAAACTAAAGATGTTACAAAAACTAAAGAAAATGATGTAGCTAACAAATGTACCTCTATTAGAATTCAGAAAGATCACCCTAAGGAACTTATCATAGGAAGTCTTAATGAAGGATTAAAAACCAGATCAAGGGAAGTTGTGTCAAACTCTTGCTTTGTTTCAAAATTTGAAACAAAGAATGTTAAAGAGGCCTTGACTGATGAATTTTGGATTCAGGCTATACAAGATGAACTTGGTCAATTCAGAAGAAATGAAGTTTGGGACTTAGTGCCAAGACCTGAAGGGTTAAATGTTAATGATACCAAGTGGGTGTATAAAAACAAGCCAGATGAACAAGGCAATGTCACTAGAAACAAGGCCAGACTTATTTCTCAAGGGTACACTCAGATTGAAGGAGTGGGCTTTGATGAAACATTTTCTCTGGTAGCTCGCCTAGAATATGTCAGAATTTTACTTAGAGTGGCATGTCTCTTAAGGTTCAAGCTAATCCAAATGTATGTCAAGAGTTCCTTCTTAAATTGTTATCTAAATGAAGTAGTCTATGTTGAAAAACCAAAAGGATTTGTTGATCCTTATTTCCCAGATCATGTGTTCAGACTAAAGAAGGCTTTATACGGTTTGAAGAAGGCTCCAAGGGCATGGTATGAAAAGTTGACTGAATTTCTAGATAAAAATGGTTATAGAAAGGGAGGAATTGATAAAACTCTCTTTTTCAAGGAGAAATATGGAAAACTTATGATAGCCCAGATCTATGTGGATGATATTGTCTTTGGAGGAATGTCGGATGAAATGGTCCAACATTTTGTCAAACAAATGCAATCAGAGTTTGAAATGAGTTTGGTGGGTGAATTGACATTTTTCCTTGGGTTTTAAATCAAGCAGATGGAATATTCCATCTTCATTTTTCAAAGAAAATACGCAAAGAATATTGTGAAGAAATTTGGAATGGAGAATGCCAACCATAAGAGAACTCCTGCTCCTACACACTTGAAGTTATCCAAAGATGAGAAAGGAGTTAATGTTGATCAAAGTTTATATATAATCATGATTTGAAGTCTTATGTATCTTACAACAAGCAGGCCAGATATAGATTTTGATGTTGGTGTTTGTGCTAGATATTAGGCGGATCCCAAATTGAGTCACTTCACTCAAGTCAAAATAATTCTAAAGTATGTGAATGGAACATGTGAGTATGGAATAATATACTCTCATGACACGAGCTTTGTGCTAATAGGATGTTGTTATGTTGATTGGGATGGTAGTGTGGATGATAGAAAGAGTACTTCAGATGGATGTTTCTTCTTAGGAAACAATTTGATTTCATGGTTTAGCAAGAAACAAAATTGTGTATCTTTGTCTACTATCGAAGCTGAATACATAGCAACAGGTAACATTTGTTCTCAATTGGTATGAATGAAGCAGATGTTGACTGAATACAATGTCACACGAGATGTCATGACATTATTCTGTGATAAACCGAGTGCTATTAATATTTCCAAAAAACCTATTTAGCATAGTAGGACTAAGCACATTGATACCAGGCATCACTTTATAAGGTATCTTGTTGAAGACAAAGTCATAACTCTTAAGCATGTTATTAATGAAAATAGGCTTGCTAGTATTTTTAATAAAGCTTTAGATGTTGTTCAGTTTCAAAAACTGAGAAGGAGACTAGGGATCTGTGTCTATGAGGACTTATAACAATTACTGCTATTGGTATGGGTCAATAAATATTACCACTTGCTCTCTGGTATTTTGTTGGGTATGAAGAGAAAGAAATTTTCTTTTCATTTTGGCTTGCTTGATGGAACACATGTTCCAGTCATTGTCATGACATCCTTACAAGAGAAGACTCTTCTGTCAAGGGTATTGATGATGCTGCTAATAATAAGTTTGTTACATCTATTGATGCTGATGTTGATGAAGAAAGAGCAGAATTTGTTGTTGATGTGTGACTATTGGATTTATAAAAAAATTGGCTTTTCTTTGTGTACTTGTTTCTATTGCTTTATGATTTTGTAAAGATTAAGTGCCAAGGGTATGCTTAGCTTTAGAGCTAATGAGTTGTTGGTTAGCTTCTCACCTTTGTCATATGATGGCTAAAAAGGGGGAGTATTTGTGTGTGAGCTAACCATTATTCGTTGAGGGGGAGTGTGTTGAGTAGCTTCCACTAGTTGTTGCTTTGATATATATTATTCTACTTTTGTTGTTCTGTCTCTGATTTTTTATGTGTTTGAGGTTTTCTCAAACCTGAGCTACTGCTATTTATGTATGGAAGATGTGAAGATGTGCTAAGTTGTTTTAGCCTAAATAAGCCAAAGGGGGAGATTTTTATTTATCTGTTTGTTGTGATTGGCATTATGTTTGGTAAAACTAACTTAGCTTAGACATGTTGAATAAAGATGTTATATAAATTGGAGTAACACGTCGAATGTGAAGTTCTATGCAGGTTCTTTCAATATCATGATTTTGTACAGCTGGACTGTTGGATTTTTTTAGTTTGTTACAGGTGCAGAATGTTATGTAAATACTATGCTATCCTATGTGGTGCACAGATTGAAGATTAAAAAGATTCAAGCTGATTTTGAGGAGAAATGTTAGTTTCTAATTATGGAGATAATTTAGGAAACTAATGATTGATGTCCTATGTTTAAGGAGATAATCTGCAGCGCCTCTGTCTTATCCATCTGCATATGTGAAGCCCAAATCCAGTTAGTTAAAGATTATAAATAGAAGGCTTTAACCCTAGTACTTGTGTTGAACTTACATTATATTGTGTTAGGGTTTGTGTGATTATGTGAGGCTCTCGATTATCATATTGATAAAAGAGTAGGACTTTGTTTTTGAGTTGTAAGTTATGTCAATCATTCCAAAGCTTTTAACCAGTGAATGATTGTGTGTCTTTGAAGTGTGACTTATATGATTTTCTAAGTGTTAGAATTGTCCAGTCACTGATGTGTGATTAGTAAGGGGTTTGAGAAGGGTCTCATACCTAGGTAAGTCTTAGATTGAATTTAAGCAAAGGGTAGTGATTAACTGAGAAGTTGTAAATGGGGGAGTTTAGCTTCAAATTGATACTATCTAATTGATTTTGTCCCAAACTTGGTAGCCCCCAGAGTGGGTGTTATTATACACCGAAATGGGTTAACAATCCTGTGTGTTCTTTACTTTTCTGAACTTTGTTTATCTTTTACCTTGTCATTGTCCCTTCTCTTTTTTTGATCTTGAGAAAGACCAAGATACAATAGATCCCAATTGAGTTATCGATATTGCTTATTGTTTACATTCTTTATCTCTAAAACTTTAGCGCATGAACGATCAATTGTACCTATTACAAACACCAAACTTCAATTATGAGTTTTCGTTCTCTCACTACTTCCTTTGTGTTCGTTATCTTCAAAGGATCCCTTGCATTGTTTATCTCCAAAGGACTTCACTAGTCCACAACTATCTCTTGAACGTCTTATACAAAAACCCCTAATCAACCAATGATCTTGGAGGATAAACCCATGGTTTTTCTAGATGAAGACCCCTTTCAACCCAATTTTCTCGGCTACACAAGAACCTAATCGGACGTTATCAAACCTCTTCTAGATGGCACCCCAAAAAAAGATCGTTACAATGAAATGTTAGTGTGTAGCAGAGATTGGAGGTTGAAGATGAAGAGTAAATGTAGGCTAATTTTATGGTATCATCAAGTTGTAATGATGCATGAATGATGTATTTGTAGTTTTGGAAATTTAGGGTAAAAAAGACTTTTTAGGAAATAAAAATATTTGTAAAATTGATCAAAACAATCAGTATGTGTCGACACATAAATTAAGTTTAAGTTATATGTGTCGACCTGAAGAAAGACATGTGTCGATCGAAGTAAGTCAGAGGCTACAGACTTTGAAACAATAGTAAATGTGTCAACCTGAAATTTGTATGTGTCAACACATAAAATAGGAATTTCTGCAATTTCATAATTGATTTAGTATGTGTCGACCTATGCAATGGATGTGTCGACCTAAGCCTTCCAGGGGCTACAAACTTTAAAATTGAGTTGCATGTGTTGACCTGAAAATCATATGTGTCGACACATGCAATGAAAATTTATGTAGAAACTTGTTTTTCATGACTTGAATCAATTTCAAAATGATTTTTAATGGTTCCTAAGACCCCTAATAAAAAGGAGTGCAACATGGAATAGAGATATCGTCAAATATACAGAAATACTAGTTTTTCCTAGTTTTGACATCATGCAAAACATCATATGACGGAAGTTATACTCATATACTCTCCCTTTTATATTATGGCAAAACTTGCGACGATGAATTTCATGTAGTTGTCGAGGGCTCCCCACGACTTTGTGCTTCCCTACTCTGTCTCGCATATGCTTCTCCCCCCTTTGACAACATTAAAAAGAAATATAGCAAACCGTGAGAAGTACCATAATCCAATACAATTACTAATATGTCAGTCAGAGGCGTTTTTGCATAGAAGAGCAACAATCACATATCCCCATATATATGTAATGATGTGAAATTGGTAAATAGCCGGCAATCAACATTACAACAAATGCAATGCGATGCATAAAGAATAAACACACTGTGAAATAGCAAATCTGTCAAATTGCTTTTAAAGAATAAACATCATAATGGAACTCTCGAAGCCGCACACACATGTGCTTAGCATAGCGATAAGAATATGTCACTACTAAATCCAAAATGAGAAATTATGTCATACCATGTAGCTAACCCAACAAGAAACACATATTGCAAATAACACGCATTCAATAAGCTCAAGAACAAGTGAAAAAATTAAATAATAAACAAAACACATGCTTGCACAATAAGAACAAACTTATACAAATGTGGAAGAATTAATACATGAAGTCATTATAAGCATGTAGATTAGGAACACACAATGGTTATCAATCAAAATAAAATTGGAAATGAACTTTCATGGTTTTCATCATTTGTGAAAATGTCAAGCATTTTTTTGGAAATATACAAGTAACTTGCACTAAGGCAAATCTTACTTTCAAGGAGAAACTGAAACGATATTACCTAATTTTTGAAGGAATTGAACTTGCACTCACATGATGTAAAATACTCAAACAAAGGGTTAGAGTATAGATATAAAGTGCAAGAAACAAGATAGAATTAAACAACCTTGGAGATATCAATGATCCTCAATTTCCCATGTATGTTGATAAAAGGTTTGGTTGCGAGAGGTTTAGTGAAAATATCAGCAAGTTATGTTTTACTATCAACATGCTCAAACACAATATCCCCTTTTTTAACATGATCACAGAGGAAGTGGAGACGTATCTCAGTATGTTTAGCGCGAGAGTGTAGTACATGATTTTTGGTTAGATTAATGGCACTAGTGTTGTCGCACATGATAGGAATACGTGAAATTTTAATGTCAAAATCAAGTAGTTGTTGCTTAAGCCACAAAATTTGGGCACAACAACTACCGTCTGATACATATTCCGCCTCGGTTGTTGACAAAGCGACGAAAGCTCTCATTTTACTATGCCAACTAACTAAGGATTTTGAAAACATGTGACAAGTTCCATTAGTAATTTTCCTATCCAATTTGAAATCGGAAAAATCAGAATCAAAGCAACCAACTAAGCTATAATCTTTTCCCTTGGAATACCAAAGTTAAAACTTAGATGTACCAATAAGGTATCTAAGAATGCGCTTAACCGCTTTTAAGTGTGATTCCTTAGAAACTAATTGGTATTGTGAACACATACAAACACAAAACAAAATATCAGGCCTAGATGCAGTAAGATAAACAAGAGATCCAATCATACATCTATACATTTTAACCTCAACATCCTTACCTTTCTCATATCTATCCAAGTTGTCCTTTGTACCCATAGGTGTGTCAATTTCCTTTGCACCGCACATACCGAATATTTTTAAGTAATTTGAGACAATACTTGGTTTGACATACAAATGTTCCTTCATCGAGTTGCTTAATTTGTAGTCCGAGAAAGTAGTTCAACTCTCCTATTAGACTCATTTCAAACTCTCCCTGCATAAGCTTAGAGAACTCCTTGACAAGATGCATGTTAGTTGATCCAAAAATGATATCATCAATATAAATTTGAACAAGTAAAGTGTGTTTTCCTTGATATTTAATAAAGAGTGTTGTGTCTACCTTATCTCTCGAGTATCCTTGTTCTAGCAAAAACTTGCTAAGTCAGTCATACCATGCCATAAGTGCTTGCTTAAGACCATACAAAATTCGTTTTAGTTTAAAAACATGATTAGGAAACTCATAATTTTCAAAATCGAGAGATTGGGAAACATACACCTCTTCACTTATATATCTGTTAAGGAAAGAATTTTCAATTTCCATTTGATATAATTTGAAGTTCTTAGAGTATGCATATGCTAATAAAAGGCATATAGCCTCGAGTCGGGAAACTGGAGCATAAGTCTCCTCATAATCAATGCCTTCCTCTTGGTTATACCCTTGAGCCACGAGAGAGGCTTTATTTCTTGTTATCACACCATATTCGTCAAATTTGTTCCTAAATACCTAACGAGTTCCTATAACTTGATGATTTTATGGACGAGGGACAAGGTCCCAAACGTCATTTCTTTCAAATTGATTCAATTATTCTTGCCTATACATAAGCCAATGCTCATCAAGTAAGGCATCCTTATCATTTTTAGGTTCAACTTAGGATACGTACACGTGGTGATAACAAAAATTACTTATCTTAGAGCACATTTTACCCCTTTTGTGATATCCCCAATAATGTTCTCAATAGGATAATCCTTGGAGGTTCTCCATTCTAATGGAAGTCCATTATCCTCAATAATGTTTCATCTTTACTATGTAAGAAAATAGTCAAACAAAATCTTGAGTAATCGTCTACAATGAAAAAACCATAGTAATTACCACCTATGCTTTTGGTCCGCGAAGGTCTAAAAAAATCCATGTGAAAGGACTCAAGAGGTCTCGTTGTTGAAACAACATTTTTAGATTTAAAAGAGACTCTTGTTTGCTTACCATTTTCACATGCATCACATAGTTGATCTTTTAAAAACTTTATTTTTGGTAGACATGTTACTAAATCTTTTGAAACTATTTTATTGAGTAGATAAAAATTAACATATGTCAAACTTCTATGCCATAGCCAAGAGTCTTCACTCATGGTAACAAGACATTGGACATTATTCAGGGAAATTTCTCTTAAGTCAAGCATATAGATGTTATTAACCCTCACACCCTCAAACATACAATCCTTCTTTTTATTATGTTATATTATGCAACAATCTTTGGCAAAAGTCACATTATACCCATAGTCACATAATTGACTAATATTAAGAAGACTATGTCTAAGGTCTTCAACTAACATAACATTTGAGATAGTAATGGTTAAGGAATTACCTATACTATCTTTTCAGAGTATTGCACCTTTGTTGTGATCCCCATAGGACACAAATACTTTCTTCTTTGCCACAAAGTCGGAGAATAGAGAAATGTCTCTCGTCATATGTATTAAACACCCACTATTGAGAATCTATTTACCCGTCATAGCATCAAAACACTCAACCTACGTAATCAAATAAAAGTGATAGGTACCAAATTCTCATTGGGTACTTGGGAGTGAGTGAAATAATTGTTGCATTTTGGTAACCATTGGAAATTGCCTTTAGGAAATAAAAATCACCTAAATTTGCATTTTTAAATAGTATTGCCTTTCTTGCAACAATAGCGACAAAACAATCCATGATGAGATTTATTTTTGCTATTAGACTCCTTGATCAAATTATAATTTTTGTGAGGTTTTTCAACCTTTGAAGGATTAATGGAAAAAACATTATGAGTTTGTGATGCCTTGTCCACTTTGGTTTTAAGAGTACTCACTTCTTGTTACCAAATTTGACAAGTTTTACAACTGAAATGACTAGGTTCATCATCCTCATATTCATGTTTTTGAGGATCCATAATAGAACATTTTAATGCTTCGAGTTGGTTATTGGTTTATTCAACCTTTGCTTCCAAGTATGTAAAAACTTTTTCATTGGAAGTAAGTTTATTAAAATCACATAAAGTTTCTTTTTGTAGATTATCAAAAGAAATTTTTAACTCTAAAAAATACAACTTATCAATATTAGTATATTTAGAATGACTTACATTCTTTTTATTTCCTTGGCGTTGATTTTCCATGAAACAATAGTTTTCTTCTTCATCTCTATTACTTGATGCATCGCTATCACTATCCCAAGCAACATAGGCTTTTCTAGAGTTCCTATAATTGTTTCATTGGCCCTTTCCTTTCTTAATGACAAAAGATGGACTCTATGATCTATAATGATCTGGATTTCCGCATTCATAACATATACCTTTTCCATTATCCTTTTTGTTTTCTTCATCTTTTGAGGTTGTGGATTGTCTTCTAAACTTCCCAAGATTATTGTCGGAGTGTTTGACGTCATTATTTTCGAATGTATTGATTGTATCTCCTTACAGACAATCCCATTTGTTCATCACCTAAATTTTCCTCATCAGTGGAGTCACTATCATTAGTGTGCTCCTACTTTGAGGAATTTGAACTTGAAGCCTTGAGAACTTTAGACTTCATTACTTCCTCTTTGTTGGTGTCTTTACCCTTTTTCTTCTTTTTCTCAAGCTTATTTTCATGTTTTTCCAAGCAATTGAGTTCTTGCTCGTGTTCCTCTAACTTTCCAAACAAGGCGGTGAGATCAAGTGTTGCAAGATTATTGGCTTCCTTGATTGTGGTGACCTTTGGTTTCCAATTCCTAGAAGGACATCTCAAAACCTTGTTAGTATCAATAACATTGGAAATATGATTATCTAGCAAGTTTAAATGATTAATAAGATACGAGAACCGCTTTTTCATTTGATTAATGGTTTCACCATTCTACATGTGAAAGACTTCAAAATCTTGATTAAGTGTATTAATCCTAGATTTTTTGACCTCATTAGTTCCATCATATGTAACTTGTAGATAATCCCACATAGCTTTAGCAGTTTTGTAATGGTAAATGCGATAAAACTCATCAACACCAAGAGCGGATATGATATTTTTTTGCTTTCCAATTGTGTGACCACTTCTTATTATTTTCCTCATCCCATAAGTTTTTAGATATTGGTACGGTAGCACCCTCAACAACATGTGTCACTGGTGTTGGACTATTTTGAATGGCTTCCCACACACCTTTGTCATATGAGTTGATATGAATTTTCATAAAAGCTTTCCAATAACTATAATTTTCTCCTGTGAAAATTACGGCTCTTTTATAATTCCATTTAAGTTTTTTCGCTATATTCTAAAAAGTTTAGAAGGCAGAATAAACCAGACTCTTGATGCCACTTGTTACACGATGGTGCCTTATCTAGAGAGGGGGTAAATATATCACCAAGCCAAAATTTAAGTTTAAAAATTGTTTTGAAAATTTTGAATTGAAAAGGTTGCACGCGCAAGATTCACAGAATGTGTCATCTATCGAACCTTAGTTATTGGAACTCGGATATGAAATATAAAATTGCAAATGGGATGAAAATGATAATTTGAACTAACTAGAATTTAATCAAGTAACACTTTATGAATCATTTATATAAAGTTACTAGTTGTTATACGGTGGAAAAACCAGACTTTTTTTAGGAAAATGTTGGTTTGCATTTTGCGTTTGTGTTTGCAAAATGTCGCGGTAAGCAAGAGTCGCCATCGACTTTTATTTTATCCAACTGGAAAGGAAAAAAGCACAGAAAAATTCCTTTTTTCGAGATTTTGAGTACGGGGGGTAGAATATAGAAAGGGAATGTATTAGCACCCTTTCCATCCATGGTTTTTCATGGGCTCTTAGTTACTTGATCATCATTTTAAAAATTGCTTCCGTGTATGTGTGTTTTGAAAAGTTTTTGTTTTACTTCGTTTTAACCCTTGTATCAGTCCTCAAGAGTGTTACGAAGTTTTTTTTGAAAACTTTGTTTGAAAAGAGTGTAAGTGTGGAAAAGTTTATTTTGAGCAAGTACCTACTAGCATCTACCTACTCGAAAAAAGAATGTTTATGTTCTTGTTTCCTTTAGACAACGCTATCCCACTATTAATGAGTAGTTAGCACCGTCGTTGGAGTTGTAAGGGTCAATTCTAAAGGGACATACGATCACTAAAGCAATGCTAGGACATCTTAGTAGTAACCTTAATGTCTTAAGATCATATTCGAGGCAACATTTCCGAGGCAACCTTTCTGAGGCAACTTTTCCGAGGCAACATTTCTGAACGGGACATTTGATCTTTGTTTAGACAAGAGGGCAACTACTAAGACATCCTATACTTAATGATCGTTTACCGAAGGCAACCGAAGTGAGAGTATACACTAGGAGTGTGCATGTGCAAGTGATTTGATTTCAGTTATTATCTTTGCACATTAGGGTTTGCTAGTCATTTTAAATTAACATACAGTCTTGTCATGCAATCCTATTATCATACATCTAACAGTTAATATTTGCGAGAATTAAAATGCGGAAAATGAAACTACGCTATTACAAGGCTTCGGGGAGGGGGATTAATTACATAGCCAAAAACCCGTAAAACGATAAAAGAAAATCATAATTAAACTATTACATACCATGAGCAGTTACATTAATATCATGAAAATAATAAATGCGCACGAAGAATCGAGAATGAGAGAAATTAGGGTTTTGATCCCGTCTAAACCTAATTGAAAGAAAAATCATTTTTTGTGGTTTTTTGTGTTATTTTGAGAAAAATAGAATTAAATTGAATAAATAAAGAAAACCTAATGACTAATTAATTTTATTTAAGAAAAATAAATTAAATTAACTATTTTTGTATTTTTGTTATTTTATGAAGAGAAATAAAAATATAATCAAGAACAAAACTAATTTTCTAATTGATTTTAAATTATTTACAAAAAGGTTAGAATTACCCTAAAATTAAATTTAACTAATTATTAAATTAAATTTGATTAAAATAATACCTAAATCTAAATTTGTGAAAATTGATTTTTATGATTTTTGTAAAAAAGGAATTAATTTGTGATTAGAAAATAAATTAAATAAATAAATTAAATAAAATGAAAAGTATAAGAGAAAAAGAAAATGGGCCTGGTTGTGCTAGCAAACAGGGGGTGCCAATAGCAATTTCTGGGCCCAAATGCTAATAGCCTGTTTGACCTTTCCTGATCCCAAACGCGTGCTTGACTTGTGCCCATGGTGGACCTTCATTGGGAATCCTTGGATCTAGCATGTGGATGATCTGATTGGTTGAGTCTTGATGGCGCATGGTAGTCACATGAGAAGCCTGCACACTTAATCATACAAAGAAAAATAGTATTGAACAAATAAGGGGACCTGGGTATCGAACCCAGGCCCTTTGGCTTTTCCCAACGCACACTGACCATCTGAGCTGGCTTGTTTTCTTGTATGAATAATAATAAACAAGCAATATATGGAAAAACAACATGATATAATACAAAACGCGCGAATTTTTGAATGGGAAAATCACAGGATGCCACGCTATCAACTCCTTCCTCCCACCGTTGCTAAAAGTCCTGACTTTTACCTACGGAAAAAGGGTGTAGGTATAACCCTTGTCCATTCCAAAACCTTATCCCTGCATGATAAATAAATACCAGTGGTACCAATCAACTCGTTGCAACCTCACGAGCATCATGGTACCACTACCCATGGCTAATTGTTCCTGCACGCAAAATCCCTAAAAACGAAACTAAAACCCTAAACATGGCAACTGGTTGTATAGCCAATAAAAATGAAATTAAGTATTACCATTAGCTTGCAAATGATTCAAGGATTCATAATATGTAAATAAATCATGCTAAAAGTGATAGAATTGTGATATTCGATTTCAAAAAAACATGGATGTCGTGAGATGCTTACAATGTAATTCTGGTCTTGAGGGAACTTGCTAAGGGTTGCAACATGATCCTTGGATGTCCAGCAAACGAATGGTGTGCCTAGAATGGCTTGAGGAAGCCTAGAACTAGGAAATCAGATTGCAAATTTTCCTTGAAATTTTGAGATCTGTTCTCTTCTTTTCACCCCTCTCCTCCTCTCGTTTTTTATCTGCACTTGTTCTATATGTACCCTAGAATGATTTAGGGTTGTAATTTGGTTTCAAATATTCTCCAATAATGATCATTGATTCAAGATTTGATCCTTTGTGCAAATCATTCAAAATTGAGAAAATCCAATCTTTTTGTGTCCATTTGAAGCTTGCACGATTTGATGCTTCTTCCAGCTGTATAAGAGGCCTAAACATGCACAAAATCTCAAGCTTTGATTAGTTTTGATATTTTCATGATTTTATTTTGATTTTATTTGATTTAATTGAAATAAAAATCAAAATAAATGACAAAAATAAAATAAAGACAAGTGGGAGAGATCATGGGTCGTGGGTCATGTTACAAACTCAATGCAAGCATAAAAAATTGGGCCTATTTGATAAAAATTGCAATTTTGGCCACATTTGACTTTTGGCAATTTTGCAAAAAAGGTCAACTTTGCCAATGCATAACTCCTTCAATTTTGACCCTAAAGATGTGTTCTTGGACTTTTTAGAAAGATTAGGATGTCCTCTAAGCAACACCTTTGGTCTAATCTCAATTGAGTCTTCCATGTTCATGTATGAAGCTTTGACAAAAAAGGTGTTTTTGTTGACTTTTCAAAATGACCTATAATGTCCAAATTCATATCTTCTTGTGAGTGCATATTTTGAACTTTGGAGATGAAGATGAATTGTATGGAATTACATCCTCTTAAAAATGAGCTTTGGATGGGTCATTGTTAATGAAGTATGAGAAAGTTATGCTTGGTTAAAGTTGAGTTGACTTTTCCTACAAAACCCTAATTTAGCAACTTTTGGGTTTTGATGAATTGTGAGCAATCCTTGAGGAATCATGATAAACCCTTGATCAAATGATGAATAATACTTCAAAATGAGGATGTTGACCAAAAATATTGAAGTTTGACTGTATGTGGGCCACAGTTGACTTTTGCTCTAACACAGTCGATTTTCAAGCCTTTGAGCAATTGACTGAGCAAACTTCCTCTGCAAGGCTTGAAACTTGACATGAATGATCTTGAGAACATATTATAACCATGGTGAGCATTTGGGACCCTTTGCACTAAAGTGTCTTGATGCAAACTGAAACCCTAATTTGAGGTAGACTGCCTTAGGAGAGAGTTTGTCTGGTCAACCATTGGCCTTTCTTGAGCAATTTGAAGACCTCACTTGACATGTATTGAGAAAAATGGGAGGGAAAATTTTGGGATACAACAGCTGCCCCTGTTCAATCTTCTTAAACCTGAGGATGTATATTGGCTTGTCTGCCTTTCGTGATCCGAAGGTGGAAGATGATTGAACACTAGAGTGCCCAGAAATTTGCACTCGCATGAAGTGGTATTTGTCTTGTGATGTCGGGAATGGGCTTATAGATGCCATTTGGAGGTTGATGCTGGAAGATGGGCTTAAATATTCCATCAGAAGAATTGTCGATCGCGTAAGAGATTCCTTTGTGATAACCCATGCACCTGTTGTTAAGGAGGACTACGCTAGGGAATGCCGGTCTCTGTCTTGAAAGAGATAGGGTTTTAGGAGCTTAAGTTGTCTGTTACTCTGTTGGGGAATCATCTCTTAGTCGAGGAGGTGGAAATGAACTGCTATCTGGTCGGGCTCCAGGTTTCACAATGTTTTACTGAGGAAAATAAGACCGACTACTATCTGGTCGTGCTCCAGGCTTCACAGCGACTTATTAGGGAGATGATATTAAACTTGCTATCTGGTTGTTCTCCAGGCTTCGCAATTTCTCAATTCTTATCTGGTCGTGCTCTAGGCTTCAGAATGAATTAAGTTGTTATCCGGTCGCACCCGGGCTTCAACTTAAATTTAAGGCAATACCAATATCCGTTTTTTTTCGGGCTTCATAGTAATTGGCCAGGTGAACTGCTATTTGGTCGAATTCCAAGCTTCACAGTGTCTTACACTGTTATCTGGTCGTAGTCCCAGGCTTCAGTGTCTTTTGCCGCTATCTGGTCGTAATCCAGGCTTCACGGTGTCTTATACCATTATCTGGTCGAGTCTAGGCTTCATGGTATCTTATATTGCTATCTGATTGATTTCCAGGCTTCACAATAACTTGCTGGGGGTTAAGCTATTTTCCGGTTGATTTCTGGGCTTTAAGCTTGTGTTTATGATATACCACTATCTGGTCGATTCCAGGCTTCATGTTGTTTTGGAGAAATCAAGATATTATCCGGCCGAATCCGGGCTTCATATCTTGAATTTAAGATATACCACTATCTGGTCTATTCCAGGCTTCATGGTGTTTTGTACTGCTATCTGGTTGATTCCAAGCTCCATGGTGTTTTGTATTACTATCTGGTCGATTTACAGGCTTCACAGTATCTTTCTGGGGATTCAACTATTTTTCGGTCGAATCTGGGCTTCATAGCTTGCATTTAAGAGATACCACTATCTGGTCGATTCCAGGCTTCGTAGTATTTAGAGAAATCAAGATATTATCTGGTCGAATCCGGGCTTCATAACTTGAATTGGAACAGAAATCTTAGAATTGATTTGACTGAACCAGAGAAAACTTGTGATAATTTGATTGTATCTTTCCCTGAAAGGTAAAGAGTTAGTCGTATGTAATGTCATGATGTATGAAATGTATTAAGTAATGATGTTCTCAAAATAAATGAGATTGTGTTGTATGATGCATCTGCGTATGCAATGATGTATGGATATGCAATGCTCTTGTGATGTTCTCTAACTAAGGAGAATAAATCCCGGACTGCTGTTGGAGAGTATAAAGAGTTGAGTTCTTCGTTCTCATTGGGGGTGACGATCGAGGATGATTTGAGGATAAATTGGCGAGAGAATGACTCTGTGGTGAAGAGAGATACTCTGCTATAATATCTACCGATTTGGAGAAATAACCTCAGTTGGGGATGAATTACCGTTGCCGGTGATGATGAACTTTGTCGGGGATTGAATTTTTGTCTATGGAAGAAATAAACTCCACTGGGGATAATCTTCTATTTCTGGTGATAGAGAAACTCTACTTGGGGAGAATTTTGCCGACTTATTCGCGATTATGAACCTCGGTTGGGGAGAGCTAACACCACTGTCTTTAGATACTTCCTACGTTACGGGGAGTGTATGTGCCTTTAGTCATTTTCTCAAGTTGGCTCTATCCCTGAACCTGGTGGATAGAGCATCAGTAAGGTTTGGACATTTCTTATTGGCCCTTGTTCTTGGAATTACGAGTAATTATCTTTTGTTTCACATGTAAATATTTATGAGCAGCAATTATTTTCAAATGCATATATCAAAAATGAATCATTGGACATTCTTGCAAAATAAAACAGAAAAAGAAAACACAAGTTGAAATTTCTTGGTGAAAACGGATTGTATTTATTTTTTGAAGTTAGCCTGTAATAGGCGTTTTGTACAAGAGGATGACGTCCTAGTAAGAGAACGCTGCCGAATGATAGAAATTATACAATTTGTGAAAAAGAAAGAAAAACATCTATGTGAATAATCCCATTGGGTTCCAACTCTACTATTGCCTTTATATCTTCGAGCGTCTCATCACTTTGCTACTTGGTTGAAGGTAGACCAGATTGATTGGTGCCGTCCGAGCTTGATAGTCGATACTGAAGTCTGGTTGCAAGATGATCCAATGAGACATAGTGTTACGCTTCAATCCCTAATTTTTGCCTGAACCGCCCTTTCGGGTTTTCGGTCCACCGGGATACCCTTTTTTGCCCAAGCCGCCCTTTCAGGTTTTTGACTTGCCAGGTGTACAATTTTTTTTTTCATTTTCATCCCTTACTTTTTCCCGAACCCTTTTGGTTCGCCGGGAAGCCCTTATTTTTGCCTAGGCCAGTCGACCTAGCGGGTCTTTGATTATGCGTAGTATTTTTTCACTATGTCTGCATTGACGGGGTGAGGAAGATCGTCACCATCCATGGTGGTTAGAATCATAGCTCCTCCCGAGAAAATGTTCTTAACCACAGATGGCCCTTCGTACGTAGGGGTCCATTTGCCCCTGGGATCACCTTGCGGAAGTATGATGCATTTGATTACCAGATCCTCGACTTGATATTCTTGACGTCTAATTTTCTTGTTAAAAGCCTTGATCATCTGCTTTTGATACGTCTGACCATGACAAATAGCAGTAAGTCTCTTCTCGTTGATTAAATTCAGTTTATCAAGCCAGGTCTGGATCCAATCATCTTAGCTCAAACCCGCATCCTTCATAATCCGGAGAGAGGGTATCTGGACTTCGATGGGTAGGACTGCCTCCATGCCATACACCAAGGAGTAGGGTGTTGCCCCAGTCGAAGTCCGTGCTGAGGTACGGTACCTATGAAGAGTGAATGGTAGCATCTCGTACCAGTCTTTGTATGTCACCGTCATCTTCTGCACAATCTTCTTGATATTCTTATTAGCCGCTTCAACAACCCCATTCATCTTCGGCCGATAAGGAGAAGAGTTGTGATGTTGTATCTTAAACTGTTTGCAGAGCTCGGTGATCATCGTATTGTTGAGATTTGTACGATTGTCCGTAATGATTCTCTCTGGTACACCATATCGATAGATCAGACTGTGTCGGATAAACCGAGCCACGACGTTCTTGGTTACTGTAGCAAAGGAAGCTGCCTTAACCCACTTCATGAAATAATCAATTGCTACTAGGATGAAACGATGCCCGTTGGACGCAGTAGGTCTGATCTCGCCGATCATATCGATGCCCCACATTGCAAAAGGCCAAGGAGCTGTCAAAACATTCAGAGGAACTGGAGGTACATGCACCTTATCAGCATAGACTTGGCACTTATGACAGGTACGAGAGTGCTGATAACAATCAGCTTTCATAGTAAACCAATAATAACCTGCCCGTAGGATCTTCTTTGCCATAGTATGTCCACTAGAATAAGTTCTGAAGGTACATTCATGTAACTCTTCCATGATCCTTTCTGCCTCGTTCTTGTCCACACATCGCAGTAAGGTTGAATCATGATTACGCTTATAAAGGATCCCATTACTGATGAAGAACTTTGCAGCGAACCATCTCAAGAACTTCTTATCATTAACAGATACACCCTCGGGATATTCTTGAGCCTCAAGATACCTCTTTACCTCATGGAACCAGGGTTTATCTGTTACCTCTTCAGTCTTGATTTCACGGTAATGTGCGGGTTTGTCCAACCTCTCAATGGTAATTTGGGGAGCTTCATTGTCCCACCTGACCTTGAACATAGAAGACATGGTAGCTAGCGCGTCCGCTAACTGGTTCTCTTCTATCGGGAAGTGTTCAAAGGTTATCTCTTCAAAGTGTGGGAGCAATGTCAGTACATACTCCTTGTAAGGAATAAGATTTGGGTGCTTCTTATCCCACTCGCCTTTGATCTGACTGATGACTAGAGCATAATCTTCTAATACACTCAAGAACTTAATCCTCAGGTCAATAGCGGCTCGAAGACCCATGATGCACGCTTCATACTCCTCCATATTGTTGGTGCAGTTGAAACATATATGGGTGGTGAACGGAGTATGGCAACCCTCAGGAGATATGATCACGGCGCCAATGCCATTACCCAACGCGTTTGAGGCTCCATCAAAATACATAGACCATCGGGATCCCTTCTCGGGTCCTTCATCCGGTCCAGGTTCTTCACAGTTGGTCACCAACATGATGTTCTCATCCAGGAACTCGAAATTCATGGATTGGTAGTCATCCACGGCCTGATGCACCAAATGATCCGCCAATACACTCACCTTGATTGCTTTTTGAGTTGTGTATTGGATGTCATACTCAGTTAAGATCATCTGCCATCTTGCTATTTTTCCTGACAAGGCATGCTTTTCGAAGATATACTTGATTGGATCCATCTTTGATATCAATAAGGTGGTGTGAGTCAACATATACTGTCTCAGCCGGCGAGCAGCCCATGCCAAAGCACAACAAGTTTTCTCGAGCAGTGAGTATCGGGTCTCACAGTTGGTAAACTTTTTGCTAAGGTAGTAAATAGCGTGCTCTTTTCGGCCAGACTCGTCATGCTGTCCCAGCATGCACCCCATTGAATTGTCCAGTACGATTAAGTATAAGATCAACGGTCGTCCTTCAACTGGAGGCATCAGAATTGGTGGCTCTTGGAGGTATTACTTGATCCTTTCGAAGGCGGTCTGACATTCATCATTCCATTTTACCACATGGTCTTTCTTCAGTAGCTTGAAGATTGACTCACAAGTAGCAGTTAGATGTGAAATGAATCGGGCGATGTAGTTCAGACGTCCCAAAAAGCCTCTGACTTCTTTTTCTGTGTGGGGAGTCGGCATCTCCTGTATGGCCTTTACCTTGGCGGGATCCAGCTGAATACCTTTATCACTAAAGACGAAACCCAACAGTTTACCAGACCTCACCCCGAAGGTGAACTTGTTCGGATTTAACCTCAGCTTGTACATCTTCAACCTGTCGAACAACTTCTGGAGATGGTCAAGGTGTTCTTCCTCAGTATGGGACCTTGTGATCATGTCATCAACATAAACCTCAATCTCATGGTGCATCATGTCGTGGAACAAAGCGACCATGGCGCGCTGATAAGTTGCCCCAGCATTCTTCAACCCGAAAGGCATTACTTTGTAATAGAAAGTGCCCCACTGTGTAACGAAGTTTGTCTTCTCCATGTCCTCGGGAGCCATCTTAATCTGATTGTAACCAGAAAAACCATCCATGAAGGAGAACATCTTATACTGCACGGTGTTATCGATCAGAACATCGATGTGAGGAAGTGGGAAGTCATCCTTGGGGCTTGCCCTGTTCAGATCTCTATAGTCCACACACATCCGTACCTTACCATCCTTCTTGGGCACTGGAACAACGTTGGCGACCCACTGCGGGTAAGAAGTGACACCTAGAAATCCGGTGTCAAACTGTTTCATGACCTCAGCTTTGATTTTCTCAGACATCTCAGGGCGCATACGGCGAACCTTCTGCTTTACCAGAGGACAATCTTCTTTGGTTGGCAAACGGTGAACCACAATATCGGTGTCCAAACCAGGCATATCTTCACAAGACCAAGTGAAGATCTCAATATAGTCGCGTAGCATCTGTATCAACCGTTGTTTGACACTAGGCTCCAGATTCGCACCTATCTTGACTTATTTCATGTCTTCCACGATACCCAAATTTACTGATTCCACTGGCTCTTCATGAGGCTGTATGGCCCTCTCTTCCTGCAGTAACAGTCTGGCAAGTTCTTCAGGCACCTCACAATCATCCTCACCTTTGTCCTCGGCTTGGTTGATCGGATTTTCTAAGTCATAACTGACAGTAGCAAGGTTGTTATCAATGGTATCCAGAGTGGATATGGATCTGCATTTATGATACGTGAGTGTGTGTAAGAGAATAGCTGTTTTGATAAAGTGCGAGATAGAAAAGAAAGACAAGGAGCGCAAAATTTGAAATGTAAGAAAAAGTCCAATGCTTTATTGATGATATATGAAAATGAAAAATAATAAGCTCTCACAAACAAGGCCAAGGTGCCTTGGGCAAGGCACCGGGAAGTAAAGTTTTAAACTATTTATTACAAATCTCAAAACAAAAGTCAATTACTGTGTAATAAAAGAAACGGGTATGAAGTCCTTCGCCGTCCAATTGTTCAATCCACCATTGGTTATAGGGTAGATCCAGCTGTCGATATCTGAATCTTCTTTACCATCTCCAATCGCATTAACTCCCTGATTGCTGATATGCAGAGGAGGTCTTCCAATACGTGTGCGCCGAACAACCCTTTGAGCCTTTGCAGTAAAGCCCAAACCAAACTTGTCAGTTTTGTGTGTGAAATCAGGGAGCTGACCCTAATTTGCACACCCACATTTTTCAATTACAGCCCTGGCATCCTTGAGGGAAGCCATCTTCATCGGAGGTTTGTCAATAGCAACTTCAGTCGATGCCAAAGTATGGGGGACCTCTTCAAATTTCTGACAAGGGGTTTCGATGAACTCCCCATCCATCTCCACATAGTGAAAGGAATTGAGATGACTCACCATGTACTCCTCCTCACCTTGTACCATGACGATCTTCCCCTTTACTGGATATTTCAATATCTGATGGAGCATAGAAGTCACTGCCCCAACATTATGAATCCAAGGGCAACCCAACAAGCAAGAATATGATGGTCTGATATCCATCACATAGAACGTAGATGCAAAAGTCTGAGAGCCAACTTTAACAGGGACCTCCACTTCCCCGTGCACCATCCTTATTGACCCGTCGAAAGCCCTAACCACAATATTGCTCGGCTTCAGAATCAAACCTTCACAGTCCAGACGGTCTAATGATTTCTTTGGTAAAACATTCAATGAGGACCCGGTATCCACCAGTACATGGGCCATAGTAGTTCCCCTGAACTCGATCGAGACGTGCAGAGCATCATTGTGATTTCTTCCTTTAGCAGTCAGATCTGCGTGTGAGAAATCCAACCCGTTATCGACAGTCAAACTAGCTACGTAGTCTTTGAATTGATCGGCAGAAGTTTCCTGTGGTACATGCCCAGTTTTGAGGAAAGAAATTAATGCCTTTGTATGGGCTTCAGAACACAATAACAAGGACAACATGGATATTTTTGACGGGGTTTTCCCCAGCTGCTCGACTACGTTGTAGTCGCTCTTCTTAATAATCTTCATAATTTCCTCTATCTCCTGCTTAGAGGTTTCTATAATGATCTTCTTAGGCGCCTCCGTCCGGACAAGCTCACCTGTGATTTCTTTGCCCCGAGTCCTAGATGACTCGGCGACAAGGGTGATAACTGGAATAGGAACTGGGACAGTAACTGATGTACTAGAAGATGGAATAACAACAGGTTTATGAACAGTCGGAGGGGAAATCTCGGGAGAAAATAGTCTTCCACTTCTGGTGACCTTGCTAGCCCCGACAATATTGCTGACATCAACATCGACTTCTTCAATCTTCAAGTTTTGTTTAACTCCACGGTAATACACATCGGCACCATAGTGCCAAGGGATAGCTTTATCTAAAGTGTATGGGACAGGACCAGGGACAGTAATTATTAACGGAGCGATTCTCGGAACGGGTGTAATCCTAACAGGCTTTCTCGAGGAAGCCTTGGAAGGATTTGTGGAAATGGTTATGATGGCAACATCTTCATCTAGAACTAACGGAATCATAGTATTCTCGAACAGGATATCTTCGTTATCCATCAGGCGTTGAACACCTGATTTCAATAAATGGCAACCAGCAGGCAGGATTGAACATATGTGGCAACCTTCGCCACAACCCGGAAATAAACCGGCCAACAATAGATTCTTCTTAACTGTCATCAAAGGAGTAGAAATTTGTTCCACAGACGTCACAAATAAATCATCGTCCACAGCATTCACTCCATGACCATGTTTGGGCATAGGGGCAGTTATGACGTTGGGTTTCTCCGGAGCGTCAAACTCAATCTCTTTAGCTTCGATCAAGTTTTGCACCTTATTCTTCAAGGCCCAATATTTGTTTGTATCATGACCAGGGCCATCAGAGTGATAGGCGCATCAGGCAGTCGGGTTATACAACGGAGATATGGTGTTGGGACTCCTCGGGGCTTCCCTCAGAGTTACTAGGTTGGTATTCAATAATTATGGTAGAATTTCAGATAAGGTCATATTGAGCCGAGTGAACTGTCTTTGTGGTCTTTCCACCCTTTGTTGATTGTTGCATTGTGGAGCGACGACGAGTCTTGATATCACTACTGCGTTTACTGCTTGATAGTGTTCAGGTCTGCTTTGGCTCCTTGAGCCGTATACTGCACTAGCTTCTTTCTTACCAGTGAAAGGCTTCTTTACTGCACTTGATGAAGTATCCTTCTGTATCTTACCACTTCAGATACCAGATTTTACTCTCTCCCCAATCAAGATCAACTCAGTAAACCTAGATGACAAACTTCTGATCAAATGATTGAAAAATGGACCAGATAACGTCCCTAGAAACATATCAACCAACTCCCTATCAGACAAAGGGGGTTGGACTCTTCCAGCCAAATCTCTCCACTTTTGAGCATAGTCCTTAAATCCTTCACTTGCACCCATAGACATACCCTAAAGCTGAGTACGAGTCGAAGCAAGGTCGGCGTTATACTGATACTTCCTGTAGAAAGCAGCAGCAAGGTCCTCCCAGTTTCGGACATTAGCTCCTTCCAATTGATAAAACCATTCAAGCTGAGTCCCTGACAGACTATCTTGAAAGAAATGCACCCACAAATTTATATCAGTAGTGTGAGGTTGGATTTTTATGACGTTCGAGCGAAGATGGAGTTTTGGATAGGATACTCCATCGTACTTGGCAAAAATCAGAGTTTTGAACTTATGAGGGATCACCACTCCAGATACCAGTCCCAAATCTCCGAAATCCAAACCAGGGATCTTCTGAATCTCCATAGCACTCAGACAATCTTCAAGTTGTTTTTACCTATCCTCAGCAGGAGTATACTGTTCCTCATCATAATATGTATCATTATCAGAAATTGCAGGACTGGGCCCTTTTCTTCTTCTTGGTCCTCCCCTCCCTTGGATGAAAAGGACAGATCAGCTTATTGTTTCAACCTATCCCTAAACCTTTTGCCCATACTCAGAAGAACGACCTTCTTCTTCTTCTTCTTCTTCTTCTTCTTCTTCTCTTTCTCTTTCAGAATGAGAGCTTTGAAGTCCTCTTGCCCTTTAGCCAAGATTAAGAACATCTCTTGGAATTGGGAATTTTGTGCCTGAAGATCTTTGATAGCTTGATCGGAAGACATTTCTGCTAAAATAAACAACGAAGAAGATGAGAAACCTGTAATGGTACCTGTAATGGTGTGCATGATAATGGGATACGTATGTAATGATTTCAAAGACTTTGGGAGATTTAAATTTGCAAACCAAGAAATAAACAAACTTTATTAGATTAAACTTGTAAAAAGGTTCAACAATGCCTTTAAGGCGTTTACAAAGAAGTAAATGAAAAACAAATCTAAACTAGAAAAAGCAAAATTAGAAATCCCATGGACGCTTCCCCTTGGTGCTGACGTAGTCATTGATCGTCCTTTCATTCTCGAGTTTCCTGGTGAGCTTTAAGATCTTCCTTTATTGCTCATGATACTTTTCCAGGTAGGTATCCCTCTCCTCTTTCAGCTGAATCTAAGATCTCTTCAATGCCCCAAGATCAGTGGGCATGTAGGGATAAAGGAATGTATAAGTAATGCCTTCTTCATTGGTGGGCTCCACAATCACTGGAAACACAGCTTCATAAGGAATCCCAAGCTTTTGAGCACGAGCTCGGACCCACTGGAGATAAGGATGCATAGGGAGAGAAGTCATTGGTCCTAGCTCTTGAGGGTCAGATCTGTTCACCATGCCCCAAGCTCGTATAAACCTTCGGCGGTGCTCGTCAACGTCTTCCTTGTAGTCGAATGTAATATCTGTAAGATGTAGCTCATGAGGACCGTCTCTCCGAGCACGACTAAATTGTCGCAAAGCTAGACAGGGACTGTAGGTTATACCCCCTCTGATTCTAAGCAACGGGACATTAGGGTATCCCCCACATCGATCAATGACAGCAGTGCTTTCCATAGCCTTAGAACTCCAAAGAATGTATGTATGGGCGAGGGACATTATCCTGTAAGACCATCTTAAACCTTCTTCATTCTTCAACACAGATTTGGGGAGGTGCGAAATAAACCACCTCGCCGGCAAAGGCATGCAACACATGATGGGCCATCTTCTATGCACAATATGAGTGTACAGGGCATGCAAGATATCACCCACAAGAGTAGGTGCAGGATTGTGAGACATGAAGATCTTAACCGCATTCACATCTATGAAGGAATCTGGATTCTGGAAAAGAACCAAACCGTAGATAAGGAGAGCCGAGATGTCTTCAAAAGCCTAAAAATCCAAGTTATCCCATAATAGTTGTGCTTGATCTATCAGAAACTTGGCTAAGAAACCTTCAACCCCGCTTCGTGTTTCCCAATTGGACACTACATCAGCCCTTTTCAGATGCAGAGCTGAAGCAATATCTTCTGGTCTAGGAGTCTCTTCCAAACCTGTGAAGGGCATCTGCTCAAGGATGGGTATGCCCAGTAAGTGAGAAAATTCTTCCAAAGTGGGAACTAGCTGATAATCTGGGAACGTGAAGCAATGATACACAGGATCGAAGAACTGGAAAAGCACACTCATCATCTGCTCATCAAACTTTGAGGTAACCAAGCTAAGAAGCTGACAATGTCTCTTAATGAATGAAGAAGTCTCAGAAACTCTTGAGGCTAACTCTTTGAGTTGAGCAGGTATTTGCACAAAGTTAACTCGAATGGTGTTTCTGTGCACGGAAGCCATAATCTGCAAAACAGAACAAAGATAAATCCCCTCGGTCTTTGAAATGGTTAGTATACTGAAGAATACATGCTATGTTATGATGCATGATGTCATTGTAAAATAAACAACAGGTATAGCAGATAACAGGCATGGCAAAGGCAAACAAGTCACACAAAAGCTATTAAGTTTAAGGCTTGCATGGGGTTTAGGTATTACCCTCTTGAAGTTCAGTTGGTTTCAACCTGTCCTAATAAAAGTAACCGGGTTCTAGAGGTTCTCAATATCACTTACCATCCTCCATCGGTCATAGTTTTAGCTCACGCAATCTTTTCTTGCGGCCGGAACTATCTCGAGAGTATGGTCTTAATGAGTGTAGTATCGAGTATCAACCAGTTCTCAACCTTACATCGAGGCCAGCTATCTCACTACTTACTAATGGCCAAGTTGGTCAATTATGGGTTCTAAGGTCAGTTGATGCTTAACGACACACATAGCAGCCCCATATTCTCCTCGTTTCTCCACAAGGGATACTGGTACCAACCAATGTGCCACATCAACGTAGCTACTGCTTCAACTGTATCGGTCTACGCCATACAGTTCCCTCACAGTTTATTACTACTTACCTAAAAGGTGTCCCCCAGATCCGGGTTAGGATCTATAGTAACTCCCAATACAAAACCCTTTAACAGTAAAGCAACCAAAACAAACAAGAGAAGCAATTTATGATGAACTAATCCTAAGGTATACCCCACTTATTTATCCCCAGCAGAGTCGCCAGTTCTGTGATACGGTGGCAGAACCAGACTATTTTTAGGAAAGTGCTGATTTGCGTTTTGCGTTTGTGTTCGTAAAATGTCGCGGTAAGCAAGTGTCGCCACCGACTTTTATTTTATCAACCTGGAAAGTAAAAAAGCACAGAAAATTCCTTTTTTCGAGATTTTGAGTACGGGGGGTAGATTATAGAAAGGGAAGGTACTAGCACCCTTTCCATCCATGGTTTTCCATGGGCTCTTAGGTACTTGCTCATCATTTTAAAAATTGCTTCTGTGTATGCGTGTTTTGAAAAGTTTTTGTTTTACTTCGTTTTAACCCTTGTATCAGTCCTCAATAGTGTTACGAAGTCTTTTTTGAAAACATTGTTTGAAAAGAGTGTAAGTGTGGAAAAGTTTATTTTAAGCAAGTACCTACTCGAAAAAAAGAATGTTTCTGTTCTTGTTTCCTTTAGACAACGCTATCCCACTATTAATGAGTAGGTAGAACTGTCGTTGGAGTTGTAAGGGTCAATTCGAAAGGGACGTATGATCACTAAAGAAATGTTAGGACGTCTTAGTAATAACCTTAATGTCTTAAGATCATATTCGAGACAACATTTCCGAGGCAACTTTTTCGAGGAAACATTTCCGAACGGGACATTTGATCTTTATTTAGACAAGAGGGAAACTACTAAGACATCCTATACTTAATGATCGTTTACCGAAGGCAACCGAAGTGAGAGTATACCCTAGGAGTGTGCATGTGCGAGTGATTTGATTTCAGTTATTATCTTTACACATTAGGGTTTGCTAGTCATTTTAAATTAACATACAGTATTGTCATACAATCCTATTATCATACATCTAACAGTTAATATTTGCGAGAATTAAAATGCGGATAATGAAACTACGCTATTACAAGGCTTCGGGGAGGGGGATTAATTACATAGCCAAAAACCCGTAAGACGATAAAAGAAAATCTTAATTAAACTATTACATACCATGAGCAATTACATTAATATCGTAAAAATAATAAATGCGCACGACGAATCGAGAATGAGAGAAATTAGGGTTTTGACCCCGTCTAAACCTAATTGAAAGAAAAATCATTTTTTGTGGTTTTTTGTGTTATTTTGAGAAAAATAGAATTAAATTGAATAAATAAAGAAAACCTAATGACTAATTAATTTTATTTAAGAAAAATAAATTAAATTAACTATTTTTGTATTTTTGTTATTTTATGAAGAGAAATAAAAATATAATCAAGAACAAAACTAATTTTCTAATTGATTTTAAATTATTTACAAAAAGGTTAGAATTACCCTAAAATTAAATTTAACTAATTATTAAATTAAATTTGATAAAAATAATACCTAAATCTAAATTTGTGAAAATTTATTTTTATGATTTTTGTAAAAAAGGAATTAATTTGTGATTAGAAAATAAATTAAATAAATAAATTAAATATAATGAAAAATATAAGAGAAAAAGAAAATGGGCCTGGTTGTGCTAGCAAATAGGGGGTGCCAATAGCAGTTTCTGGGCCCAAATGCTAACAGCCTGTTTGACCTTTCCTGATCCCATACGCGTGCTTGACTTGTGCCCATGGTGGACCTTCATTGGGAATCCTTGGATCTAACATGTGGATGGTCTGATTGGTTGAGTCTTAATAACACATGGTAGTCACATGAGAAGCCTGCACACTTAATCATACAAAGCAAAATAGTATTGAACAAATAAGGGGACCTGGGGATCGAACCCAGGCCCTTTGGCTTTTCCCAACTCACACTGACCATCTGAGTTGGCTTGTTTTCTTGTATGAATAATAATAAACAAGCAATATATGGAAAAACAACATGACATAATACAAAACGCGCGAATTTTTGAATGGGCAAATCACAGGATGCCACGCTATCATCTCCTTCCTCCCACCGTTGCTAAAAGTCCTGACTTTTACCTACAGACAAAGGGTGTAGGTATAACCCTTGTCCATTCCAAAACCTTATCCCTGCATGATAAATCAATACCAATGGTACCAATCAACTCGTTGCAACCTCACGAGCATCATGGTACCACTACCCATGGCTAATTGTTCCTGCACGCAAAATCCCTAAAAACGAAACTAAAACCCTAAACATGGCAACTTTTTGTATATCCAATAAAAATGCAATTAAGTATTACCATTAGCTTGCAAATGATTCAAGGATTCAGACTATGCAAATAAATCATGCTAAAAGTTCTAGAATTGTGATATTCGATTTCAAAAAAACATGGATGTCGTGAGATGTTTACAGTGCAATTCTGGGCTTGAGGGAACTTGCTAAGGGTTGCAACGTGATCATTGGATGTCCAGCAAACGAATGGTGTGCCTGGAATGGCTTGAGGAAGCCTGGAACTAGAAAATCAGATTACAAATTTTCCTTGAAATTTTGAGATTTGTTCTCTTCTTTTCACGCCTCTCCTCCTCTCGTTTTTGATCTGCACTTGTTCTATATGTACCCTAGAATGAATTAGGGTTGCAATTTGGTTTCAAATCTTCTCCAATAATGATCATTGATTCAAGATTTGATCCTTTGTGCAAATCTTTCAAAATTGAGAAAATCCAATCTTTTTGTGTCCATTTAAAGCTTGCACGATTTGATTCTTCTTCCAGCTGTATAAGAGGCCTAAACATGCATAAAATCTCAAGCTTTGATTAGTTTTGATATTTTCATGATTTTATTTTGATTTTATTTGATTTAATTGAAATAAAAATCAAAATAAATGACAAAAATAAAATAAAGACAAGTGGGAGAGATCATGGGTCGTGGGTCAGGTTACAAACTCAATGCAAGCATAAAAGATTGGGCCTATTTGACAAAAATTGCAATTTTGGCCACTTTTGACTTTTGGCAATTTTGCAAAAAAGGTCTACTTTGCCAATGCATAACTCCTTCAATTTTGACCCTAGATATGTGTTCTTTGACTTTTTATAAAGCTTAGCATCTCCTCTAAGCAACCTTTTTAATCTCATCTCAATTGAGTCTTTCATGTTAATGTATGAAGCTTTGACTAAAAAGGTGTTTTTGTAGACTTTTCAAAATGTCCTATAATGTCCAAATTCATATCTTCTTGTGAGTGCATATTTTGAACTTGGGAGCTGAGGATGAATTGTAGGGAATTACCTCCTCTTGAAAATGAGCTTTGGATGGGTCATTTTTGATGAAGTATGAAAAAGTTATGTTTGGTCAAAGTTGAGTTGACTTTTCCTACAAAACCCTAATTTAGCAACTTTTGGGATTTGATGAATTATGAGCAATCCTTGAGGAATCATGATCAAATCTTGATCAAATTATGAATAATACTTAAAAATGAGGATGTTGACCAAAAAACTTGAAGTTTGACTGTATGTGGGCCATAATTGACTTTTGCCCTATCACAATCGATTTTCAAGCCTTTGAGCAATTGACTGAGCAAACTTCCTCTGCAAGGCTTGAAACTTGACATAAATGATCTTGAGAACATATTAGGACCATGGTGATCATTTGGTACCCTTTAGATTAAAGTGTCTTTATGCAAACTGAAACCCTAATTTGAGGTAGACTGCCTTAGGAGAGAGTTTGTCTGGTCAACCCTTGGCCTTTCTTGAGCAATTTGAAGACCTCACTTGGCATGTATTAAGAAATATGGGAGGGAAAATTTTGGGGTACAACACTAGAAATGCTATTTATAATGCAATTATCAAAATAACAAACGAAAACAATTTCTCAGACACTTGGTGTGCAATTGAATTTTCAGAATTTTCCTTTGATTTATGTTGATACAAAAAAGCACTTATAATCAAAATTGATTATAAGCAATATCAACACTTAGTTCAAAAAAAAATAGTTCGAAAAAATTCTTATGATTCAATTGATAACACAATGCTATTAGACAAATTAGTTTATGAAAATAAAGCAAGTAAAACCATACGAAAAAGAGACACAAGGATTTGTCTTCACATTTCCCCATTTTCGCTCTCCTGTGTGGGTACGTTTGCGCCTAATTCCAATAGAATTAGAATAATTCATACTATGCAAAAGTTGATACAAGAGAATTTTTCAATAGAAACTCCATAAACCCTAATGCTTGTTGTTGATTCAACCCCTTCTCCTCTTTTGATCTTGAGAAAGACCAAGACACAATAGATCCCGATTGAGTTATCGATATTGCTACTCCTTTGTGTTCTTTTTCTCCAAAACTTCCGCACACGAATGATCAATTGTACCTATTGAAAACACAATAATTCAATTATGATCCTCCATTCTCTTGCTACTTCCTTTGCATTCTTTATCTACAAATGATCCCTTGCATTCTTTATCTCCAAAGGACTTCACTAGGTTGCAATCCACTCTTGAACGTATTGCACGAAAACCCCCAAATCAACCAATGATCTTGCAGGATAAATCCGCGTTTTTTTTAATGAAGACCCCTACAAATCTCAACCAAATATTCTTATCTCCACAAGAACCGAATCGGACGTTATCAAACATCGTCTAGAAGACATGTGTCGACTGAAGCAACTCAGAGGCTATAGGCTTTAAAACAACAGTAAATGAGTCGACCTAAACTTCATATGTGTCGACACATAAAGTAGGGATTTCTACAATTTCAAAAATGATTCAGTATCTTTCAACCTATGCAATGCATGTGTTGACCTGAGCCTTCCAAAGGCTATAGGCTTCAAAACGGAGTTGTATGTGTCGACATAAAAATCGTATGTGCCGACACATGCAATGAAAAATTATGCAGAAGCTTGTGTTTCATGACTTGAATCAATTTCAAAATTCTTTTTAATGGTTCCTAAGACCCCTAATGCAAAGGAGTTCCACAAGAAATAAATATATCATCGAATATACAGAAAGCTAGCTTTTCCCAGTTTTGACATCATGCAAAACATCTAATGGCGGAAGTTGTACTCAAAGAGGATGACACGTTCATCATCTTCAACCTCCAGCCACCTACAACTAGGGAAAATGCATCATCAAAAATACAAATCCATTGGTCATGAGGATGGTATCATTGGATGTGTCTTATCAAGACGATCTCAACCATGCCTTCGTGAAAAAATTATTTAAAGTGTATCTCAGTCGATTTGGAAAAAAAACCAGAGATATTTTGAAAACGATTTTCAAAAAATAAACAAGGTTAATGAAACTACAAATGAAAAATAAAGATACATTGAGCATCAACACACCAAGGGCTACATTGTAGTAATAAATTTTAAGCAAAGTGATGCCTCTAAGTACCTAAATGAAGTGCACTCAAAAGCTTTTGATAACGAACTTAGGGAGCTTCCTTTGATGCATGATTTCGCTTGCTTTTGATCCATTTAGCTTCACTGAAGTTCTAGGAAGCTAAGAGAATGAGAATTAAGGCTTGCAGAGTGGTGTGGAAGAAAAATGTGTCTTGGAAATTCAAAGTTCGAATGGGATCTGAACAGGGCTTAATTGGATCTCAAATGCTTGCAAAATGATATGAATGAGCTCTCTATTTATAGATGAACATGATGCAATGCTTAAGCGTGTGAATTGGATGAAAAATCAATGGAATCATATGAACCTGCTAAGTGAGAAAAGTTTGACATTCCACATTTCAAAACATGTTTAGAAGTGAAAATGAATTCTAATTGGGCTTGTAATTGTGATGTCAAATGATTTCAAATTCTGGTTATGGTGCAAACCTCAGTTTCGAGTAACCAACTTCAAGTCCATGGGGAAACTTGCTCATGTGGTTGTATGACTTCATTCTTGTTGCAATGGATAGACAATTTTGCAAGCTTCCTAATGTGTTAATAAAGCATGGATTTGGAAATTTGAGCTGAAATTTGTGATGCTTCAAAGTTGACCGAAAATAAGCCTTATGGACTTAGAAAAAATTCAAGTCCTTAAGAGTAAAAAAATGACATATAATGTCTCTCTTAATCCCATGACCTTCGAAGCATTTTTAGGTCTTGGCCCTTGAAGATGAATTGAATTATACTCCTTAAAGATAAATATGTCTTTAAGATCAATCAAAAATGTCAAAAATTGAGGGAGTTATGGTTCTTGGAAGTTGGTAAAAATCACTTGAAGACTCCATAGATGACCTATAATCTTTTCAAAAATATCATAACCTTCCACTAATAATTGGACTAAGGTCCTTGAAAAGAAGTTAAATTGGATTACTTGAAGATAAATGTGGAATTGAGATCATCTCAAAATCACAAAATTTGAGCAAGTTATGATCTTGGGAAGTTAGGTCAAGAATTTCACTGATTTCTCAAAAGACATGTAATCTCTCCAAACTTTTGATCATTCTCCAAGCATAATTGGCTTTTGTCATGTAAATAATAGTTACTGGGGATGATGATAAAAGTATAATTCAAAAATAATCACTTCATAATGTTGAAAACTGAGTGAGTTATGCCCTTGTGACCATATGTGATACGGTGGGAAGAACTGACTGTTTTTGGAATGCTGGTTTGTGTTTTGCGATTGTTTTCGCAAAATGTCGCGGTAAGCAAGAGTCGCCACTGAATTTTATTTTATCTAACAAGGAAAGGAAAAAAGCACAGAAAAATTCCTTTTTCGAGATATTTCTCGGGTTCGGGGGGTAGATTATAGAAAGGGAACGTGTTAGCACCCTTTCTATCTGTGGTTATCCACGGGCTCTTAGGTACTTGCTCATATTGTTTTCAAAATATTGCTTTCTTTGTGCTTGTGGGTTTGAAAAAGATTTTTTTGTTTGAAAACTTCTATTTAACTCTTGCTTCTGTCCTCGAGAGTGTATGAAGTGTTTTTGAAAACTTTGTTCGAAAAGTGTAAGTGTGAAAAGTTTTTGTTTTTGAAAGTATCTAAGAACCATCTACCTACTCGAAAAAGGAATCGTTCTATGCTATCTTCCTTTAGACAATGCTATCCCACTATTAATGAGTAGGTAGCATCGTCGTTGGAGTTTTAAGGGTCAATTCGATTAGGGACTTACGGTCACTAAAGCAATGTTAGGACGCCTTAGCGGTAACCCTAATGTCTTAGATCATTTGTTTTTAGGAAACAATATCCGAGGAAACCATTTCGAGGTGACTATGATCTTTTAAACAAGAGAGCGACCTCTAAAATAACCTATACTCAATGACCACGTACAAAGGCAACCAAGTGGGGTGTACCCTAAGAGTGCGCATGTGCGAGTGCGTTGTTTTCAGTTAGTTTTATCTCTGTATATGTTAAAGGTGATTTAAGTTGATTTTAGGTTAAAACATTCAGTCTTGTCATGCCATCCTATTATCAAACATCTAACAGTTATAATTTGCGGGAAATAAACTGCGGAATTTAAATTACAAGGTGTCGGGTATTTACATTGCCAAAGACAAACCCTTTGAAAATAAATAAAGCGATAAAAAATAATAAAAATTCCTATTTAACTATTACACACCGGGAGCAAGTACATTATTGGATAAAGAAAATAAATCGCGTGCGGCAAATTAAATCGAGCGCAAAGTTCTAGGGTTTTGACCCTTTTTGTTAAAGAAAAGATTTTTTTTGTTGTTTTTTATTTTAAGAAAGAAATTATCCTAAATTAATTACTAAATTAATAAATAAATTAATTAATTAAATGAAAAAGTTATTTTTGGATTTTTTTGATATTTTAAGAAAGAAATAAAATATTAATTGAATTAGTAAAAAAAAACTAATTAAGTCTAATTTAATTTTAATTATTTACAAAAATATGTTAAAGTTATTCTAATTAAGAACCTAAATCTATTAATTAGTATTTATTAATTAAAATTAAAATTAAAATTTGATTTGATAAAGAAAATATTTTGGTTTTAATTTTATAAAGAAAAGAAATTTTTGGTTGGTTAGTAATTAAATAAAATATAATAAAACAATTAATTAAAACAAAAAATAAATAGGAGAGAGTAAGGGGGTTTGGGGCTGAATATGGGAGTTTGAGAAGCACATCTGAGGCCCATTACACGCTGGCCCTGTTGACTTTCCCTGGATTTGGTGTGGGTGCACTGACTTTGCCTATGGTGGTCCTTCAGATCTTGGCCACCAGATCTGGACTTTGGCCATCTGGCCATTGGATGCTTGATGGACTATGGTGGGCTGCGTGCTTAGACATGCACTTGATTACCTGAAGAAGAAAAATAACAAAGAGAGTGGGGGACCTGGGATTCGAACCCAGGTCTTGAAGGAGTTTGGATGTACACGTTTACCACTAGGCCGCTTTGTTTCATTTGTTAGTATATTGCATAATAATAATAATATAACAAAACAACATTAATTGGTCAGAAAAGAAAATATGCGCGCCATTATTTGAATAGGCGAGTGAGTGGGTGACAACTCATCACCCCTGTCCTCCATCCATTGCTAAAGACCAAGGAAGCTATACCTACGGACGGAAGTCCGTCGCTACAAGTCTGTCACGCTCCAAAATTCTCCACAGGCCATAGAAATGCCTTCCAATGCCATGGTTAAACTCGCCTTCCTCTTCCGGTCACGCCTGTAGCCATTACTAAGGTTGATTTCACCTAAAACAAAAACCCCTAAACCAAGAAGCAAAACCCTAACAATGGTGGTTTGGGCCACAGAGTATATAAATGAAATCAAATAATGCAAAAGGCTTGGAAATGATCTGGTGATTACAAATATGCCATTAGTTTGTTTAAAGGATGCCAAAATAATGAGTTGCAATTTCAAGAACAAAGCTAGGTATCGTGACACTTACAGCGCTTTGTGGTGTGTGAGGAAGCTTGCTTTTGATCCAAATCGCTTGTGTGAACACCCAGGAAGAGATTGGGACCGGTCTAAGCTTCTAAAATTGCCTCTAAGTACGATTTTGATTTCAAGCTTTTTGTCACTTTTTCCAAACTTTGTTCTGCCTCTTCTTGCAGCCTCCAACCCCTATTTCGTGTTGTTTTTCTTGCTTATGTAGTGTGGAATGTATTAAGGTAAGAATTATGGCTTGAATCTTCTCATATCAATGCCTTGGGATTTGAATTGATTCACCCTTTAAACCTTTCCAAATTTACCAAATCTCCATCTTTTTGTACATGATATGGTGTGATCCGAATTTGATGATGATCATGATGGTAATTAAGACCTGAAACAACCAAAAAATCTTAGGGAATCAAAGCTTTGGATTTTATATGATTTAATTTGATTTAAAATGAATAAATTCAATAAAAAATCAGATAAAATAATAAAAATAAGATATGGGCTCATGGCTGAATCTAGGACACGTGGAAATGATGCAAGCTCAAATCAAGTGGAAAAGAATGGGCCCATTTGACAAAATTTGATGTTTTGGGGATAGTTGAGTTTTGGCAATTTTGCAAAAAAGTCCAACTTCAACAATGCATAACTTCTTCAATTTTGAATGTTTGGAGGTGTACTTGGACTTTTTAGAAATCTTGAGATGTCCTATAACCAACCCTTTTGGTCTAATCTCATTTTGATATTCCATGCTCAAGTTATAAGCTTTTGAAAAAAAGGTGTTTTTGTTGACTTTCAAAAATGACCTATAATGTCCAAATTTGTAACTTCTTGTGAGTGCATTTTTTGATCTTGGGGTATGAAGATGGATTGTTGGAAATTAAATCCTATTCAAAATGAGATTTGGTTGGGTCATTTATAATAAAGTATGAGAAAGTTATGCTTGGTCAAAGTTGAGTTGACTTTTCCTACAAAACCCTAATTTAACAACTTTTGAGTCTTGATGAATTTTGAGAAATCATTGATGAATCATGATCAACCCTTGATCAAATGATGAAATATCATTCAAAATGAGAATTTTGGCAAAAAATCTTGAAGTTTGACTGTATGTGGGTCACAGTTGACTTTTGCTCTAGCACAGTCGATTTTTGGACCCTTTGAGCAATTGACTGAGCAAACTTCCTCTGCAAGGCTTGAAATTTGACATGGATGACCTTGAGAACATATTAGGACATTAGGGAGCACTTGAGGTCATTTGGACTCAAGGATCTTGGTGTAACATAAAACCCTAATTTGGGGTAGACTGCCTTAAGAGATAGCTTGTCTGTCCAATTCTTGAACAACCTTGAGCCACTTGGGGATTTTTATTGCAATGTTTTGAGGAATATGGGAGGGCAAATTTTGGGGTACAACAACTTCCCCTGTTCAATCTTCTTAAACCTGAGGATGTAGATTGGCTTTTATGCCTTTCGTTCTCCGAAGGTGGAAGATGATTGAACACTAGAGTGCCCAGAAATTTGCACTCGCATGAAGTGGTATCAGCCTTGTGATGTCGAGAATGGGCTTGCAGATGCCATTTGGAGATTGCTGGCAGGAGGATGGGCTTAAAGATGCCATCTGCAAGAGTGTCGATTGCATAAGAGATTCCTTAGCGAGAACTTGCATACCTGTTGTTGTGGAAGATTCCGTTGGGGAAGCTTGGTCTTGCTGAGATTTAGGAACTTGCCTGTACTCCAACTGAGAGAACATCTCTGCTGGGTTTTAAGAACTTGTCTGTAATTCAACTGGGGGGAAATCTGTCTAGATTCAGAACCTTATCTGTAATTCAACCGAGGATAATTTAGTTGAGATTTAAGAATCGGTTAGTACTTCGACTGAGGAGGATTGCCGAGATTTAGAACCTTATCTGTAATTCAACCGAGACTAATTCAATTGAGATTTAAGAACCGGTCAGTACTTCGACTGAGGAGGATTGCCGAGATTTAGAACCTTATCTGTAATTCAACCGAGACTAATTCAGTTGAGATTTAAGAACCGGTCAGTACTTCGACTGAGCACAAGTAAAAACAAAAATAAAGAAAAAGGGAGATGGAGAAGAGATGAATTCCATAATAAATGATCAATGATGGTTGAAGATTGAACTTAGGTTAAAGTTGATGAAGACTTGTTAAAGGATTGATAAAATTAAAGCCTCCTAACAACAAGTTTCAAAGGTTTTGAACCATGGTTTAATAATCAATCATACTTGGACAATTTCAAGCCTAAAACTTGGGCCACTAATGATCACTTAAAAGGAAAGAAGAAGGGGATGAGATGAAGAGGGAAAGGGTAATGTTACAAAGAGCACCCAAAATTAAGTCTAACTTCCTCAAAATCAATCAACTATCTTAGTGGATTTGGTCTTTTAACCTATCAACACCCAAGTTCCATTGATGTGGATGAAATTTATGACCCAAAATATGTTCACACATCACCAAGTCAGAACCAAATATAATAAAAATAAAATCAAGTAATATAAAGTATAAAAACAAAATTTAAATGGTTATTTAATTGAAATTTATTGATGAAATATACAAAGTGTATCAAAACACCAAATAAAAATCCTAAAAATTACCAAAAGTCAAACAATAGTCAATAAGTGCTGACAAATTTTTTTGGAATTTTTTAAATTTAGAAATTATTTTTAAAAAAATACAAAAATTAAGTGAATTAAACCAAAAATTACAAAAAATAGTAAAATCAAAAATAAAAATCAAATGAAGTCACTAACAAATGTCAAAGTATCATTGTATCATTCCATAATTTTTTTCAGAATTTAAAAAGTGTCAAAAATATTTTTAAACCAATTAAAAATCAAACAAAGTAAAAAAATTAAAATATCAAATTTCATCCAAAAATATGAAAAAATGTTCATTAAATCAGAAATGAAGTGAAATATTTTTGTGTATTTTCTGAATAAAAATTGGGTGAGTTATGAATTTTATAAATCAAAAGGAAATTAAAACAAATTTTTAAAAATTAAAATAAATGCAAAAAGATGAGAGGCGTTGGATCTGGCCATTTTAAACATACTGGCAATCTGAATAGACTAAAGGTGAGGATACACGGAGAACCAATGTCAATGCGCTTGTATGGGAATAACAAAAGTCCCTTCAATCAAATTAAAATAAATGGCTAAGGGTCATTGGTTGAAGAACGACAAGTAGGTCATCTTCAACCTCTAGTCGTCTGCAAGTAGGGCGAAGACTAAATTCTTCAAACTTTAAAATTAGAAACTCACATTGGTATTATCAAATGTGTCTCTTCCAGACGATTTCAACCATGTGCTCGCGAAACATTTATTTAAAGTATAGCTCACTCGATTTGGAAAAATCAAAAGGTTTAGAAAACTTTGAAATCAAAAACAGAAGCATCAAATGCTTTGATTCAACAAAATTTAGTTAATAGCAAGCATCAATGAACATTATAGACCATTCCATTAATTTGAGTTAGAAGCTTTGGTGCCTTAAACTACCTGAACGAAGTAAGAGAAACTTGCTCTGAAACTGGACTTGGCTGACATGATTTAGGTCACTTCAAGACTTGATTCTTGTTGGAGAAGCTTCAGGGGAATTCAATGAAGATGAAGAGCTCAAGAATTTAGAGTTGGAAGTGCTCTTATAAGGAATTTGGAGTTGTAGAAATAGAGAAATGGAGTTATGGAAGTGAGTTTGACAGGGCTTCTTTGGCTCTCTAAAGTTTGGGAAATGAGAGGAGCGGGGTCCTCTACTTGTAGCTGAATTAAACAAGCTTGGTACGTGTCAATTTGAGATGTAATTCGTGTGAAATGATAAGCATGAGAAACATGACCAAACTTGAATCCAAAGTCACCAAAACGCATCTAATTCTCTATCATTTGGGGTCGTTTTGCATCTGCACACCTCACTAATCATCCTCATAAGCATTTCACGTGCAAAGAGTGGTCCAATTTGGAGTATTTTGTCAATTTGCAAAACTGGTTTTTAGTATTTTTCAGTTTCATTAAAGCATGATCAAACCATTGAAACATCCTGTATAAGAGGCTTTATGACTCCATACTTTTTACAATTGGAAGGCCTTCCAACAAGCTTTTTAACGTGCTAAAAAAGTATGCGTTTGGTAATCTGAGCTTAGAGTTGTGATGCTTCAAAGTCGAGGAAAAATAAGCTTTGTGGACTTTGAAAATTTTCAAGTCATGAGGGACCAAAAAGTGACCTATAATGTTTCCTTTAAATAAATGGCCTTCCAGGAAATTTTAGGTCTTTCATTTTGAATTAAACTTATAGATAACATCCTCAAAATCATTTTAGAAAAATAATGAGCCTCAAATGATGAAAAATTACCAAGTTATGATCTTTGAAAGTTGGCAAAAAGTCACTCAATGTTTCAAAAGATGACCTATAATGTTTCAACGAATTCCATAACCTTCCACACATTTATAGATCTTGATATTTGAATAAAAGTTGTAGTAGAAATTCTCAAGTTTATTGTGAAAAAAGAATGAGCTCAAGGAGATAAAAATTGACCAATTTATGATCCCTTGAAGTCAAATCAAAGAGTTCAATGGGTTTTTCAAAGGACTTGTAATCTTCTTCAAACTTAAATGACCTTCCACTCAAAATTGGCCTTAGATCCTTGAAAAGAAGTTGTTAAGGACTCTTTCAAGAGTATCGTGGATCTAGAATCATTTCAAAATCTCAAAGGTTAAGCAAGTTATGGTATTTGGAAGTTAGAAAACCCTTACTCAAAAATACAAAAGTGATTTGTAACATCCTTCAACTTTTGATGATTTTGTTTTCACAATTGGATCTTGTCATACAAAGATAAGTTATTGATACTGCTGAGAATAGTCCATAGAAAAAAGAATCAACTCAATATGACAAAAATTGAGGGAGTTATGCACATGTGACCTTGAAATCAAGTACTTGTCAAAATTAGGTTAAACCACTTGAATCAATTTTGTATATCTTGAACTTTTATTGCAAACTAGAGCATGATGAATCATATTAAACCTTGAAATGATGTTGTCTTAAAGCACATGTAATAATGGGGATCATATCTCAATGAAACTTGTTGAAGAAGGCATGGAAATAAACACATGAATCTATGATTCTTATTAATTAGATCAACCACTAAATTTGAGAGAATCTTGACCAAATGAAATTGAGAGAGTCCTCAAACCATATAACTTTGATGCAACAATCATATACTTGAAGTTCAAGCTTTTAGAAATTCAATAAATAACCAATTGACTGAGGATGATCCTTCAAAATCCTAGCTTAGGAGGTGAGAGAGATGTACTTAGCTCAATACCTATAATGAAAAAGCATGGAGAGGAAACATATATTTGTTGGATTTTGGTTAGAGGTTAATAAACATAAAATACATATACAAGATACACAATTCAAGGTGCTTCGTGATCCCTCAAGAGAAAACTCAAAGATAAGAGAGAGTAGAAATGACAACCAACCCTAATGTGTGATCTTAATGCATTGTGATTGTTGTACTCCAAAATTTACCCTCTCCTTTCATCAAGACATTCAAAATATAAAATTTGATCATAAAAAAACTCAAGAAGGTCAAAAATCAAACTTTGCAAGACTTGGAAAAAATTTCTATGTATTTTCTACACATGATTAATTTCATTACCTTATGACATATTTTTCATTATAATTCAAAATAATTCAAGGTGTTACAAATAATTCATGTTATTACAAGGTTGCATTTTTGCAAGATTAGAAACCCTAAGCTTTGTCTTGTTTGAATGTCCAAACATTGGCATTATGTTGTCCACAAAACAAATTTGTGTCATGCTACAAACAATGTTGTCCAAACTACTTCTGAACAAATCCATATATGTTGCCAAGTCCAAGCCTATTGTACTATCCACATAACATTCCAAAACCATGTCAAAAACAGTCTGTTGTACTGCTATGAAACATCCCTGAACCAACTTGCCACAACACTCCAAAACTGTTGCAAAAACAGCCCTGTTATGCTACTACCAACCCAGTCCAAGCCTGGATTATCTCAATCCCATGTTTGCACCAAATTTGCATATGAGAACTTCATATAAAAGGCAATGATACAGCATACCCAAATAGTTCAAGTTGTTATTTGTTTCCCTCCCAAAATATCAGCCAAGTTCATCTATAAATAGACTATTTTCACAACACACAAAGGGCTTTTATTGAGAGACAAAAGAGGAAAAAACAGAAGTCTCTGTAAACTTGTTCATTCAAAAAACTCAACTCTATTTTCATTCACTAAACAGAAAATCTCAATTCACTGTTTCACCTTGCAAACACTCTCATAAAATAGCTAAATATTTCATATCACATATAGAGATATTTCAAGCACATGAACAATTTCTGTAGTGCCCATATCTTAACCTTCTAAACAAAAGACGATATTGTACAACTTGACTGTTTGGAGCTTGGTTCAGAAACTTTCAATATAGAAGAAGGTTCAACAGCTTTTTGGAGGTTCATTGAAGTCCACACAGCATCTTGAAAAGTGTTCAGACTCTAAACATAAATTAAAGTTTCAAGGTAAGTCTTCTTGACTTTGCATTTTCCATACATCATCTTTGGTTCATTTGTGAAGATAGAATGTAGTAATCACTCCCCTTTAAAGTTAACCATTTAGTTGCTGTTCATTTTTAATCAAATACATGTTGAAAACTGACTGATACATGCAAAAGAATGATGATAGAAGCAAAAAACTGCAGCATGAGTCGACACGTACCCACATGGGTCGACTCATTCTAGTGAAAAAACAGGGTATGAGTCGACACATGGCCTTATGCATCGACTCATACTGTTATTCGGGCCCCAAAACATATGTTCAAAAGGTGCATGAGTCGACACAAAACGCGTATGTGTCGACACAAACAGGTGCATGAGTTTAGACATCCCATTATGCATCGACTCATACTGAGTTGATTTGGAATTTTTCAGAAACATGAAGTGGAATGAGTCGACACATCCCATTATGCATCGACTCATACTGAGTTGATTTTGTTTTACACGAGCAAGAGGAGTTATGTGTCGATGCATAGCAGAATGTGTCGACACATACTAGTTCAAAATGTAATTTCTCTTTCTTTTTACACTGTCTTTACATTTTTTACATATTTTCTTCATTATTATCCAGCTATTCGATATGGTTTTAATAATTAGACATCTACTTCATCCACATTTGTAAATTTTACCCGCATCCCCCTAATGATGTATTAGCGTAGGATTTTAATTTCCGCAAATTTATCGCTTTAATATAATCGTTAGTAATTAGGGTGTGTATGGTAAGATAAAATTGATCATTAGAAAACCCTAATCTCAAAAGACAAAAAAATGCATGCAATCAAAACACAATTCGCACGTGCACCTCTAGGGTAACCTCGCTTGTTTCCTCGAAAATAGTCATGTCCCTTGAATATGGGTGCTTTAGCAAAGACCCTCGATGACCCCTTAATGTTTCCTTCAGTGAAACGATCTTAGTCCCTACGAAAATTGCTAAAGCGTCTTATAAGTTGCCTTCTATGACTATATGTTTGCCCCATGCCCATCCCTTCACATCCAATGATGGGGCTTCTTACCAATCAATGGTAAGATAGAAACATCTAAAGGAGGAGGAAAAGAACAAAGATCATTCGAGTAGGTAGGATGCTCTTAGTTGCTTGCTCACAAACTAAAACCATTTTCACACTCACACTTTCAAAACATCTTCAAAAACAAACATCTCTTTGAACTATTTTCAAAACAAACACTTTGTATACATTCTTATAGAGACGAGAATCATTACAAAGTATGCCACAACAGAGGCGTTTTCAAAATATTTTCAAGCTTACACCAATCACAAACACATTTCAAACAAAGAATTTTCAAAGTGATCAAGCAACTAAGAGCCCGTAGATAACTACGGACGAAAAGGGTGCTAACAACTTCCCTTTTCATAACCTACCCCCCGAACTCAAGAAAATATCTCAAAAGGTCTTTCCTATTCTTTTCACCCTTTCCTTATTGGATAAAAGAAAATTCGGTGGCGACTCTTGCTATCCGCAAAATTTACGATAAAACGCAACACACCCAAGTCAGTTCTCCCACCTTATTACAGAACTGGCAACTCTACTGGGGAAGATACTTAAAAGCGGGGTTACCTTAGATCTAGATCGCCTTTATAATGTTTTCCTTGTTTCACTTGCTTTCTTTACTTTTTTGGGTCCTTGTTTGGGTTTAGTTTTGATCCTCTACCTGGATCAGGGAACATTATTAGGTAAGTATCAATAGATCTTGGGGATTATGTGGCGTATATCGACATGGTTGAAATGATGGCTGCGTTAGTGTGACACATTTGTTGGTACCGGTAGCCCTTGAGTCTAGTGAAGGAGAATACGGGGCTGCTGTGTGGTGTCATGAAGCACTAACTGACCTTAGAACTTTAATTGAACAACTTGGCCATTAGGAAGTAGTGAGATAGTTGTCTTTGGCGTAGTCCAAATTTGGTTAATACTCGATGTTGCGCTCATTGAGATCAGACTTCAGGATATTTCTGTCTCCAATATAGAGGCTTGCGCTGAAACAATGTCTGATGAAGAAAGATCAGTGATATTGAGATCCCCTAGAACCGGGTTATTATTACTAGGACAGGTTGAACCAACTAAAATTCAAGAGGGTACTTACCTATAAACCCCATGCAATCCTAAACCTAAGTACTAGTTTGCTTTATGTGTATATGTTTACTTGTACATAAACATCCTGACATCATACCATAGCATTTTCAATAACCATTTCAAGGGTCTCAAGGGTTTGTGATGCAGGGTTGTATTGAACCGGACATCTATCAAGGGGCAATGGGATTTATTTTCCTCTAACCAAATGCCGCCAAAGACCAAAGCATGATAACTTGAGTCAAGGGCTATGACCCACTTGACATAGTGAGCTTGATTCTCGTAGAAGGGCAGCCAATGATGTGAAAGTTGTAATCAAAGTTCAACTTCTAACATCTTCTTGTGTTTACCCTTGGATATCCTTGGAAACATTGCATCCACATACCATGCATCATCTCATGACGGGTTTTCCCCATACATGTTTCCTCATCTTTTTATTGTTTATTTCAGTAAGATAGATATTGAACAAACTGTGAAATATTTGCAAGCACACAATTCCCAGTTCCAAGAGACCTTGCTGACCCTGGCCAAGGAACAACAATAGCTGATGACACTGCTGGTGGCCAAAAATAAGACTTAAAAGAATTCCCTTATCAACATGGGAAAAAGGTTTAAAGGCTCAGTCTGTCAGGTGTATATAGTTGAAGAGTCATCTGAGCAAGACGAGAACCAGGTGGAAGAGGAAAAGAGAACCCGTACTGGGGGTGCAAATGATCAAGCTTCTGAGGACGAAGACTACTTTGATAAACAGTACCCACCGACCGAGGATAAATATAAGCAGTTATATGATAGACTGAAAGTTATTGAAATTCAAGCCGTACCTAGTTTGGATTTTGGTGATTTGGGATTAGTACATGGGGTCGTCATTCCACATAAGTTTAAAATACCAGTCTTTGCTAAGTATGACGGAGTTTCATGCCCGAAACTTCATCTGAGGTCCTACGTCTGCAAGATACAACCTCACACTATTGACAAGAAGCTTTGGGTCCATTTCTTCCAAGAGAGTCTGGTTGGGACTCGGTTAGAATGGTTTTATCAATTGGAGGGATCCCAAATTCACAAGTGGGAAGATCTGGCCACTGCTTTTTATCATCAATATCAGTACAACACGGATTTAGCACCAACAAGAGTTCAACTTAAAGGAATGACAATGGGTACTAAGGAAGGGTTTAAAGAGTACGCGCAAAAATGAAAGAATCTTGCTGGTAGGGTCCAACCACCACTAACTGACAGAGAACTAGTTGATATGTTTATGGGTACATTAACTGGCCCCTTTTTAAACTTTTTAATGGTGAGTTCTTCATATGGTTTCACTGAGTTAATCCTAACTGGTGAAAGGGTCAAAATTTGCATTCAGAGTGGAAAAATTCCCATGACATCTGCTTTTGCTTCCAACTCTGTAAAGATGCCCTTTACTGGTAAAAAAGAGACTAATTATGTGTATGGATCAAGAAGTCATGCTAAGACTGATTGTCATCACTCAGTGGGGGCAGTTTTAATTTCCAATCCTACATCTACTCAATCACAACGAGAGGGTAGGCGTAGGATAAAATTTCAAGAAAGAAAATACACCAAGATTGGTATGTCCTTACCACAAGCCCTACAACATTTACTGAAAGCTGAGCTTATTTCACTAAGAGACCCTCCACAAAATACCAATACATCTTCATTTCAATACAACCCCAATGCCAAATGTGATTACCATTCAAATAACCCCGGACACAATACCAATGATTGTTGGACTCTAAAGAATAAAATCCAAGACCTAATTGATAACAAGACAATTGAATTCGACCTTCCGTCAACTCCCAATGTAATCACTACTCTCATGCCAAATCATTGAGAGTGCTCAGTTTATTTTGAATTTTCAGTTGCAACTTCTTTTGTTTGTTCGAACACTTATCTATTATGTCAAACTTTGTTTTCATTAATGCATTGCATATGGTTGTATTGAATTAATCCATTCGTTTTTACTATATTCAAACTGTGTTTTTTATTCCCTTTTTGTGATATTCAACTCTCGTTAAAAGTTGCAAGCCTTTAGAGGGAGGATGACGAAAACAATACCATGATCTCATATAGTATGCTTTTGGACAAACTTTGTTGAAGATGTACAATCGTTCCTTCAATTCCTAAACAGTGGAGTTATAAGGAATATATTCCATATCAACCCCTTTGAGCCAAAGAAGTAGGAGTTTTTCTTTTTCAGACAAATTAAAACCTTTAATCAGAACCTGGGGCAGGGTAGCTTCTCAGTTAATCCAAATGTGCGTTCAGTCGCAAGCTTTCACTTCATACACAATGAATGACATCCAAAACATCCTTTTGAATCAAAAGACAATGATGGTTCCCAATAAAATAGGCAGTCATTCTCTCTCAAAAGAAAAAACTCACTAAGTCAAAACCTACCAAGGAGACTTAAAAAAACTCGGGGCATTCTGCTAACTGTAGTCTCCATACAAAAACAGTTAGGAAAAAATTAGGGGTAATAAATCAAAAATAGGTCGCTACAAATCCTTGACAATAGAAAAATGTTTCAAAAATGACTGCCTTCATAAATAAACTTCCAGTATCTGAACCATCACCAAAACGTCATTCCAGATTCAATAGGAATTCAAACGCACAATTAACTGAGTTTAGGACTGGAGAACATCATGAAGAACGGGTTGGGTACCAATAAACTTAGAGCCTTATCCTTTGTTTCTTAAACCATGAACCATGCCACGTTACAATCCCTTAAAAGTCCTAATTGAAGCATGGGTTAGTTCGAAAACATACTGTTACAAAAGGTATCCTGACTCCTGTAAGGCTCACTATAAATCCTTAGTTGAATTCATATTCTTAAAAAAATTCGTTTATCTGCTAAAAAATGCAATTTTAAAACTTCAAGACAAACATAAACTTTTCATTGTTTGAATATCGATGTTTGCATATGGCTAATTATTTAACAATGGAGAAATTCGCACGGCGAATATCCAATGAACAAAAATTCTCTCAATGAACAGAACCGCTTCAAATGGGAAGACACTTCCAATGATAAAACCTCCATAATCAAGGAGCATAACATGATTATTGTCCAACATATCTGGGGCAGTCAAGTCAAGATTCTAAAAAATCTTTCATAGTCGGGGGCAGGTCTCCATCTGAATCACTTGGGGCATCAAACATGAATTCCAGTAAAAGGTCACGCATGACCAAGCAAACATTTTCGGGAAGTGCTACAACACTTACTACTATGGACAATGACAAATCATCACGATGTCCCTTTCATAAGGTGATCCCCAGTGAAGTCGCCAGAGCCCCCTCTATAAGATTATCCCCACAGAATAATCTTCACGGATAAGGGTCCAAACCCCACTAGACCAAATTCATGGATATCTCCACAGAATTATCCCTACAAAGTTGGATTCATGCAATCCCCAGCCAGAGTTTCAATCTACGGAAAACCCAATCCCCAACCGAGTTGGTCTTAAAAGAAAAAGCCTTACGGAATTCTACCTAAAGAAGTCACTTCCCCAGCAGGTCATCCAATTTTCTTCAACAGGGTTTATTTCCCCAACCAAATAAAAATTCCCCAACTTGAGTTTTCTTCTCATACTATTGCAAATCCAGGGACGAAACCCCTTATCCCCCGGCAAAATCATTGTAATCCCCAACGGAGTCGTTACTATCCCCGAAAGGCAATTTTTGACTGCACAAAGGCAATTTTTAGGGTTTTGACTGCACAAAGGCAATTTTTAACTATTTGACCTAGCCAATGGCAAATCAAGCTCACACATGGACTCAAGGACTCAATGACATTGTTTTGACCCATTCAACAAGTTCAAAATATCTCAAATGCATAGGATTGACAAATGAATTTTTCAGTCAACTGATTAAAATTTGACTGTACACTGAAAAGTCAAACTTTGACTTTTTGGTCAAAATCAAGTGCCAAGAGTTATTTTTCATCAAGACATGTCAAATTATGAAACTTGTTCATCAAGAAACCCAAAAATGCAAATTAGGGTTTAAAATGGAAAAATTTCATAACTTAGAAATTTTCTAAGTTATGAAATTTTCTTATTTTTTCCTAACTTTGTCCCATTTTTTCACCAAGATGCAAATAGATTCAAACAAAAATTGAAACATGAAAGTTGTATTCCATCACAAAGTCTACAACTTTGATTCAAAAAGTTTTCTCAAAAGAAGCTTGTATCTCAAGTTATGATTTTGGGAATAAGGGTACCTAAAACTTTTAACTTAGAGAAAATTTGCCCTAATCTAGGCAGGATTTTGACCCATCTTCTTGGTCACTTTTCACATAGTTCCACTTGTGGTTTCAAGTTGCATTGCAAATATGGATTATAGTACATGTTCCAAGCTTTCCAAATTGTCCAAGAAATCCACAAACACCCTTGTGGTTAGAGAGAATCGAATACTTGAAGTTGGAAAAAAATCACTTTTGTCCATGGCCAATACATGTTCATACAAACTTGCATTTTCAAATCAGCATGTTTGGTGCTAGCTTGCAGGCCTCAAAACCAACTTGTACTCCATAATTTAATGCATATCCATTGAGTTAAGGTTTTGTCTTGGTCATTAGGGCATTGTACACAAGATTAAGCCCTAAATGGTAAAAGGTATATTGCCATTTTTGTAAAAGGTTACTTTATGTCAAAACACTAAGCATTGAGCCTTGAAAAAAATCTGAGACTGAAAACTAAATCCATGAGTTGGAGGGGCCAAGAGTGTTGTGTGCAGGGTGATAGGAGAGCCTGTACAAGGCTATAACATCACTTTCATTCTCTTGCTTCAAGTGGAAGAAAGGTTGCAAATCATAGACCATCTCTCATATCTGTTAAGGGATGCTTACACAAACATTATAGACAAGTTCCATACCTCTCAACAAGCCTGAAACACGACCCCTTTGCCTCTCAAACTCCCTTGTACACAGAATCACTGTTTTTCTACAAAACAGGGCAAGTTCTGCATTTTGCAAGCCATAACCAAATTCCATCGTGCGTTTTGTCCAAAGATAGTTCAAACACCTTCCAATCAACTCACCTGAACTATCCCAAGCCCCCATTGCAAGCTGTAACACCTCTAACACACTTTGCCATTTTTGTTTCAAAGCTCTGCAGGTTGAGTTCTACAGCACGATTCAAGCTGTTTCAAAACAAGCCAAGCATTGGAAAAGCTTCCTTGGACCTCAGGCAAGCTCAAAAGAGGCTCAAACACCATTGAAGGTTGCTACATTGTCCAGCTCGAAGTCAACTGAAATAGGTATTTCATGGACTTCTATCTTTCTATTTAGGAATGGTTAGGCTTAGGTTTGTGAATGAAATATGTTGTACTCATAGCCATGAAGCCATACATATGCTTAGTTTTCATTTACATTAATCGTGCTAAGAGAATTTCACTCATGAACTTTCTGAAAAAACTAGGTTAGAAATTAGGGCCAGAGAAATTCTCTCTGGTCTTTGAGAGTTAATCCAAGTTTTTTATATGGTTGGATTCGTTGTTTAATTCTCTACAATGTTCATGTTATGAGTTTTGTCAAAAAATCAAAGAATCAGGAGATAGCCATTGATGTACAGAGGCACACGTTTTGTGAACAAGAGGAAGAAGATGAAGTCTGACTGGGCTGGGTTTGGTTGTTCTTTGCTTTTGACACCCCCCTTTTTCTATTTACACCTCCCTGGCCCATTTATTTAAATATTTATCATTTTGACATTTTATTTTTTTATTCTGACTTTATTATTTTTTGTCCAAATATAAAAAATGCCAAAAAATTATTTTCTATATTTTTCATATTTATTTGATATTTATTTTTATTTTACTAAGTATAAATATGTAAATAAACTATTTTCTTTTTAATAAAACTCAAAAATAATACAAAAAATATACTTATTTTTATTTATCATATCTATTTATATTTGAGAACATTTCCTTGAAAATACCCATTTTTGTAAATAATTAATTTTTATCTTTGTATATTTAATATGATTAATATATATATATATATATATATATATATATATATATATATATATATATATATATATATATATATATATATATATATATATATATATATATATATATATATATATATATATATATATATATATATATATATATATATATATATATATATATATATATATATATATATATATATTATTTATTAAGAATTAGGGTTTCTTTCCCTAAATAGAAAAATAATTAAAATTGACCCCCTTTTTTACACTTCACATTGAAAAAATACTTTTTACATACATGAAAATATTTTTTTTGCATAATACATTTTTTTTAATATTTGTTTAATTGTATTTGTTTAAATATTAAATATTGCCTATACATTCAATATGGTTGTAATAACTTTGAATTTATTTTCTTGTCAAATACCCCTGATTCGAATTTGTATCCCCCTCCATATATCATGTTGTAATAGTGTAGTATTTAAATTCTCGCACATTTAAAAGGTTTCAATTATGCCATGTTTAGACCTAGGGTTTGTATGCAAATAAAATCAACAATTAGTTTAACCTAATCCAAGATAAATATGCATGAAAAACAAACACAACGCACACTTGCACCCCTAGGGTTACAATCCACTTGTTGCCTTCAAAAATGGGCCATGGTTGCATGTCAAGTACTTTGGCAAAACAAAAACAAACAAAACATCATAGTCCCTCGATGACGCTGTCTGAGTTGCCTAAACAAAATGATCAAGTCCCTTAAGAAAAATTGCCAAAGATACTTGACACCGTTGCTATCATGGTCTATACGATGACCCGCGCTTGTCCCGTTAACATCCTAACACAAGGTTGTTCACCAAATACAATGGTGAAACAACACTGTTAAAAGGGTTAAAACATAAGAAAGATCTTTGAGTAAAATAGGGTAGACAAACTCTTAGTTACTTGATCAAACTTGCAAAAACGTCCTTGCTATTTTCAAAACTCACTTCACAACACAATTTCAAAACCTTACTTTCAAACATTGAAAACTTTTCAAAATACAAAGACACATTTGTATACATTCAAACGAGAATCATTACAAAGGTTGTCACAACGATGGTCTCTTTCCAAAACATCTTTCAAAATCACACACAAAGCACCATTTTAAACAATTGAAAAAGCACCATTTCAAACAATAGAAATGCAAAGCAAGTGATCTAAGCAAGTAACTAAGAGCCCATGGATAACCATGGATAGAAAGGGTGCTAATACCTTCCCTTTCTATAATCTACTCCCCGAACCCAAGAAAACATCTCAAAGGTCTTTCCTGTGCTTTTTGGCCTTTCCTTAGGATAAATTAAAAAGTCGGTGGCGACTCTTGCTAAACCGAAACATTTGCAAACACAAACACAAAATCCCAAGTCAGTTCTCCCACCGTATCACAGAACTGGAGACTCTGTTGGGGACTATTTTAAAAGTGGAGTAACCTTAGGGCTTAGATCACCCTTTGCATGATTATTGTTTTCTTTGATTGCTTTACATTTTTGTTCTCTTGTTTGGGCTTGAAATCCTCCACCCGGATTTGGGAAACATTCATAGGTAAATAGAAATACATTGTGGAAACTGTGCAGGGTATACCGACACGGTTGAAGCAACAGTTATATTAGTGCGACATATTTGTGAGTACCGGTAGCCTTTGAGTCAATCAAAGAGAATACGGGGCCGCTGAGTGATGTCATGAAGAACTAATGAACTAGAACCTTACTTGACCATCTTGGCATTTTATTAGGGGTAATGAGATGACCGACTTTGGTGCAATCTGAAGTTGGTAGATACTCGATACTACACTCATTGAGGGTTGTTTTCTTAGAATATTTTGGTCGCTATTTAAGTGGCTAAACCAAAACAATGAACATAGAAAACAATCTAATGATATTGAGCTCCTTAGAACCCGGTTACTATTTATAGGACAGGTTTTGAGCCAACTAAACTCAAGAGGGTACTTACCTATGAAACCTCATGCAAGCCTGAAACTAGGGATTTGTGTGATTTGCTTGTACATGTGCTTGTACATACATCATGAACATCATAAAGCATCATATGCATCCACTAACCATTTCAAGGGTTTGGACCTTCATCTTTGTTCTTGTTTTACAGGTCATGGAATCTCTTCGCGGGAAAACAATTCAAGTTAACCTTGTAAGGATCCATCCTTAACTCAAGGAGCTTACTTCCAAGATTCCAGAGAATTCTCTCTTCAGTGAAAGACATGGTAGACTCCTCAACTTAGTCAACACCAGTATTGAAGAAGACATGGTGAAAGTACTTTTCCAGTTCTTTGATTCCCTACACCACTGTTTCACATTCCCTGATTATCAGTTGGTGCCTAATTTAGAGGAATTTTCTCAACTCCTGAGAATTCCCATTCTTCATCAACTACCCTACAACGGTACGGAAAAAGAACCAAAGCCTGAAGATGTTGCTCAAGCATTACACTTGCAACCATCTGACATCAAGGGGCATTGGGAAACCAGAAGTGGTGTCAAGGGATTCTTGGCAAAGTTTTTGTTTGAGAAGGCACAAGAATGCCGGAATTCTCTTGATCTACAAGCCTTTGAAGAGACTGTGGCACTCCTTATCTATGGGTTGGTCTTGTTCCCAAACCCTGACCAACTTATAGATGTGAATGCTGTCAAGATTTTCATATCCAGGAATCCTATACCTACATTGCTTGGGGACATCCTACACTCATTTTACACACGAATAATGAGGAAAAGAGGTGTTCTCATGTGTTGTACTCCTCTCCTAGCAAGGTGGTTTATTTCTCACCTCCCACAATCAGTTTTGAAGAATAAGCAGGGTTTAAGGTGGTCACAACGATTGATGACCCTCACACATTCTGATGTACATTGGTGTTCTCGGTCCAGAGAAAATGTCATCATCATTGATCGTGTGGGGAATTCCCTAATGTCCCATTAATTGGTATTAGGGGAGGCATTACCTACAACCCCTGGCTAGCTTTGAGACAATTTGGATATGCTCGGAGGGATGGCCCTCATGACATGCTGATTCCTGACCTAGTTTTTGACTTCGACAATGATGCGCAAGGACTTCGATAAAGGTTCATCAGATCTTGGAGGATGCCTAACAAGGTGGATAGTAAGACACTGGGGCACAAGAATTCCATCCCCCTTGAGCCTTACCTCAAGTGGGTACGAACCCGCTCCCAGAATCTTATGATGCCATATCCTCACATTCTCCCCTTGATCAAAGATCCTGTTATGGAAGGAGAGGTTCCATACACCATCCTACATCCTGACATGCCAACATCATGGAAAGAAATGCAAAAGAGTTGGATCCAACTCAAGGAAGAACGGGATACTTTTGAAGCCAGCTTCTATGCCAGTGAGAAGAAGGTTTTGGAGCTCACCCGCCGACTTCACGAGGAGGAAACTCTCAACACTTACATCGCACCAAAGAGGATGCGCAATGTCTTTTTACATTAGGAATTGTGTAATATTTCTCCCATGGGGCATTTATGTACTAACAAATTTCTTCTTAATATGACGTGCGTTCTTTTTTGTTTGCAACAAATTTAAATTTTTGAACCCTTGAATGCATTACATGAAAAAACATACCATTCATCATATGCATAAACAGGTCTTCAAGCCAGGTTTCCTTATCTTTCTGTTGTTTATTTCAGCAAGATGGATTTGGAGCAAACAGTAAAGGATCTACAGGCACAAAATTCACAGTTCCAGCAACTCCTCATGACCTTGGCAAAGGGCCAGGAGGACCTCAAAGTTTTGTTGGAGAAAAATAAAGAAAAAAAGAAAAAGAGACCTGGATTAGCCACTTTGGGAAGAAGAATTGAGCATAAGGCCAGAAGAGTTCTCGAGTTCCCCTCAACGTCTGACGAAGGGGCCGGTAAAGGGAAAGGGACTGCCGTACCTTCTGAATCCGAGGCTAAAGAGGAGGAAGAGGAAGAAGACAAAGACTACTCTGAACAACAATATCCACCAGCGGATGACAAGTATAAGAACCTCGAAGACAAACTGGCAACTATGGAGTTGCAGAGGGTTCCCAGATTGGATTTTGAGGAACTAGGGCTGGTAGCTGGGATTGTTATCCCTCCCAAGTTCAAGGTGCCAACATTTGCCAAGTACGACGGTCTGTCTTGCCCTAAGATGCACCTGAGGTCGTATGTCAGAAAAATCCAACCCCATTCATCCGATAAAGATCTTTGGGTACACTTTTTCAAAGACAGCTTGTCTGGCACGTAGTTAGACTGGTTTTATCAACTCGAAAGATCAGAGGTTCACAATTGGGAAGACTTGGCGGCTGATTTTTATCGTCAGTATCAATATAATGCCGATTTGGCGCCCACTCGTACTTAGTTGCAAAGTATGGGGATGGCTTCCAATGAAGGGTTTAAAGAGTACGCGCAGAAGTGGCGTGATCTGGCGGGAAGGGTGCAGCCACCGCTATCAGATAGGGAGTTAATTGACATGTTTATGGGGACCTTGTCTGGACCCTTCTTCAATCATCTGATCGGAAGTTCTTCCGCGGGATTTACTGAACTGATTTTGACCGGCGAAAGGGTTAAGGTCAGTATTAAGAGTGGAAAGATTCAAAAGGATGCTTCCACATCCATGGCTGTTAAGAAACCCTTCCGGGACAAGAAGGAAGCATCTGTTGTGTATTCTCATAAGGGAGTGGGAAGAACTTAGCGCCGTCCGACTATAGGGGTTGTGATGATTCAAAACTCGTCAAATGATCAACCTCGTAACAATCAGTCGAGACCTAATCAACAACGGGTGGAAAGGCCACAACGGCAGTTCACCCGCATCAACATGACGCCCGCTCAGGTACTTCCCCATTTGTTGAAGCTGAATCTGACCAGTTTGAAGGAGGCGCCAAAAAACCCTAACACTTCCTCTCCATACTACCACTCCAATGCCAAGTGTGCTTACCATTCCGACAGTGTTGGACACGATACCAATAATTGCTGGGCACTTAAGAACAAAATTCAGGACTTAATTGATGCCAAAGAGGTTGAATTTGACACTCTTGAGAAGCCCAATGTTATATCCGCTTCGATGCCCAAGCACGGCCACAATGTGCATGCTGTTTTGGAAAACCTCCATGTTACTGATGTTGCCGATCTGTTGACTCCATTGTTAGTGATTAAAGAAAATTTGTTGCGAGCCGGGATCTTTCCTAGTTGTGGTAAAGACTGTTATTTTTGTTTGAACGTTCAAAGTGATTGTCCAATGTTGAAGTCAGGTGTCCAACGCTTGATGGATACTCAAGAGATACTTTTCCAGAAAACCCCTGTTGACACTTTCAATCCTATTACTCCTGATACTTGTGATACTTCAACCAACGATATTGCTATCATAACCATTTCCGAAAATCCTCCCAAGGCTTGCAAAAGGCCTGTCAGGATTACACCCAACCCTGAATGTGTACCTTTAAAGATCACCATGTCGGGACATGTCCCGTACAAATCCAGCAAAACGATACCGTGGAACTATGGGGGAGAAATCTTCTACCACGACATCAAACAAATCGAAATAGTCCAAGAGATTTCTAAAGAAGACCCTGATATAGGGAACATCGCGGGTACAAGCAAGATAACCCGCAGTGGCCGGATCTTTTCTCCATAGATTTCTCCCCCTCGAGCGGTTTTCAGACCCTTGAAAGCTTCTGCACCTGTTGGACCCTCTGTGCAAGGCCCAGTGATTGAAGAATTAGATACTCCTGATGTAAGACCATCTGCTGATAATACCGACAAAGGTAAGGGGATACTGGAAATGCTTGTCAGGACGAAGGTTCATGTTGTGGTTATCCCTGAAACCACTCAGAAGGAAATGGATGAAATCTTGAAAATAATCAGAAAAAGTGATTACGACGTTGTGGAATAGCTAGGGCATACCCCTTCTAAAATTTCAATGTTGGCTCTTCTGCTCTGTTCTGAGGCCCGTGCTAAGGCCCTAATCAAATTCTTGAAGGCTGCACATGTACCCCAAGAGACTTTGGCTGACCAGTTCTAAGAATGTGTGGCCAGTCTTACTGCTGATAATGGCCTTGGCTTTTCCGATGCTGACTTAACTCCTAAAGGAAGGAAACACAATGATGCGTTACATGTTTCAGTTGAATGCCGGGGAACCACTCTCGCCCATTTCTTGGTTGATACTGGTTCTTCCTTGAATGTGCTGCCAAAGAAAGCCTTAGACCGCTTGGACTGCGAAGGACTAACTCTCAAGCCTAGTAACATCATTGTTAGGGCTTTTGATGGTTCCAAGAGAATGGTTCATGGAGAGGTTGATATTCCTATCAAAGTAGGCACAGAAGTCTTCAACTCAACCTTTTACGTGATGGACATCCGACCGTCATATTCATGTTTGCTAGGAAGACCGTGGATCCATTATGTCGGGGCAGTTACCTCCTCTTTGCACCAGATGCTGAAATATCCTGTTAAGGGTAAAATTATAATGGTGCACGGCGAGGAAGAGTACATGATAAGCCATCTCAATTCCTTCCGTTATGTGGAGCTGGATGGCGAGTTCATTGAAACGCCTTTCCAGCATTTTGAGGAAGTTCCTCCCGAGGTAGCAGTTGCAAAGACAATGGTTGAGGTGCCTATCATTCCCAAGTATGTATCCAGGATGGCATCTCTCAAGGACGCGGAGGCGGTGATCAAAGAAGGGGAGAGTAAAGTATGGGGACAATTTCCTGACTTTCCCCATAAGACGGACATGTTTGGTTTAGGCTTTACTGCTGCAAGACAGAGGGCTATGCGTCGCTCCAAGGTTGGAGGGCCACCCGTCAAGATCTCTCACCATGGAATCAATGTTGTAGAAGATGAAGATGAAGAGAGCCACTTTTAAGATTGGATCTTCCCGACCATCGAAGGGGGTTTTAGCAATTGGGAAGCAAAGGATTTTGCTCTTGTCACCTTTATCAACCAGTAATTTTATCTTTGAACAATTTCCCATTTTTATGGTCTGTAATAACTAAAACAATTCGCACACTATTTTCACCTCATGCCTTGCCCGGGGCATGTAGGTCCATTTGTAAGGGTTTGATTTTCTTCATAATCATATGCCATGTTTTAATGAATCATTGGACGTTTTTCATCTATAAACTGTTGTGTTCATTTTCTTTCCTTTTCCATTTTTGTTTGCTTAAGAATGGCTATCCCTTACACACAACCACACTCATAAATGCAGGTACCCATCCATTCCGGATTCCATGGGTGACTATTATGCTTTAGCCTTCGATAACTATGAAGATTTGGTCAATCATGCTGAGTACGAAGTTGACGAAGATTGTGAAGTGCCGGGAGAGTTAGCCAAACTTCTACAACAAGAAGAGAGGGCCATTCTGCCTCATGAAGAGTTGCTAGAAACCATCAACTTAGGGACAGAGGAAGACAGGAAGGAAGTAAAAGTTGGTGCCAACCTGGAACCAAGTGTCAAGGAGCGCTTAGTGCAGTTGTTAAACGAATATGTTGAAATCTTCGCCTGGTCTTATGAAGACATGCCAGGGTTAGACACAGATATCGTGGTTCACCGTCTCCCTACAAGAGAAGACTGTCCACCGATCAAGCAAAAGGTTCGCCGAATGAGGCCTGACATGTCTGAGAAGATTAAGGCTGAAGTAATGAAGCAATTCAACGCTGGCTTTCTGGCTGTTACCTCCTATCCACAATGGGTTGCTATCATCATGCTCGTGCCTAAGAAGGACGGCAAAGTCAGAATGTGTGTGGACTATCGGGATTTGAACAGGGCTAGCCCTAAAGACGATTTTCCGTTGCCACATATCAACATCTTGGTTGACAACACAACTCAGCACAAGGTTTTTTCCTTCATGGATGGATTCTCGGGCTACAAACAGATTAAAATGGCCCCCGAGGACATGGAGAAAACTACCTTTGTCACACAATGGGGTACCTTCTGTTACAAGGTGATGTCGTTCGGACTGAAGAACGCAGGGGCAACTTATCAACGCGCCATGGTAGCTTTGTTCCATGATATGATACATGATGAGATCGAAGTTTACGTAGATGACATGATAGCTCGATCACAGGCAGAGGAAGAACACCTTGGTTATTTACAAAAGCTGTTTGCCAGGTTGAAGGAGCATAAGCTCAGGTTGAACCCGAGCAAGTGTACTTTTGGAGTGAGGTCTGGTAAAATTCTGGGGTTTATTATCAGCAACAAGGGCATTGAGGTTGATCCAGCAAAAGTAAAGGCTATACAAGAAATGCCTGCCCCCCGTACTGAAAAGGAGGTTAGAGGATTCTTCAGACGCTTAAACTATATCACAAGGTTCATCTCTCACCTGACATCTACCTGTGAGCCAATTTTCAAACTGTTGAAAAAAGATCAGGTAGTTAAATGGAACAATGATTGTCAAGTTGCTTTTGATAAAATCAAGGAGTATTTACTAGAACCTCCTATTCTGATGTCACCCATCGAAGGAAGACCGTTAATCATGTATCTGACCGTTTTAGATAACTAAATGGGGTGCGTGCTAGGCCAACATGACGAGTCTGGACGAAAAGAGCATGCCATTTATTACCTTATAAAAAAGTTTACCGACTGTGAGACTCGCTACTCACTGCTCGAGAAAACTTGATGCGTTTTGGTATGGGCTGCTCTCTGGCTGAGGCAGTATATGTTGACTCACACCACTTTGCTGATTTCCAAAATGGATCCAATTAAGTATATCTTCGAGAAGCCTGCTTTATCTGGAAGAATCGCTAGATGGAAAATGATCCTGACAGAATATGATATCCAGTATACTACCCAAAAAGCTATAAAGGGGAGTGTACTAGCTAACCATCTAGCTCATCAAGCCGTCGAAGATTACCAGTCTATGAGATTCGACTTCCCTGACGAGGACATCACGACATTGGACAACGTCGAAGGTAATGGACCATATGACAGGCCTGAACAAGGATCCCGATGGACCCTGTACTTTGATGGTGCTTCAAATGCACTTGGCAACGGTATCGGTGCGGTACTCATTTCTCCGGAAGGTTGCCATACACTCTTCACTGCCCGACTTTGCTTCAGCTGTACCAATAACATGGCTGAATATGAAGCTTGCATCTTTGGTCTCAAGGCTGCTATAGACTTGGGGATCAAATCTTTGGTCGTATTTGGGGACTCGGCTTTGGTTATCAATCAAGTCAAAGGAGATTGGGACACCAAGCATCCTAATCTTATCCCGTACAAAGAACATGTCTTGACGTTGTTGCCTCATTTCGAGCAGATTACCTTCGAGCATTTCCCGTGAGAAGAAAATCAGCTAGCAGATGCTCTGGCTACAATGTCTTCCATGTTTAAACTCAACTGGGATAACGAGGCTCCCCAAATTACCATCGAGCGAATGGACGAACCCGCACACTATCATGAGATTAATACCGAAGAAGTAGTGGAACAACTCTGGTTTCATGAAATCAAAAGGTATCTCCAGACTAGAGAATATCCTGAAGGAGCTTCCGTCAATGACAAAAAGTTCTTAAGGAAATTTGCCGCCAAGTTCTTCCTAAGAAATGACATCCTTTATAAACGCAGCCATGATTGTGTTTTACTTTGTTGTGTGGACAAAGCTGAAGCAGAGTTGATCATGACTGAGATACACAGCGGCACATTCGCTACCCACTTAAGCGGACATACGATGGCTAAGAAGATTCTAAGGGCAGGCTACTACTGGTCTACCATGGAAGCTGATTGTCACCAACATTCCCGTACTTTCCACAAATGCCAAGTCTACACCGACAAGGTACATATTCCTCCTGTTCCTCTCAACATTCTGACAGCTCCTTGGCCATTCGCAATGTGGGGCATTGACATGATTGGAGAGATCAAGCCCACGGCGTCCAATGGACATCGCTTCATCTTGGTCGCTATTGATTATTTAACCAAGTGGGTCAAAGCAGCTTCCTTTGCCTCCGTTACAAAGAATGTGGTTTCCCGCTTTATTAAGCAGAACCTCATATGCCGGTATGGTGTCCCTGACAGAATCATCACAGACAATGGTACAAATTTGAAAAATACTATGATCACCGCTCTGTGTGAACAGTTCAAGATTTATCATCACAATTCATCTCCCTATCGGCCAAAGATGAACGATGCTGTTGAAGCTGCGAACAAAAATATTAAGAAAATCATTCAAAATATGACAGTCACCTACAAGGACTGGCATGAGATGTTACTGTTTGCTCTGCATGGATATCGTACCATGGCACGTACTTCAATAGGGGCAACCCTATTTTCTTTGGTATATGGCATGGAAGCTGTTCTACCCATGGAAGTTCAGATTCCTTCCTTAAGGATTATGAAGGACGCTGGTCTGAGTGAAGACGATTGGATTCAGACCCGACTTGGTCAACTCAATTTGATCGACGAGAAGCGACTTACTGCTGTTTGTCATGGTCAGACGTATCAAAAACGTATGATCAAGGCTTTCAACAAGAAACTTAAGCGTCAAGTATATCAAGTTGGAGATCTTGTAATCAAGCGGATCATCTTACCGCAAAGTGATCCCAGGGGCAAGTGGACTCCTACTTACGAAGGACCATTTGTGATCAAGAGCATCTTTTCTGGTGGGGCAATGATTTTGACAACCATGGAAGGTGACGATTTGCCACACCCTGCAAACGCAGACATAGTCAAAAGATACTACGCATAAAACAACCCGACAAATTGAAAACCCGAAAGGGCGACTTGGGCAAAAATGGGCATCCCGATGAATCGAAAACCCGAAAGGGCGGTTCAGGCAAAAATTAGGGATAAAACAAAAAATCTATACACCCGGAAAGTTGAAAACCTGAAAGGGCGACTTGGGCAAAAAAGGGTTTCCCGATGGATCGAAAACCCGAAAGGGAGGTCCAGGCAAAAGTTAGGGAATTTAAAGCGTATGACCATGTCTCGTCGGATCACTTTAAGATCAATCTCTTCACTAACAAGCTCCAAGATTCTGATCAATCTAGCCATCGGCGGACGAAGCAGCGAATGGACAAGATATTCAGAGTTGTGAAGGCTATAGCAGAATGGGAATCCCATGGAATTGTTACACATAGCCATCTTTCGTTTGTATAGAATTTTTCAATTTTTACGACAACATTCTCTTACTAGGATGTCTGTCTCCTTTGTACAAAAACTACTCACAAAAGTTAATACAAATATACTTCAAAGTGCAGAAATTTGCTTGCCTCTCTTTTCTTTTTACACTTATGTTTTATTTGAAAACGTCCAATGTTTTGTTAAATAGGCATATGCATTGGAATATAATCACTGCTTACAGACAAAACGAAATTGAAAAAGGATAATTACTGATAGGATTAGGAAGAAATATTTATACTATTCCAGAAGAAATCCCCTACGATACATCATTCAAATCCTCAACAAAGCTGAAATTGTGGAGTTTTTCCCCAACGGAGTTAAACTTCAAGATCCCCAGTGGAGCCAGATTTAGTCTAAACCTGTAAGTGTTTGGTTATTGGCATGTATTTTTGGTAAAACCAGGTGTGTGAATGTCATGACTGATGTCATAACATTCTGGGTTACTAGGTACTTTCTGCAGAAAAAGAATGGCATACAGTAGCTGCTCATTATGAGTGTGTAGCTGATCATTATGCAATGATCACATTTATTACATTCTACCAAAATCAGTAAACAGGATTCTTGTTGTCATAACCAATGTTAAGACATCTTGTACTGATCTAACAGTTACGCAGTTTTGTTAATTCTGAGATTTTTCAGGAATATGGTTCATACATTCCATAACAGAATCTCACGTGGACTTTAGGTTAACTTGGCTTAACCCTAATCTGGTTGATAAAGTCTTGTGACCAAGTCTTGAGGTTAACCCTAATTAACCCTACCTATTTTTGTGGAAGCCCTAACTGAAGAACAGCTGCCTATATATTCAACAGGAAGGCTATTGGTGAACTCAACTTTTTGACAGAAGATCAACAAGGGGCTGTATAGTTTTAACTACTGTAATCCAAGAAAGTATCATTGTGATAAGTGACTTGGAGTAGGCTTTGATTGTAAGGGTTATGTATCACTCAAAGCTTTGAAGCACGAGTATTTGTGTCACTTGATTAAAGCTTTGAAGCAAGGTCAAGTTAGGTTTATGTATCACTCAAAGCTTTGAAGCACGAGTGTTTGTGTTACTTGATTAAAAGCTGTGAAGCATAATCAAGTGTATGTTCTGAAGAGTGTCTTCATAATTTCATTAGTCAATTGTTTAGTATCACTGCTGTGATTGAGGGGGAGTGAGTAGGAACTCAGGTTTAAGTTGAACTTAGATTGAAGTTGCATTGGGTAGGTCTTAAGTGAAGGAGATAAATTGGTTGGTTTATTCCTGAATTAATATCTCTTATAGTGAATTTCCTCCCTGGCTTGGTAGCCCCCAGAGTAGGTGTTGTTTCACACTGAACTGGGTAAACAATTGACTGTGTTCTTTACTGCTTTTTGATTTACTGTCTTATAGAAAGTCAGATACGGTGTCATAACATTCACTATGACATTGAGTATCTGCTGCCAGAATTTCAATTGGCATCATAGCGGGCACCCTGCCTGTCTTACTGGGTGAGATCTAGGGATATCAATTTCTGGCGCTATGGACAAAGAAGGAGTTTTTGGAAACAGACCACCCATTCTGGATGGATCAAATTATGACTACTGGAAACCTCGTATGATTGCCTTCTTAAAATCACTGGACAAAAAGGCTTGGAGAGCTGCTGACAAAGGATGGAACCATCCCACCATAACTTAGAAAGATGGGACAATCAGTCTGAAACCTGAGGAAGAATGGAGCAAAGAAGAAGATGAGTTAGCCCTGGGTAATTCCAAAGCATTAAATGCCTTGTTCAATGGAATTGATAGAAATATATTCAGACTAGTACATCAATGTGAACTGGCCAAGGAAGTTTGGGACACTCTCAAAACTACCCATGAGGGCACATCCAAAGTAAAAATGTCAAGGCTTCATATGCTGACTACCAAATTTGAGAACCTAAGGATGATGGAAGATGAAACCATTCATGAGTTTCACATGAACATCTTGGAGATTTCCAACACCTCAGGAGCATTGGGAGAAAAGATGTCAGAAGAAAAACTGGTGAGAAAGATTCTCAGATCCTTGCCTAAAAGATTTGCAATGAAGGTAACTGCTATAGAGGAAGCCCAGGATATCATCAATTTGAAGGTGGATGAACTCATTGGGTCTCTTCAGACCTTTGAGATGTGGATCAGTGACAATGTCGACAAGAAAAACAAGAGCATAACACTTGTATCTAATACTGAAGATGAAAACAAGGAGGATGAAGAAGAAAATATTTTAGAAGCTATAGCTATGCTTGGAAGACAATTCAACAAACTCATCAAGAGAATGGATCCAAAGTCAAGGTCAAATGTTAAGAACATTCCTTCTGACATTAACAGATCTTATGACTCCAGCAGAAGACCAAAGTCTGAAGAGAAGGGAAATCAAAGCAGAGGAATTCAATGCCATGGATGTGAAGGATATGGGCACATTCGAGCTGAATGTCCTACCTTTCTTAAGAAACAAAAGAAAGGAATGTCTGTTACTTGGTCTGACTGTGATTCAGAAAGTAATTCTGAAGAAGAATCTGCCAAACTAGTTACTGCACTAACTGGTATTTGTAACTCTGATAGTGACTCTAGTGATGAGGAAGTGACATTTGAAGAACTTGTTGATTCCTACAAGAAATTATGTATCAGAAGTGTTGAAGTCTGTCAGCAAAATGAGAGACAAACAAAACTCATAATAAAGTTGGAGGCTGAGAAAAAGGCAGACATTGATACTATAAGTCATCTAGAAGGGGAAGTTCAAATGCTAAACTCAAAACTGGACCAGATGACCAAATCTGTCAAGATGCTGACAAATGGAACTGACAAATTGGAAGAAATCCTTCAGGTTGGACAAAATGTGGGAAACAAGTCTGGTCTAGGATTTGTGGCAGCAAAGAAATCTGGTATAGACAAGAAGATCAGGCCTGATAAACAAATGTCAAAGCAGATGTCACAACATAACACTCAACATCGAGAACAGAGAAATATGAAGAAAAAGTATCAAAGATGGAGATGTCATCATTGTGGGAGGTTTGGTCACATAAAGCCATTCTGCTTCAGATTATATGGATATCCTAATCAGAACCCAGGTGTCAAACCCAAGTCTAACAAGGTACCATATACTCCAAAGTGGAAGAAAAAGGCTACTGCCATGATAGCTCACACTTCCCTTAGAGTCTCTGTAAAGGAAGACTGGTACTTTGACAGTGGATGTTCTAAGCACATGACTGGAATCAAGAATCTTCTCAATAATGTTAAACCTCACACCACTAGTTATGTGACCTTTGGAGATGGTGCTAGAGGAGAAATCAAAGGAGTTGGAAACTTGGACTACCCTGGAGTTCCAAATCTAAATAAAGTATTGCTGGTAAAAGGCTTGACTGCTAATCTCATAAGTATCAGCCAATTATGCGACCTAGGATTCAAGGTCAACTTCTCCAAATCTGAATGTCTTGTAACTAATGAGAAACAAGAAGTTGTAACAAAAGGAGTCAGATCTAAAGACAACTGCTACTTGTGGGAGCCTGAGAACACTAATTACTCTACTGTGTGTTCTATTGCCAAAGAAGAAAAAGAAGTGAAACTGTGGCACCAAAAACTTGGTCGTCTACATCTAAGAGGAATGAAAAGGATTATATCCATGGAGGCAGTCAGAGGGATTCCAAGACTGCAAATTGATGAAGGGAGAGTCTGTGGTGAATGTCAGGTTGGTAAGAAGACTAGGATGTCACATCCAAAGTCAAGACATCTGACCACCTCTAAGGTTCTAGAACTTCTACATATGGATCTGATGGGACCAATGCAGGTGGAAAGTCTTGGTGGAAAAAGATATGCCTATGTTGTTGTGGATAATTTTTCCAGATTCACCTGGATTAATTTCATTAGGGAAAAATCTGATGTATTTGAAGTTTTTAAAGAACTGTGCAAAAGAATTCAAAGATAAAAAGAAGGGTGCATTGTCAGAATCAGAAGTGATCATGGTAAGGAATTTGAAAACAGTAAGTTTAATGAGTTCTGTTCCTCAGAAGAAATTAATCATGAATTCTCTTCACCTATAACTCCTCAACAAAATGGAGTTGTAGAAAGGAAAAACAGGACCATACAGGAATCTTCCAGAGCAATGATACATGCCAAAAGACTTCCTATTCATTTTTGGGCTGAAGCTATGAATACAGCCTGTTATGTCCATAACAGGGTCACCTAGAGAAAGGGAACATCATCCACCATTTATGAACTCTAGAAAGGAAGAAAGCCAACAGTGAAGTACTTCCATGTATTTGGTAGCAAATGCTATATTCTGGCAGATCGTGAATAAAGGAGAAAGCTGGACCCTAAAAGTGATGAAGGAATATTTCTAGGATACTCCACCAACAGCAGAGCTTATAGGGTATTCAATTCCAGGACCAAAGTCATGATGGAATCAATAAATGTCATAGTTGATGATTATCATGAGGAAACAGATGTCCTTTGTAATGTTGAGACATTCTTTGAGACTTCAACTCAACAGAATGATCTACCTAACACTGCTGCATCAGACTCTGAATCAAAGAAAGCTAACAAAAACCCTTACATCAGAATTCAGAAAGATCATCCTAAAGAACTCATCATAGGAGATCCTAACAGTGGAGTCATTACAAGATCTAGAGAAATCATCTCAAACTCTTGCTTTGTGTCTAAAATTGAACCAAGAAATGTTAAGGAGGCTTTAACTGATGAATACTGGATTGGAGCAATGCAAGATGAATTGAACCAATTCAAGCAACATGAAGTATGGGAGTTAGTTCCTAGACCAGAAGGAACAAACATCATTGGCATAAAATGGATCTACAAGAACAAATCAGATGCTGAAGGAGTTGTCACCAGGAATAAGGCAAGACTTGTTGCTCAAGGATACACTCAAGTTGAAGGGGTTGATTTTGATGAGACCTTTGCCCCTGTAGCCAGACTGGAATCAATCAGACTCCTATTGGGAATTGCTTGTCTCCTAAAGTTCAAGTTATTTCAGATGGATGTAAAAAGTGCCTTCCTAAATGGGTACTTAAATGAGGAAGTTTATGTGGAACAGCCTAAAGGATTTGTGGATCCAAACTATCCTGATCATGTCTACAAATTGAGGAAAGCTTTATATGGCCTGAAACAAGCTCCTAGAGCATGGTATGACAAGTTGACAAAATTTCTCTCTGACAAAGGATACAGAAAAGGAGGCTTGGATAAAACCCTTTTTGTCAAAAATGAAGGAGGAAAGATAATGGTAGCTCAAATCTATGTTGATGACATAGTGTTTAGGGGAATGTCAGATAAAATGGTTAAACATTTTGCTGACCAGGTACAGGCTGAATTCGAAATGAGCCTCATGGGAGAATTGATCTACTTTCTTGGACTGCAAGTCACACAGATGGAAGACTCAATTTTTCTGTCTCAAAGCAAGTATACAAAGAACATTGTCAAGAAGTTTGGTATGGAGAATGCCAGTCACAAAAGGACTCCTGCACCTACTCATTTAAAGCTATCCAAAGATTCAAGTGGGGTTAAGGTGGACCAAAGCCTGTACAGAAGCATGATAGGAAGTCTACTATACTTAACAGCCAGCAGACCTGACATTGCTTTTGCAGTTGGAGTATGTGCAAGATACCAAGCTGATCCCAAAGTCAGTCATATCAACCAAGTGAAGAGAATTTTGAAGTATGTAAGTGGAACTTACAACTATGGCTTGCTGTACTCTCATGGTTGTGAACCAACTCTGACTGGTTACTGTGATGCTGATTGGGCTGGAAGTGCTGATGATAGAAAGAGCACCTCTGGAGGATGTTTCTTCTTAGGAAATAATCTGGTCTCCTGGTTCAGCAAGAAACAGAACTGTGTGTCTCTCTCTACTGCTGAAGCTGAATACATAGCAGCTGGTAGTAGCTGTTCTCAAATGATCTGGATGAAACAGATGCTTACTGAGTATAATGTCACACAAGATGTTATGACATTGTACTGTGACAATCTGAGTACAATCAACATTTCCAAGAATCCTATTCAGCATAGCAGGACCAAGCATATTGACATTAGACATCACTTTATCAGAGATCTTGTAGAGGAGAAGACGATTAAACTGGAACATGTTGCCACTGAACTACAACTGGCTGACATTTTTACCAAGGCACTTGATGCAAATCAATTTGAAAATTTGAGGGGCAAGTTGGGTATTTGCCAACATGAGGAAATGTAGCAATTAATTTTGCTTAAAACAAGGGATGAAGGAGATTTTTGTGTTAAGTCTATTTTGATTGGGTTAATCATATGTTTCCCTATTTCTTTCAAAATTATTAAGAAGTTGAATAGACACTCATTTACCTCCTTCCTCTCTCGGCTCTGCAACAATCTCCATTCTCTCAATCAAAGATTTCACTCTCGTTGTTACTGGTTTTCTAAGACTCTCAAAATGTCTCAACTATCCATGACATCATCCTCTTCAAAGACGACTGTTTCTTCCGCATCCTCTGATCGAGAACCTAGGGCAATCACAACCTGCATGGATTCTGATGTTCTGGAGATTACTCCTCTTGGAGAACTGGCAGCTAACCCCTCTAAGGTTAAAAAGCTGAGAACAAGGCATGCAGGAAGGTCTCAAGCTTCTTCATCTGGTAATCCCTCTCAACCATCATCTTCTATTCCCTCAGAAATAGCAAATAGGGAAGGCTTAGCTTATGTTCATCAAGCAATAGCTAGACTTGTTACAAGAATTCTGAATGAGAACCACTCGGTACCTGGCATTTCTGTTCCTTTAAATCAAGAATCTGCTAGTCCAAATGCTGAAATGAATCCAGATGTCACTAAGAATGTTGAGACACCGGATGACAACATTCGAAAATCATCTGAAAATCTTGATGATCTCCAGAACCCTTCAGAGAAGGATGTTGAACCCCCGGTTATTGATGTGGATGAAGAATACTCTGACAATGACCTAATTGCAAATATCAACCCTAGCATAGCTAGAAGGATGATGAACAGAAAAGGAAAGCAGGATGCTGCAAAATGTCTGACCAAAGAGAAGACTGCTGATGTTGTTCATAAGAAAACCAGGTCTGAAGACAAGACTGGTGTAGAAACTGTGAAGACTGGATTGTCCAAAGTGAAGGTGAAAACCCGAGTACCTGCTGGTATTCTCTCAAAGCCTATGAGACAACCAATAGCAAAGAAAAGGAAAGAGCCTGAACCTTCTGATTCTGATGAGGAATCAGAATTTGAAGTTGATGCTGAAGACATTCCTCTCAGAAGGAAACTCCCATCAAGCAAAATGGCTAAAGTTCCTGAAGTCCCCACTGACAACATTTCTTTTCACCACCCTGAAAATGCTAACAGATGGAAGTATGTATGTTTGAAAAGAATAGCCTTGGAAAGAGAACTGAACAATGGTGCCATGGAATGTAAGGAGATCATGGACCTAATCAAAACTGCTGGTCTAATGAATACTTTGGTAAAGTTTACCAACTGCTATGAAAATCTTGTCAAAGAATTCATAGTGAATTTATTTGATGGATGTGCTGATGGAAGGTCAGCTGACTTTAAGTGTGTCTATGTGAGAGGAAGAAAGGTAAATTTCTCTCCCTCTGAAATAAACAAATTCCTAGGAAGACCGGATGAGGCTTGCCCTAAACTAGAGGTTACTGACAACCAAGTATGCCAAACCATCACTGCAAATCAAGTCAAGAGCTGGCCCTTAAAAGGCAAGCTGAATGCAAGCAAACTAAGCATGAAATTTTCCATCCTGCACAAGATTGGTGCAGCCAATTGGGTTCCCACCAACCATAAATCAACCATCTCCACAGGATTGGGGAGATTCATTTATGCTGTTGGAACCAGGACAAAATTTGACTATGGCAGGTATATCTTTGATCAAACTTTAAAACATGCTGGAAGCTATGCTGTTAAAGGCCCTATTGCCTTTCCCTCCCTCCTATGTGGTATTGTCCTTGCTCAGTATCCTGACATTCTAGTTGAAAAACATACTGTATGCAAAAGAGCCCCTGCTCTTGGGTTGCACTATAAGCTATTTCAGAGAACTCATGTTCCTGACATTGTCATGACATCAGCTGAGACATCAACTGTCAAAACTCAGTCCAAGAAATCTGATGTTATAGTTGTGCTGAAGGAAACCTGCAAAGAGCTGGAGACAAGGAAAAGGACTCTTGAGAACCTAATTGCTAGACTAGAACAGGAGGAGACTGAAGGACAAAGAAGGGAAGAAGATGCTACTGAAGATCAGCTTAATGCTGAAGATAGTGCCTCCTCTGAAGATGACAGTGCTTGAAGATCAGTGGAGTTGTCAAGCTTGCTGCTGGTACCTGTTGCTGCAAGTGATTTCATATTTTTTTGTTTTTATTATTCATTTTGGATGACTGTATAACCTAAAAGTACATGTATCTTTGGCCTATTTATGGCTAAAGAGGGGAAGAAGATTTTGTGTTAATTATACTTGGTAGACATTATTTTTTCTGCAGACATATTATTTCTGCTGCTCTCTAATCTCTGATTGTTTAGGGGTTTTAGCCAAAAAAATTCCAAAGGGGGAGTTTGTAAGTGTTTGGTTATTGGCATGTATTTTTGGTAAAACCAGGTGTGTGAATGTCATGACTGATGTCATAACATTCTGGGTTACTAGGTACTTTCTACAGAAAAAGAATGGCATACAGTAGCTGCTCATTATGAGTGTGTAGCTGATCATTATGCAATGATCACATTTATTACATTCTACCAAAACCAGTAAACAGGATTCTTGTTGTCATAACCAATGTTAAGACATCCTGTACTGATCTAACAATTATGCAGTTTTGTTAATTCTGAGATTTTTCAGGAATATGGTTCATACATTCCATAACAGAATCTCACGTGGACTTTAGGTTAACTTGGCTTAACCCTAATCTGGTTGATAAAGTCTTGTGACCAAGTCTTGAGGTTAACCCTAATTAACCCTACCTATTTTCGTTGAAGCCCTAACTGAAGAACAACTGCCTATATATTCAACAGGAAGGCTATTGGTGAACTCAACTTTTTGACAGAAGATCAACAAGGGGTTGTATAGTTTTAACTACTGTAATCCAAGCAAGTATCATTGTGATAAGTGACTTGGAGTAGGCTTTGATTGTAAGGGTTGTGTATCACTCAAAGCTTTGAAGCACGAGTGTTTGTGTCACTTGATTAAAGCTTTGAAGCAAGGTCAAGTTAGGTTTATGTATCACTCAAAGCTTTGAAGCACGAGTGTTTGTGTTACTTGATTAAAAGCTGTGAAGCATTATCAAGTGTATGTTCTGAAGAGTGTCTTCATAATTTCATTAGTCAATTGTTTAGTATCACTGCTGTGATTGAGGGGGAGTGAGTAGGAACTCAGGTTTAAGTTGAACTTAGATTGAAGTTGCATTGGGTAGGTCTTAAGTGAAGGAGATAAACTGGTTGGTTTATTCCTGAATTAATATCTCTTATAGTGAATTTCCTCCCTGGCTTGGTAGCCCCCATAGTAGGTGTTGTTTCACACTGAACTGGGTAAACAATTGATTGTGTTCTTTACTGCTTTTTGATTTACTGTCTTATAGAAAGTCAGATACGGTGTCATAACATTCACGGTGACATTGTGTATCTGCTGCCAGAATTTCAAAACCTTATTCCCTGGTGGAGCCAGAATGGTGAGTATTTCCCCCCACGGATTTATCTCCCAGCAAGATCGAAGATTCTCGGTCCCATTTCTCCAAGGCTTCAATTCCCCAGAAGATATTTTCAAAGTTTCCCCTATATCCCAGGAAAGTCATGAAGGATTCTCATTCCCCGCAGAAGTTGTCAGAGGCCTTGTTAATCCCCAGCATCGGTCAAGAATTTACTTCCCCCGACGGCAATCAAAGATTTCATTACCTCCAGTTACCAAGGATTTATTTTCCTCAGCAAGACATCTAATCAGATTACATGCACATCCATTACATTCATATATCATAAACATTGATGATATACAGTTCATTGCATCATACATATCATGCAACATAACTTTATGTTTTTAGCTAACATTTTACCCTTTTCAGGATAAGATTAAAAGGTTATTGTTAACACTTATTCAGATCCCAGTTACCGTCTCAGATACACTCCAGACACGGAATTCATTCTGCTACTCATATAGATCTCAACTTCAGATACAGTCCAGATATGCGCCAGACACGGTTGCCATTCTGTCACTCATTCAGAATTTATCCCCGGCACACAGTTGCTCCACATACATATGTTTCTCTGTTACCCATTCAGAATACAGATACACTCCAGACACGACAGTCATTCTGATATTCATTCAAAGTCTCAAATACAGTTGCAGCTCATATACGCTCCAAACACAGACGCCATTCCTTTTCTCATATAGACTCAGTCTCCAGATACAGTTCAAGTGCATTCCAGACACGGATACCACTTTGATACTCATTCTTCTGACCTACAACATTGCATTTCAACAAACATTCTTGGATGGCATCTTTAAGCCCATCTCCAACAAGATTCTACCAACACCAAATGGCATCTTTAAGCCCATTCCCTCAACATTATTTTGACAAGTGCAAATTTACGGGCACTCTAGTGTCCAATCCTCTTTTACCTTCAAGTCGCGAAAGGCAAACTTGCCAATCTAACTCTTCAGGTTCAAGAAGATTGAACAAGGGAAACTGTTGTACCCCAAAATTTTCCCTCTCATTTCATCAACATTTTCTCAATCACAAGACCCTTGGAACTCAAGATCAAACTAGGGTTTGCCTTGCTTAAGACACCTCCTTGCACTGTTGACCCAAATTAGGGTTTGAGTTTACACAGGGATGTTTTGACCTACAATGCCCAAGGTGACTTTCATACTTCATGTTGGACTCACAAGTTTTCCCATACCAAGTTTCAAGCCTTGATTCAAATTTTTGCCCAGTCAATTGGACAGTTGACCTAGAAATCAACTATATTGGGGAAAAAGTCAACTGTGGCTAATTGACAGTCAAACCAAATGAAATTTGACCCACATCAACTTTATAAACTCATATGAACCGTTTGATCAATTATGGATCACAATTCCACAAGAAATTTGATCAGATCACCAAAAGGGCAAAATGGTCATTTTTAGGGTTTTGACTGCACAAAGGCAATTTTTGACTGTTTGACCTAGCCAATGGCAAATCAAGCTCACACATGGACTCAAGGACTCAATGACATTGTTTTGACCCATTCAACAAGTTCAAAAGATCTCAAATGCATAGGATTGACAGATGAATTTTTCAGTCAACTGATCAAAATTTGACTGTACACTGAAAAGTCAAACTTTGACTTTTTGGTCAAAATCAAGTGCCAAGAGTTATTTTTCATCAAGACATGTCAAATTATGAAACTTGTTCATCAAGAAACCCAAAAATGCAAATTAGGATTTAAAATGGAAAATTTACATAACTTAGAAATTTTCTAAGTTATGAAATTTTCTTATTTTTTCCGAACTTTGTCCCATTTTTTCACCAAGATGCAAATTGATTCAAACAAAACTTGGAACATGAAAGTTGTATTCCATCAAAAGGTCTACAACTTTGATTCACAAAGTTTTCTCAAAAGAAGCTTGTATCTCAAGTTATGATTTTTGGAACAAGGGTACCTAAAATTTTTAACTTAGAGAAAATTTGCCCTAATCTAGGCAGGATTTTGACCCATCTTCTTGGTCACATAGTTCCACTTGGAGTTTCAAGTTGCATTGCAAAGATGGATTATAGTACATGTTCCAAGCATTCCAAATTGTCTAAGAACTCCTCAAACACCCTTGTGGTTAGAGATAATCGAATGCTTGAAGTTGGAAAAAACTCACTTTTGTCCATGGCCAATACATGTTCATACAAACTTGCATTTTTAAATCAGCATGTTTGGTGCTAGCTTGCAGGCCTCAAAACCAACTTGTACTCCATAATTTAATGCATATCCATTGATTTAAGGTTTTTTCTTGGTCATTAGGGCATTGTACACAAGATTAAGCCCTAAATGGTAAAAGGTATATTGCCATTTTTGCAAAAGGTTACTTTATGTCAAAACACTAAGCATTGAGCCTTATAAAAAATCTGAGACTACAAAATAAATCCATGAGTTGGAGGGGCCAAGAGTGTTGTGTGAAGGGTGATAGGAGAGCTTGTACAAGGCTATAACATCACTTCCATTCTCTTGCTTCAAGTGGAAGAAAGGTTGCAAATCATAGACCATCTCTCATATCTGTTAAGGGAAGCTTACACAAACATTATAGACAAGTGTCATACCTCCCAACAAGCCTGAAACACGACCCCTTTGCCTCTCAAACTCCCTTGTACACAGAAACACTGTTTTTCTGCAAAACAGGGAAAGTTCTGCATTTTGCAAGCCATAACCAAATTCCATCGTGCGTTTTATCCAAGGATAGTTCAAACACCTTCCAATCAACTCACCTGAACTATCCCAAGCCCCCATTGTAAGCTGTAACACCTCTAACACACTTTGCCATTTTTGTTTCAAAGCTCTGCAGGTTGAGTTCTACAGCACGATTCAAGCTGTTTCAAAACAAGCCAAGCATTGGGAAAGCTTCCTTGGACCTCAGGCAATATCAAAAGAAGCTCAAACACCATTGAAGGTTGCTACATTGTCCAGCTCGAAGTCAACTGAAGCAGGTATTTCATGGACTTCTATCTCTCTATTTAGGAATGGTTAGGCTTAGGTTTGTAAATGAAATATGAAATATGTTGTATTCAGAGCCCTGAAGCCATACATATGATTAGTTTTCATTTACATTAATCGTGCTAAGAGAATTTCACTCATGAACTTTCTGAAAAAACTAGGTTAGAAATTAGGGCCAGAGAAATTCTCTCTGGTCTTTGAGAGTTAATCCAAGTTTTTTATATGGTTAGATTCGTTGTTTAATTCTCTACAATGTTCATGTTATGAGTTTTGTCAAAAAATCAAAGAATCGGGAGATAGCCATTGATGTACAGAGGCACGCGTTTTGTGAACAAGAGGAAGAAGATGAAGTCTGACTGGGCTAGGCTTAGTTGTTCTTTGCTTTTGACACCCCCCTTTTTCTGTTTACACCTCCTTGGCCCATTTATTTAAATATTTATCATTTTGACATTTTATTTTTTTATTCTGACTTTATTATTTTTTGTCCAAATATAAAAAATGCCAAAAAAATTATTTTCTATATTTTTCATATTTATTTGATATTTATTTTTATTTTACTAAGTATGAATATGTAAATAAACTATTTTCTTTTTAATAAAACTCAAAAATAATACAAAAAATATACTTATTTTCATTTATCATTTCTATTTATATTTGAGAACATTTCCTTGAAAATACCCATTTTTGTAAATAATTAATTTTTATCTTTGTATATTTAATATGATTAATATATATATATATATATATATATATATATATATATATATATATATATATATATATATATATATATATATATATATATATATATATATATATATATATATATATATATACTTATATACTTGTTTTATTAAATAAATTAGGTCAAGAAATACAAAAATACTACATTTTCATTTTATTAATATTTTGTACTAAAAATATCATTTTCATAATATACTTTCTTTTAATTTTTGTATAAATTAGTATATTCTTGTATATAATATTATTTATTAAGAATTAGGGTTTCTTGCCCTAAATAGAAAAATAATTAAAATTGACCCCCTTTTTTACACTTCACATTGAAAAAATACTTTTTACATACAAGAAAATTTTTTTTTTGCATAATACATTTTCTTTGATATTTGTTTAATTGTATTTGTTTAAATATTAAATATTGCCTATACATTCAATATGGTTGTAATAACTTAGAATTTATTTTCTTGTCAAATACCCCCGATTCGAATTTGTACCCCCCTCCCTATATCATGTTGTAATAGTGTAGTATTTAAATTCTCGCACATTTAAAAACTTTCAATTATGCCATGCTTAGACCTAGGGTTTGTATACAAATAAAATCAACAATTAGTTTAACCTAATCCAAGATAAATATGCATGAAAAACAAACACAATGCACACTTGCACCCTAGGGTTACAATCCACTTGTTGCCTTCAAAAATGGGCCATGGTTGCATGTCAAGTACTTTGGCAAAACAAAAACAAACAAAAGATCATAGTCCCTCGATGACGCTGTCTGAGTTGCCTAAACAAAATGATCAAGTCCCTTAAGAAAAATTTCCAAAGATACTTGACATTGTTGCTATCATGGTCTATACGATGACCAGTGCCTGTCCCGTTAACATCCTAACACAAGGTTGTTCACCAAATACAATGGTGAAACAACACTGTTAAAAGGTTTAAAACATAAGAAAGATCTTTGAGTAAAATAGGGTAGACAAACTCTTAGTTACTTGATCAAACTTGCAAAAACATCCTTGCTATTTTCAAAACTCACTTCACAACACAATTTCAAAACCTTACTTTCAAACATTGAAAACTTTTCAAAAGACAAAGACACCTTTGTATACATTCAAACGAGAATCATTACAAAGGTTGCCACAACGATGGTCTCTTTCCAAAACATCTTTCAAAATCACACACAAAGCACCATTTCAAACAATTGAAAAGCACCATTTCAAATAATAGAAATGCAAAGCAAGTGATCTAAGCAAGTAACTAAGAGCCCATGGATAACCATGGATAGAAAGGATGCTAATACCTTCCCTTTCTATAATCTACTCCCCGAACCCAAGAAAACGTCTCAAAGGTCTTTCCTGTGCTTTTTGACCTTTCCTTAGGATAAAATAAAAAGTCGGTGGCGACTCTTGCTAAACCGAAACATTTGCGAACACAAACGCAAAATCCCAAGTCAGTTCGCCCACCGTATCACACTAAGCTTTGTCTTGTTTGAATGTCCAAACTTTGCCACTATGTTGTCCATAAAACAAACTTGTGTCATGCTACAAATAATGGTGTACAAACTACTACTGAACAAATCCTTATATGTTGCTAAGTCCAAGCCTGTTGTACTGTCCACATAACAGCCCAAAGCTATGTCAAAAACATTCTGCTGTACTACTATGAAATAGCCTTGCACCAAGCTGCCACAACACTCCAAAATTGTTGCAAAAACAGCCTTGCTATGCTACTACCAACCCAGTCCAAGCCTGCATTATCTCAGTCCCATGTTTGCACCAAATTTGCATATTAGAGCTGCATCTAAAAGGAAATGATACAGCATACCAAAACAGTTCAAATTGTTATTTGTTTCCCTCCCAAAATATCATTCAAGTTCATCTACAAATAGACTATTTTCACAACACACAAAGGGATTTTATTGAGAGAGAAAATAGAAAAAACATAAGTCTTTGTAACTTGGTTCAATCAAAAAACTATGCTCTATTTTCATTCACTAAACAGAAAATCCTCAACTCACTGTTTCACCTTACAAACACTCTCATAAACCAGCTAAACATTCCATATCACATTGAGATTGTTCAAGCACAAGAACCGTTTTTGTAGTTCCCTTATCTTCACCTTCTAAACAAAAGACAATATTGTACAACTTGACAGTTTGGAGCTTGGTTCAGCAACTTTCAATACATAAGGAGATTCAACAGCTTTTTGGAGGTTCATTGAAGTCCACACAGCATCTTGAAAAGTGTTCAGACTCAAAACATAAAGTGTAGTTTCAAGGTAAGTCTTCTTGACTTCGCATTTTCCATACATCATTTTTGGTTCATTTGTGAAGATAGAATGTAGTAATCATTGCCCTTTGAAGTTAACCATTTACTTGTTGTTCCTTTTTTATCAAATATATGTTGAAAACTGACTGATACATGCAAAAGAATGATTATAGAGGAAAAAAACTATAGCATGAGTCGGCACATACCCACATGGGTCGACTCATTCTAGTGAGAAAACAAGGTATGAGTCGACACATGGCCTTATGCATCGACTCATACTGTTATCCAGGACTTAAAACAGAAGGATGAAATGTGCATCAGTCGACACAAAACGCGTATGTGTCAACACAAACAGGTGCATGAGTCGACACATCCCATTATGCATGGACTCATACTGATTTGATTTAGGATTTTTCAGAAACAAGAAGTGGAATGAGTCGACACATCTCATTATGCATCGACTCATACTGGGTTGATTTTGTTTCACAAGAGCAAGAAGAGTTATGTGTCGATGCATAACAGCATGTGTCGACACATAATAGTTCAAAATGAAATTTCTCTTTCTTTTACACTGTTGTTGTACCCCAAAATTTTCCCTCCCATTTATTACAAAGCATACTCCTAGAAGTCCTAATTGCTCAAGTTGACTAATGATTTACCAGACAAATCCTTCTCTTAAGACAATGAGCCCCAAACTAGGGTTTCACTCCTCATCAAGATGTTTGAGTTCCAAGGGTCCTAAATGATTTTCATTTCCCTAATATGTTCTCAAAATCATCCATGCCAAGTTTCATGCCTTGCACTACAAGTTTGCTCAGTCAACTGCTCAAATGCCTGAAAATCAACTATGTTAGGTCAAAATTCAATTGTGGCCCAAGTATAGTCAACCTTCAAGATTTTTGGTCAACATCAATATTTTGAGGTGATATCCATCACTTGATCAATGGTTGATGATGATTCCTCAAGGAATGCTCCTAATTCATCAAAACTCAAAAGCTGCTAAATTAGGGTTTATATAGGAATGGTCAACCAAACTTTGACCAAACATAACTTTCTCATACTTTATAATAAATTTCTCATCCAAGGCTCATTTTGAATAGAATCCAATTTCATACAACTCATCTTCATCCCTCAAGTTCAAGAAATGCACTCATGAAAAGATATAAATTCAGACATTATAGGTCATTTCAAAAAGTCAACAAAAACACCTTTTGGGTCAAAGCTTCTTACATGAACATGGAAGATCCAATTGAGATGAAGCCAAAAGGGTTATTTAGAGGACATCCTAAGATTTCTAAAAAGTCCAAGAACACCCTCTTAGAGTCAAAATTTAGAGAGATATGCATTGTCAAAGTTGACCATTTTTGGAAATTTGCCCAAAGATAACAATGCTCAATATTGCATTTTTCCTCAAATGGGCCTACCTTTTTATGCTTGCAACACACTCCTAGCCTGGTCCACGACCCATACACCTTTCCATGGATTATTGGATTTATTTATTTTAATTTATTTTGATTTTATCATTAAAAAAATAAAATGAAATCAAATAAATGATACAAAATAATGAAAGGTTGTTTTGATTTGATTTTGCATTAAAGGACAATCCAAATATGTTGTATAGCATCAAGCAAAACCGTGCCAAGTCATGAGAGGACGAATATTCAAAATTGAAAAGATTTGAAGAAAAATTGATATCTTTGGATTCTTGCCATATTAGTTGACCTAATGTGAGTCAAATATATATGCCAAGTCATTCCAACCCTAGAAAGGAGACACAAGTGTGCAGCCTGCCACAAAAGGAGAAAGGAAAAGTGTCAAAAAAATTTAAGAAGAATGCAACTCTCAAATACTCGAGCCAGCCCTTCTCAGTGAGATTGAATCAATCCATCACCCTTCTGAGGATTCCAGGAGGTGAATTAGTCCAGTGTTGAAGGCCAAATCACTCTGAATCGCGCTAGCCCGATTCTCCCATATTGGTAACCTTTTGATTTTCAAAACCTATTTAATCCTCAACCTAAACGCATTTTGATAGCATATCCATACTATTGGCATTATTTGTGAATTTTATAATGTGTCTCATGCAAGGAATAAGGCCAGGATCGCAAGTTACCATTGTTATGGATTAAAAGGAAGCAAGCTTCGTCTTAGTGATACAGGGATTTTTAGGACAAACGAACACCACCATTGGATTCCTGGGGAAATTCTAAGGGGGGAAGAGTCCTTTTTATGCTTTGATATGACGTGTTTCATAGGTTCCAAATTCTTGGGTCACCGGAGAAGGTGACTGGGACCATTGTGGCCGGTGGCTTGACTTTTACAGGAGGTGGTCCAAGCATGTGTGGCTGTTTCACAGCGTTTCATTGGCTGGATCAAATAATGAGGTTCCTCTATCCACATCTGATTGGCTATTTGAATCACTAGGGCCCCATAATGCCTGCGTGTCTAGTTTGACTCAACACTGGATCTATTTTTCCCTTATATTCTTTTCTTGTTGTTATATCAATTAATGAGTTAACTAGCGCAGATGGCCAGGGAACAAGTATGCAACGTTAAAGACCTGGGTTCGATCCCAGAAATCCAATTTTGCATTTTCTAACATTTCTATGCAGGATCTAATGCGCTACTACTCAGCGTTCCATCAGGCAACTCAGGATCTAACCATCAGATTTATCTCTCTCTAAGATCCAACGCGCAGTAGGTGACGTGCATGGTGGGCGTCCCAGATTCAAGGGCACTGGATCAAACTCCAGCTTTGGGCCAGCTAAGCTGGACCTGGAGAAATTCAGCTCTGCACCCCCCCAGATTTGATTCTAACATCAGGCCCATCTCACTTTTTTTTTATTTTAAATTTCTTTAACTTTTTGTTTTATTTTTTTTAATTGTTTTAAAAATCTTTTTTTTTATTATTAAATCTCAAAATCATAAAAACACAAAAAATTAGAATTAGGTTCTTTTTTAAATAAAATATTTAATTCCATTAATTAATTAGTAATTAGGATAACTTAAATTCTTTTTTTTTCATAATTAAAAATAATTAGAAGTTAAGTTAATTTGTAAAGTTATTTATTTTTTCTCAAAAATCCAAAAATATTTTTATTTATTAAATTAAATATCCTTGAATCTAATTTCAATTCCTAATTTTAATTTTGTCGCGCCCATTTATTTCATTATTTTTTCCAATTAATGTAATTGCTTTGAGTTTGTAATAGTTTTAATTTAGGTTTATTATCATTTTCATTTACTGTTTTCCCCGGTATTTTGATTATGTAATCCCCCTCCCCAAAACCTTGTAATAGCTAGGTTTAAATTTCTCGCATTTCATTTTCCGTCATTATAAACTGTTAGGTGATTGGTAATAGGATTGTATGCAAAAGATCATAATTTTAAAACGGTAGAAAACCCTAAATGTGCAAAGACTAAATTGACTGAAAAATAAACACTTGCACATGCTCGCTCCTAGGGTTTTCCCCACTTCGGTTGCCTTCGGTAAACGGTCAAGAAGTATAGGGAGTCTTAGTGGTTGTCCTCTAGTCCCAAAAGATCAAAAATGACCCGTTCGAATGTTGCCTCGGAAAGATCTTTAGGACTTTAGGGTAATTACTAAGGTTTCCTAACCATTACTTTAGTCATCGTAATTGTCCCTTTCGTCCCTTTCGATTGTCCCTTAAAATCCAACCATGGAGCTACCTACTCCTTAATAGTATGATAGCACTGTCTAAAGTAAATAAGAAAATAAACAAACTTTTTCGAGTAGGTAGAAACTTTTAGGTACTTGCTCAAAACAATAAACTTTTTACACATACACTTTCAACCAAACTTTTCAAACTAAAGTTTTCAAAACATTTTATCACACCCTTGAGGACTCATACAAGGGTTACCACAAAGTGAAACGTCGCACTAAGGCATATTTCAAAACTTTTTCAAACACACCAAACAATTTCAAAAATGAGCAACTACCTAAGAGCCCGTGGAAAACCACTGATAGAAAGGTTGCTAACACCTTCCCTTTCTAGAATCTACCCCCTGTACTCAGAAACATCTCGAAAAAAGGTTTTTTCTGTTCTTTTTCCTATTCGTTTGTTGGATCGAATAAAAGTCGGTGGCGACTCTTGCTTACCGTACATTTGCGAATAAAAAACGCAAAACTAATAGTAACAAAAAACAGTCGGTTCTACCACTGTATCAAAGAACTGGCGACTCTGCTGGGGATTTATAATAAAGTGGGGTTCACCTTAGGATTTAGGTCATTTTTAATTGCTTCTTTGGTTTGTCTTGTCTGATTTATTTTTAACGGTATCTGTTTGGGTTGTTTGGATCCTAAACCCGGATCGAAGAATTCCTTTTAGGTAAGTAACAATAAATTGTGAGGGAGTTGTGTGGGATATACCGACACGGTTGAAACAGTATCTACGTTGATGCGATACTTTGGAGCGTACCGGTAGCCCTTGAGTAATCAAGGAGAATGCGGGGCTGCTGCGTGGTATCATAAAGCATCAACTGACCTTAGCACCTTAGTTGACCAACTTGGCTTTTAGGACGTAGTGAGATAATCGTATTTGGTGTAAACCCAAAGTCGGTTGATACTCGATACTACACTCATTGAGGTTTGACTCTTGAGTTTTGTTTGGTGGCAAGTCAATTGCCTATCAGAACGAAATTTTGGGGAAAGATCGGTGATATTGAGATCCCTTAGAACCCGGTTACTCTATTTAGGACAGGTTGAACCAACCCAACTTCAAGAGGGTATACCTTAAAATCCATGCAAGCCTTAAACCTAAGGTCTCTATGTGATTTTCTTGTGTGTGCTATATCTGCTATATCTGAGCATAATCATGACATCATAACATAGCATATCATACTAACCATTTCAAGGATTCTTAGGGTTTACTTTTGTCTTATTTTGTAGGACATGGCCCTCGCCCGCAGATTCACTATCCAAGTCAGTCTGGTAAAGGTACCTCCCCAGCTTAAGGAATTGGTATCAAGGGTTCCTGAAAGCTCTCCCTTCATTGAAAGACATGGTCAACTTCTCAGCTTGGTCACCCCAAATCCTGATGAAGAAATGTTAAACGTGCTCTTTCAGTTCTTCGACCCTCTACATCACGGCTTCACTTTTCCGGATTACCAGCTAGTGCCTACTATGGAGGAGTTTTCTCTGTTACTGGGGGTGCCTATCCTTAACAAGGTACCTTTCGATGGCATGGAAAGAGACCCTAAACCTGAAGATATTGCTAAATCTCTGTCCTTACAACGGTCTGACGTAGTGGTAGATTGGGAAACCAGGAGAGGTGTCAAGGGTTTTTTGGCTAAGTTCTTGTTTGAGAAAGCTCATCATTTTTGGGATACCCTGGACCTACAAGCTTCTGAAGAGGTGTTAGCCCTTCTCATATATGGGTTAGTATTGTTTCCTAATCTGGACCAGCGCATAGATGTGAATGCGGTTAAGGTTTTCCTGTCACGTAATCCGGTACCTACTTTGCTTGGAGATATCCTACATTCTCTGCATACTCGCACTATAAAGAGAAGAGGGACTCTTTTGTGTTACACTTCTCTTTTGGCTAGGTGGTTTATTTCGCACCTACCCCGATCTATCTTGAAGAATGAACATGGTTTGAGATTGTCTCATAGGCTAATGACTCTTACACATTCAGGTATTCATTAGTGTCCTCGATCCTCGGAGAATGTTACTATCATTGATCGATGCAGAGAATTCCCTAATGTCCCTCTCTTAGGCATTAGAGGAGGAGTCACTTATAATCCTTGTTTAGCACTACGACAGTTTATATATGCGAGAAGGGATGGTCCTCATGATACACTTATCCAAGGAATCGTCTTCGACTATGAGAATGATGCTCAGGGTTACTGTAAAAGGTTCATGCGAGCTTGGGGTATGGTACATAGAGTTGATAGCAAGACACTAGGGCACAAGAATTCCATCACTCTAGAGCCTTATCTCAAATGGGTACGAGCCCGTGCCCAAAGTGTTATGATGCCTTACCCCGCCATCCTACCTATGATTATGGAACCGGTTGCTGAAGGAGACACTTCTTATCTTGTTCTCCATCCTAACATACCAACTGATCATGAGCAGTTACAAAAATCCTGGGTTCAACTTAAATAGGAGCGAGATACGTTTGAAACTCAATTTTATGCCAGCAAGAAGAAGGTCCTGGAACTCACTAGGCTACTTCATGAAGAGAAGAATATAAACGCCTACATTACAGAGGATGCGCTCATGGGAGACCTAATTTTATTTTTGCTTTAAGTTTTGTTTTGTTGTAAGCCTAAAAGGCACCCTTTGTAACAATTCAAACTTATTAATACAATTAACGTGTGTTTCTTTTGGTTAAGAAAATTTGAGCCTTAGAATCCTTGAAATTATTGCATACGCATATCATCCATGACATTGCATAAACATGTTTCTTATCTTCTTCGTTGTCTATTTCATCAATAATGAATTCTGAACAAAGTATCAAGGATCTCCAGGCACAAAATGCCTAATTTCAGAAAATGTTCATAACTTTGGCTAAAGGGCAGGAAGATCTGAAGGCCCTTATTCTGAAAGAGAAAAAGAAGAAGGCCAAGAAGACCCCTGGTGTCCTGAATCTGGGAAGAAGATTCAGGGGACCGTTGAAGCAACCAGTTGATCTGACCTCTTCATCCAAAGAAGGGGAGAATCAAGAGGTTGAAACCATGGAGGAGGACCCTAGTCCAAGGGTTTCTGAGGATGAGTCTAATTACAATGATGAACAATATCCTTCCGCTGACGAAAGGTAAAAATAGTTAGAGGATCGTCTGAGCATAATGGAGATCCAGAGAGTACCAGGGATGGATTTTGGAGAGCTGGATTTGGTATCTGGGGTTGTCATTCTACCAAAGTTCAAGGCTCCGGTATTTGTAAAGTATGACCGGGTGTCTTGTCCCAAGCTTCATCTCCGTTGTTACGTGGGGAAGATTCAGCCTCACACTGCTGATAGGAACTTGTGGGTCCATTTCTTTCCGGACAGTCTGTCCGGGACTCAGCTTGAGTGGTTCTATCAACTGGAGGGAACCAATGTCCGCAATTGGGAAGATCTGACCGCTGCTTTTTATAAGAAGTATCAATATAACACTGACTTTGCTCCTACCCGTACTCAACTCCAGAGTATGTCCATGGGTGCAAGCGAAGGTTTCAAGGACTATGCGCAGAAGTGGAGAGATCTGGCAGGGAGAGTCCAACCCCCTTTGTCTGATAGGGAGTTGGTTGACATGTTTCTGGGTACGCTATCTGGTTCGTTCTTCAATCACTTGATTGGTAGCTCCTCAACTGGTTTTGCTGAGCTGATATTAACCAGAGAGAGGGTAGAAGCTGGGATCCGAAGTGGCAAGATTCAGAAAGACACCTCTTCAAGTACATTGAAGAAGCCATTCACGAGTAAGAATGAGGTCAATGTTATTTACAATCCCAGAAGTCGGAATAGAACCGAGCATTGTCCAGTAGTAGGGGCTGTAATGATTTCTAAGTCTTAACCTGCCCAACAAAGGAACAATCAACCGAGGACAGAAAGGCAGATAAGACAGTACACCCGGATAAACATGACTCTGTCCCAAATATTGCCACAGTTATTGAAGACAAATCTGGTAACCTTGAAGGAGGCTCCGAAGAACCCCAATACCATTTCTCCTCGCTACAATCCAAACGCTCGATGTTCGTACCACTCTGAAAGTCCAGGCCATGATACCAACAGCTGTTGGTCTCTGAAGAACAAGGTGCAGGATCTGATCGAGGCAAAGGAGATTGAAATTGATCCCCCTGAGACTCCCAACGTCATAACTGCACCCATGCCCAGGCATGGATCGGGAATCAATTATATTGAGGTTGTCTCCGCTACGGAAGATGCTGAGGATGAGGATTCTGATATTGATAGCTGGATCTACCCTACTACCAACGATGGACCTAGTAACTGGATAGCCAAAGATTTTGTGTCGATTTCTTTTGTTCAGTAGTAATTGTCTTACTTGATTTTCGAATTTGTAATAAAAAATATAAACTTTATAGCCTTGTGTCTTACCCGAGGCACAATGGTTTATATGTGAGGGTTATTATATGTCATTATCATATGTCATCAATAAAACATTGGACGTTCTTGCATACAAATTTTGCGCTCTCTGTTTTTTCTTTTCTTCTTTTCACTTTATCAATACAGCTATGCTCTTACATACACTCACATATCAAACTGCAGATCCATATCCACTCTGGATCCCTTTGATAATAGTTCTGCTATTTCTAGTTATAACTTCGAAAATCCGATCAACGAAGTCAAGGATGAAGGTGAGGAAGATTGTGAGGTGCCTGGAGAACTTGCTAGACTATTACAGCGGGAAGAGAGGGCTATATAGCCTCATGAAGAGCCAGTTGAGACGATAAACTTGGACACAGAGGTAGACAGAAAATAGGTCAAGATCGACACAAATCTGGAGATTAATGTCAAACAGCGGTTGATACAGATGTTGCACAACTATATTGAGATCTTTGCCTGGTCATATGAAGACATGCCTGGTTTAGACACTGATATTATGGTACATCGTCTGCCGACTAAAGAAGATTGTCCTCCGGTTAAATAGAAGGTTCACCATATGCACCCTGAAATGTAAGAGAAGATCAAAGCAGAGGTCATGAAATAGTTCAACATTGGGTTCATAGATGTCACCTCTTATCCGCAATGGGTTTCTAATGTCGTTCCGGTACCTAAGAAGGATGGTAAGGTACGGGTGTGTGTGGACTACAAAGACCTGAACAGGTCAAGCCCCAAGGATGACTTTTCGCTTCCCCACATTGATGTTCTGGTTGACAACACCCCACAGCATAAGATCTTCTCCTTCATGGACGGTTTCTCTGGTTACAACCAGATCAAGATGGAACCTGAAGACAGGGAGAAGACAACCTTCGTCACACAGTGGGCACCTTCTGTTACAAGGTGATGCCTTTCGGATTAAAGAATGTTGGGGTAACTTATCATCGAGCCATAGTAGCTTTGTTCCATGATATGATTCACCATGAGATAGAGGTTTATGTGGATGGCATGATATCCAAGTCTCAAACTGAGGAAGAACACCTTGATCATCTACAAAAGTTGTTTGACAGGTTAAATACATACAAGTTGAGGTTGAATCCGAACAAGTGTACCTTTGGGGTAAGGTCTGGTAAACTTCTAGGGTTCATAGTCAGTGACAAAGGTATTCTGGTAGACCCTGCAAAGGTGAAGGCCATACAAGAGATGTCGGCTCCCTGTACTGAGAATGAGGTTATAGGTTTCTTGGGACGCCTAAATTATATCGCCAGGTTCATTTCACATCTGACTGCTACTTGTGAGCCAATCCTCAAGCTCCTAAAGAAAGATCATGTGGTAAAGTGGAATGACGAATTCCATACCGCTTTTGAAAGAATCAAGGAATACCTTCAAGAACCACCAATTCTGATGCCTCCGATTGAAGGAAGGCCTTTGATATTGTACTTAACGTTGCTAGACACTTCAATAGGGTGTGTGCTGGGGCAGCATGACGAGTCTGGTCGAAAAGAGCATAATAATATACTACCTTAGCAAAAAGTTTACCGATTGTGAGACAAGATACTCACTGCTCGAGAAAACTTGTTACGGTTTGGCATGGTATGCTCTGCCGACGAAGACAGTATATGTTGACCCACACTACTTTGTTGATATCTAATATAGATCCAATCAAGTACATCTTCAAGGAGCTCGCTCTCTCCAGAAGAATAGCAAGATGGCAGATGATCTTAACTGAATACGATATACAATATACAACCCAAAAAGCAATCAAGGGAAGTGTATTAGCTGAGAATTTGGCCCATCAGGCCGTGGATGACTATCAGTCCATGAATTTTGAGTTCCCAGACGAGAATATTATGGTAGTTACTGACTATGAAGAACCTGGACCGGATGAAGGACTTGAAGAAGGATCTCGATGGACTATGGTTTTTGACGGAGCTTCGAACGCGCTCGGTAATCATATCTCCTGGGGGCTGTCATACTCCTTTCACCACCCGACTATGCTTCAACTGTACCAACAACATGGCGTAGTATGAAGCCTGCATCATGGTTCTCAAAGCTGCTATCGACTTGAGGATCAAGTTCTTAAACGTTTTCGGGGATTCAGCCTTGGTGATAAGTCAGATTAAAGGAGAGTGGGATACGAAGCATCCGAACCTCATCCCGTATAAAGAACACGTGCTGACATTGCTCCCACACTTTGAGGAGGTAACCTTTGAACACATCCCACGAGAGGAGAATCAGTTAGCGGACGCACTAGCTACCATGTCTTCTATGTTCAAGGTCAGGTGGGACAACAAAGCTCCCTAAATCACCATTGAGAGGCTGGATGAACCAGCATACTGCTGTGAAATTGATACTGAAGAGGTAGTAGATAAACCTTGGTTTCACGAAGTAAAAAGGTATCTTGAGGCTCAAGAGTACCCCGAGGGGGCATCTGTCAACGATAAGAAGTTTCTAAGAAGGTTCGCCGCGAAATTTTTCCTCAGTAATGGAATCCTCTACAAGCGCAACCATGACTCTACCTTACTGCAGTGTGTAGACAAGAGCGAAGCAGAGAGAATTATGACAGATTTACATGAAGGTACCTTCAGAACCTATTCAAGTGGACATACCATTGCTAAGAAGATCCTACTGGTAGGATACTATTAGTCCACTATGGAAGTAGATTGTTATCAACACTCCCGAGCTTTCCACAAGTTCCAGATCTATGCTGATAAGGTGCATGTGCCTCCAGTTCCTTTGAATGTCTTGACGGCTCCTTGGCCCTTTGCAATATGGGGAATTGACATGATCGGAGATATTAGACCTACCGCTTCCAATGGGAATCGCTTCATCCTGGTGTCCATTGATTACTTCACGAAGTGGGTTGAAGTTGCCTCCTTTCCTACGGTTACCAAGAATGTTGTGGCACGGTTTATCAAGAATAATCTAGTTTGCCGTTACAGTATGCCAAAGAGAACCATGACTGACAATGGTACAAATCTTAATAACACGATGATCACCAAACTCTGTAAACAGTTCAAGATACAGCATCATAACTCTTCTCCCTACCGGCCAAAGATGAACGACGTTGTTGAAGCTGCTAATAAGAACATCAAGAAGATCATAAAGAAGATGACGATGACATATAAAGACTAGCATGAGATGTTACCATTTGCTCTTCATGGGTATCGCACGTCCGCGCGAACATCGGCAAGGGCAACACCCTACTCTCTGGTATATGGCATGCAGGCAGTCCTACCTATTGAGGTCCAGATCCCTTCTTTAAGGATCATGAAGGATGCAAGTTTGAACGAAGATGATTGGATCCATACTCGACTTGATCAACTGAATTTGGTCGATGAAAAGAGACTTACTGCTGTCTGTCATGGTCAAATGTATCAAAAACGGATGATCAAGGCTTTCAACAAAAAAGTCATACGCCAAGAATATCAAGTCGGGGATCTAGTGATCAAGCGCATCATACTGCCACAAGGTGATCCCAGGGGCAAATGGACTCCCACATACGAAGGGCCATTTGTGATCAAAACCATTTTTTCGGGTGGAGCCATGATTCTGACCACCATGGATGGTGACGACCTTCCTCACCATGTCAATGCGGACATAGTGAAAAGATACTACGCATGATTAAAGACCCTCTAGGTTGACTGGCCTAGGCAAAAGTAAGGGCTTCCAAGCGAACCAAAAGGGTCCAGGAAAAATTAGGGATGAAAACAAAAAAATTTGTACACCCGGCAAGTCAAAAACCTGAAAAGGAAGCTTGGGCAAAAAAGGTATCCCGGTGGACCGAAAACCCGAAAGGGAGGTCCAGGAAAAAGTTAGGGATTTAAAGCATATCAATATGTCCCATTGGATCACCTTGCGACCAGACCTCAGTATCAACTATCAAGCTCAAATGGCACCAACCAATCTAATCAGCTTCAGACAAGCAGCAAAGTGATGAGACACTCGAAGACATAGAGACAATAGCATAATTGAAACTCAATGGGATTATTGCACATAGTTGTTTTCTTTTCTTTGTACACAATATTGTATAGCTTTCTTTTTCACTACAACATTCTCTTACTAGAGTGCCATTTTCCTTGTACAAAAACGCCTGTTATAGGCCAACTTCAAGAAATTAATACAAATCATGTTCACAAAATCATTTGTTTATCTTTTTCTATTTTGTCTTGTAAAAACGTCCAATGATTTATTCTTGACATATCCATTTGAATATAATGGCTATTCACAAATATCTGCATAGGAAACGGAAAGACAATTTCTCGTAACTTAAGAAACAGGGGCAAAAACTAAAAAATCATGTCAAGCCCGACAGTTACTCTGTTCAGCAGGTACAGGGGCAGAGACAATTTTGAAACCAGGTCATCATTATGATCTCGTGACATCTACACTCCCTACAGAGTAAAAGGCGATTAAAGCATTGATATCGGTTTCCCTAAACAGGAGATACCTTCCCCAGCAAAGCTCCTTCAGAAAGCCTACGTCTATGTTTCCCAGCCAAATTTTATAATCGCGGGCGGTTCATAAAGTTTTCTCCCAAACAGAGTTTATTTCTATGAGTGCAGAGAAGCTTAACCCCCAACAGAGCTTATTCCTCTAGCTACGAAAGTTCATCCTCCAACAGAGTTACTCCCCCGCAGAGTTATTCTCAAGCAGAGTCTCTCCTCGGCAGAATGTTCACAAACAGAAAGGAGTAAATCCACAACATAGTTATCTCCGTTCACCATCCCCAGCGAAAGTAGAAGAACCACTTTTTCTACAACAGTCAGGAATTCAATTTTCAGTACTCTCCAACAGCAGTTAGGGATTTATTTTACCAGATTCAGATATGTCACAATAGCATTTCATATTCATACTTCATGATGTATGCATACATTTTTCATACAGCATAATCTCATTTATTTTGAGAACATCATCACGCAATACATTTCATGCATCACATATAATTAACCCTCTACCTTTTCAGGAAAGATGGTTATCATCAACAATTCCAACAATTCAAGATTAAATCCATGAAGTTATATAGGTCACATCTGCAAACAACTAACGGAAAATCAAGTCCCTGAAACCAAACGGGTCAACTAATCTACGTGATCAAATGAGGCAAGCCCTACTATCCAGGCTTTCATTTCGAAGTAACCCTACTATCCAGGTTCCTTCTCATAGCCCTACTATCCAGGCTTTCATTTTGAAATAACCCTAATATCCAGGTTCCTTCTCATAGCCCTACTATCCAAGCTTTCATTTCGAAATAACCCTACTATCCAGGTTCCTTCTCATAGCCCTACTACTCAGGCTTTCATTTCGAAGTAACCCTACTATCCAGGTTCCTTCTCATAGCCCTATTATCCAGGCTTTCATCTTGAAGTAACACTACTATCTAGGTTCCTTCTCATATCCCTATTATCCTGGCTTTCATTTCGAAGTAACCCTACTATCCAGGTTCCTTCTCATAGCCCTACTATCCAGGCTTTCATTTCGAAGTAACCCTACTATCCAGGTTCCTTCTTATAGCCCTACTATCCAGGCTTTCATTTCGAGGTAACCCTACTATCCAGGTTCCTTCTCATAGCCCTACTATCCAGGCTTTCATTTCGAAGTAACCCTACTATCTAGGTTACTTCTCACAATCCTATTATCTAGGCTTTCATTTCGAAGTAACCCTACTATCCAGGTTCCTTCTCACAGCCTTACCATCCAGGCTTTCATCTCAAAGTAACCCTACTATCCAGGTTCCTTCTCTTTTATCTCCGAACAATAGTTTACAATATTGTAAAACCTATACCCGACCAGATACAGTCGATTTCACATTTCCCCAGTAAGTCATTGTGCAGCCTGGACCCTGACTAGATAAGCAGTTCACTTCCGTCTCCTCAATCAAGAGTTAATTCCCCAGTATAGTAATGGACAACCGAAGCTCCTAGCTTCCATTTCCCAGGACATAAATCAACATTCCCTGGTGAAGTCCTCCTCAACAGCAGGTACAAGAATTATTGCAAAGGAATCTCTTATACACCCAATATATTTTTTGGATGGCATCTTTAATCCCATCTCTGACGACTCTCCATCGCCTTCCAAATGGCATTGTGATCGGTGGAAATAGAACTGACTGTTTTTGAATGCTGGTTCGCGTTTGCGTTTCGCAAAATGTCGCGGTAAGCAAGAGTCGCCACCGTCTTTTATTTTCTCCAACAAGGAAAGGACAAAAGCACAGCAAAATTCCTTTTCGAGATGTTTCTCGGTTCGGGAGGTAGATTATAGAAAGGGAAGGTGTTAGCACCCTTTCTATCTGTGGTTATCCACGGGCTCTTAGGTACTTGCTCACTATGTTTTCAAAAATGTTTTGCTTTTCTTGTGTTTGTGGGTTTAAAAAAAGTTTGTTTGAAAACATCGATTTAACTCTTGTGTCTGTCCTCAAGAGTGTATGAAGTGTTGTTTGAAAACTTTTGTCAGAAAAATGTAGGTGCGAAAAGTATTTTTGTTTTGAAAGAGCAAGTATCTAAGAACCTCTACCTACTCAAAAGAAATTAAGCTGTGTAAATATCCTTTAGACAGTACTATCCCACTATTGAAAAGTAAGTAGCACCGTCATTGGAGTTTCGGGTCAATTCGATTATAGGGACATGTGGTCACCAAAGCAATAGTAGGACGCCTTAGAGGTAACCCTAATGTCTTAGATCGTTTTTATCCGAGGCAACCGTTTTGAGGCAACTTTGATCTTTAGACAGGAGGGCGACCTCTAAAACACCCTATACTCAATGACCACGTCGAGGCAACCAAGTGAGGCGTACCCTAAGAGTGGCATGTGCGAGTGTGTCAGGTTTCATGTTTATGTTATCTTTGTACATGTTATGGTGAGCTACGATTGATTTTAATATCAGAGAAGTCTCGTCATGCATAGCCTAGTTAGCATACATCTAGCAGTTAATGGTTGCAGAAAGTAAACTAAGCTATTACAAGGCGTCGGGTATTTACATCGCCAAAAACAAACCCTTTGAAAAAGTAAATTGCGAGAAATTAAATAAAAGCGATAAAAATTCCTAATTAAAGCTATTACATCCTCGGAGCAAATACAATTATATGATAAAAAATAAATCAAGAATAATCACACGCGCGAGAAAAAATTGGATCGGAATGTTTTTTAGGGTTTTGACCCTTTTTTGAGAAAGAATGAGTTTTTTTGTTATTTTGCATTTAATTAAATTAAACCTAGACTAATTAATTAATTAAATAAAGAAAGATATTTTTTAGTTTTTTATGTTTCAAGGAAAATAGTCAAAATTGTCAAGAAACCCTAAGTCTACATTAGTTTTAGATTTATTGTGAAAAAGAGTTAAAATTAACCTAATTAACTAAATTAATTACATTAGTATTTATTTACAAAAATAATAAATTAAGGGTGAATTTAATAAATAATAATAAAAATAAATATTATATTTTAGTTTTCTGAATTTATTATGAAAAAATTAATTTGGTTAATTAACTAATAATAATAATAATTAATAATAATTAAGTGAAAAATATAAAAGAAGAAAATAAAAGAAAATAACCCAGGGGGTGTTGGCCCAATTAGGAGGTTGATTTGGAAATCTGAAGGCCCAACAATGTTCAAGCCTCTTTGACTTTCTGGAATATCCACACGCTTGTTGACTAAGGACTAGGGTAGTCCTTCAATTTTGGCCATTGGATCCAGGCTTGGAGACACCTGGCGCCTAGAAATTGAAGCATATGGTAGAACTCCTTTTTGAGACCTGCATGTGAATATATGAAACAAAATAGCACAAATGTTTTGGGGGACTGATCAAAACTTTATGAGTCTGTCAGGGTACTAACTGCAAGTATACAGTTCAGTCGTTCTAGTTTTAAAATATTATCGAACCCACAGAGACTAAGGATGAATCGCATACGATCTAATGCTACAGTTTGTTTAACTAAGCGATGAATATTTGATTTTTTTGGGGGAAACCGTTTAATTAAAAGTAATAGTACTAATTATACCGGTATGTGATAATCAGACTTAGGGAATTTGATGAATCGCTTGGCCTATAAAGTATTTCGGTAAAAGCTAATTGTTTACAAACCTGAGACATATACTCTCGTGTTTATGAAATAAGTCATGCTACTAAACCTAGTGGATGCACTTTAAATTTAATAAAACTTTTTGAAAACAATTTGAATTTAATTAATTTATTAAAACACTCTCGTGTATTTAAAAATCAATGCTTCGTTACCACTATCTGGGGTGAACCCCAGCTCTCGCATGCAGGTTCTCGCCTTAATTAATTTCCCACTCTCGTGGCAAAATCGTGTTAATTAACCTCTCACTCTCGTGACAAGGATAGTTAAATTAATCTTGGAAATTGGAAACCAGAAATTGTTTTGTAAATATTTTTGGCCAAGGTATCATTGAATTCTTTCAGTTCTTACGGTCACATACCGGTATTAATAATTTAGCCAGACATAATTAACTTAACAGCAATACAGTTTAAAATATAATACATGGCAATAATTGGCATATTATAAAAACTGAATAAATAATAATTGCAATATAAAAAACCTGGAATCAAATTTTCTATGGTAATCTTGAGGTAATACAGTAATCCAATCTTCGAGCTTGACTTGCAGTAAAAATTCGTGTTAATTCTTGAAAGAAGAATTAACACTTAAAAATAGAAACTAAGGCTTTGAATGAAAATTACAAGAAAATGAAAACAGAATTCCAAAACAAGCAAATTGGAAGATAACTGTAAAATAAAATAATATTTTCTCTGAGTAAATTTCTTCGACCCTTGAACTGTGTACTGGTACTCATATATATAGCAGGAAAAATCAGCAGTTTAATTTGAATTCTTGATGAAGTCTTCGTGGAGAAAATGCAGGAGCACTAATAGTGGTGGCAAGAAAATAGGAGACTCAGTAGAAAAAGGGAGAACGAGTTTGCCCTTCACTCCCACGTCTTTAATCCATGCATAACGGCCACTTTCACGCGCGTGACGGTCGTCACAGGTGGGTGACGGTCGTCACACGCTGAAGTGGTGCCTTACGCTCGTCAGTGTGTGTGTGACGAGCATTTCCTTATGTTGTAGGGTGTTACGCCCGTCATAGGGACGTGACGACCGTCACTGATCCAGAAGTCCAAACTTTGTATTTTTTTTAATTCTTTTTCTCTTTGTTTATCGCCTAGCCTTCTTCATGTTGTCCTTTTTCATCGGTTTGAGTCGACAAGTGTTATACCGGCAAAAAAGACAAATAATCTCGGAATAATCGGGGGTTAGACGACTTAATGAAATATAAAATCGGTAAAAAGCATGTTAAATATACGATATGTTTTCTCGTTATCAAATCCCCCCATACTTAAACCTTTGCTTGTCCTCAAGCAAATAGTCATTCGAAAGGTCGGACAAGTTTTCGTCAAGCGCATAAGCATGACATACCTTGGCTTTTTTAAGTGGTTTCGGGAAATCCTCGTTGGTTCGGCCAATACTTGAGTAAAACACTAAAGATACGCTAATGACACAAGCAATAAGCTTACCCGTAGACTTCCATTTTAAACGAGCTATCCAACAGTTCCGTTATAACTCTGCCCGGAGTTCCTCGTATCTATTTCACCCGGTTTCGTTCTGGCGCAATCACATTAAGCCCTTTGCCTTAGCACGCACGTAGTGGAGTAACCGGTTAGTGACTTTGATCCTTTACCACGGGGTCTGGTACATGAATGTGGCAACCCTACATATGTTATCCAATTTGAAGGTTGTGGGGGATCGAGCCGTAGCACGCCCTACCGAGTTCAGAACCAGATACCTCTGAACCAACCAACACTGGATTCCTTCGTTATTTGCTCAGCTCTTATATGTGCCCGTATATTTTGGTACACAAATTTTCTTTTCTTTTAGCAGCGAGATAGGAAGGATATTTTTAGAATCAGGCATCAAACACTTATATTCATCGATTCTCCACGTGGTTTGTGTCAAGACGGTACTGACTGCTAGTATAAACTACTGGGGGCTACTTCTAGAACTTGAAACTCCAGATATCGGTATAATGGTTATTGAAATGGATCGCGTAAGTAGGAAGTCCACGGTGACAGAACCGTATCGATCTTGTTATGTCGCTTTCGGCTTCCTCAACTGGGATTTGGTTAAAATAGGTATGTCGGGCTAATGCGAAAAATAAAAAAAATTTCGGTATGGCAAAATAAAGCGAAGAATTTGGATCGAGACATATCGTAAGAATTTACTAGTTTTATTAAAAGATTGAAAGGTACCTCTCCCACACAAAATCCGACATTGTCCTCAATGATGCGGTATATATGCGGGGAAGTACAATTACAAAAACAAAAGGAAAAGAAAATAAACAGAAAAATAACAAATTACATAAAAATTAGAGAAAGACTACTGGTGACCACGTCCTCTACTCCTGGTGCGGAAGCGTCTGGTAGGAGTGGCTTCAGTGTCGGTGTCTTGGAAGCCATAGGTGTTCATATCTATACTCAAGGTGTTAAGCTCTGACAGGGCCTCATCTAACCTCTCATTCATGTTGCGTTGCCCAGTCAAGATCTGAGCGTTTTGGGCGCACAGAGACTCGAATTGCTCAACTTGCCTCCTTTCAAGCGCCGCAATCATTTGATTTTGCATGTGGAGGGTGCGGAGGATGTCTTCAAGATTGATAGGAGGAGGTGCAGATGAGGATCCTGGAATGTCGTGGACAGGCGGAGCACTATCCAACTCTTCTTGTATATCGTCTGCGGCGGCTGCAGGTTGGTCTTCGTGGGCAGGTGCAGGCTCTGCGAGAACTTCAGGGTCGAACAACCGGTTTTCTCGGTTACTTGGATCGATTTGGTCCCTGTTCGGCAAAATGATATTCTGATAGACAGTATTCCTGATTACGAGGTGGAATCTGCCGTCTTCCCGCTTGTAGATGAGGTGTGCGGCTTTGCAGTGATCCAAGGTTAGCAAAGTCGGTGCCATAGAAGGCAAGGTTGCGAGAGCAACACCGTAATTCAGACCAATGGCAATTGAAGTAACCAGCCCTCCGAAATAAAAAGGTTTTCCACCTCTAGCACAAATAGAGTGGATGTGAGCAAGCAGGAACGGGGCGGCATAGAACTTTTGCCCAGTGAACGCGCAGTGTAGAAAGAAGAGTACTTGGAGTTGAGCTTATGGTTGCTGTCGCGGGCGAAGATGGTGTTACTAAGAATGCGATGGAAGTAGCGGATGGCCGGATTGTGAATGTGGGTGGCGTTGAGGTGGTCGTAGGATCCGACACGGATGTTCGTTAAACTGTGCCACAAGTTGAAAGCCTCCTCACCAAAACTATCCGGAACCCGAAAATGAGCACTTTCGTCCGAACAAAATCCCATAAGCCTCGCGATGTCGGATTGAGGCAATTGGTGCTCAACGCCAAACATGCGAAATTTTGCCACGCTTGACAGTTGGTTTGTGACACCCGGCGGTGTGAGGTAAGCAAACAAACTCAAGAACTCAAGAGTAAGAGTTTCGTAGATTGGTCTTGGTTCGCGACAGAGGTTCCACAAATCCACGCTTTATAATAATCTACGGACACTGTCGAGTAGTCCTAAACTCCGTAGGAAGTCGATGTCAACGTATCTTGTGGGTTGGAGACCTCGACGTTGAAATTTCTGAAACTTTTCTCGTTGATTCTCCCCTGGTTCGTCGATTCTGAAATTGATGGCTTGAGCGTGTGGGTTGTTTGCCATGGTGGAGGTAGGATTTGATTTGGGAATGGGAGAATGGGAGATTGTAAGGATGGTAATTTGGTGTTGGGAGTTTGGAAATTAGAAGAAAAATGGAGTGAATGGGTGGTTTTTCGTGTGGTGTGGTGATAATGGAGGAAGGAAATGGGTTTATAAGGAGGAAAGTTGGAACGGTTCCCTGCAATAGCCGTTGTGGTCTCTGTTTGCGTGACTGTCGTCACAAGGGTGTGACGCTCGTCATGAGGTAAAGAGGCGCATTATGCTCGTCACAAGGGTGTGACGGTCGTAACGCAGACAGCGTCATAAATAGATGAACGTTACAGGACTGTTGGGGAGTTGATGAGTTTATTATTTTTCTTGGTAATTGGTTTTTTTTTGAAGAATTTATATTTTTTTTTGTTTGTTTGAAATAATTTAATTAATTATTTTAATTAATTAGAGTATTAAATAAAAAGGTGATATAATAATTAAATTTGTAATGCTAATTACCAGTATAAAATGAAATAGAAATATTGCGTATAAACACAAACAGTAAATAAAACAGTAAACTGGGAAAGAAATTAAAATAAACTTTAATTGAATAAATGAATAAATTCATGACAAATTGTTTCAAAGTAACTAAAAATAAAAGAAAATGATAATATTGAAATAATAACTAAACTAAAAATCTCTCCCACACTGAAACTTAACAGTGTCCTCACTGTACGTAAAAATGCAAGAGAGAAGGTGTTGTACCCCAAAATTTGCCCTCTCTTTCTTCAGGAAATCATCTTGGATTTTCAAAGTCCCTCTGAAACAAATCCAAATTCTGAGTTATCATTTTTTGCCCAAGCAGACCATTTACAAGAGCAAGATGATCACACAAGCTCCAAAGACAACGCTTTTATCTTGAGAAAAATCAAAATCTAAGTACTGGGAATTTTTCTCTAAAAAATGAGTGTTTAAGAAAAATCAACGCTTCAGAACTACTGAACCAAACTTCAGATGGAAACGGTCAGAAGTTGCAAGCTTGGCTCAGCGAAGTCAGAAGTTGGCTCTTCAGCAGCTACATCAGCTCAATAAGAAGTTGTAAATGTGGTTCAATATGTAAGCCTCAGACAGAACATGACTCTTTCAGCAGTTACACAAGCTCAGCCAGAATTTGCTAAAGGAATGCAAAAGAAGCCAGGAAGTCTGAAGGCTCTTTCAGAACATGCTGAAATCAGAAGTTGAAAAGGTCAGAAGAGTGGGTGTTACACTGATACAGAATCTCTAAACCCAGGAGGTCCAGAAGTAAATCCAAGGGACGTATCAGAAAATCAGGAGAATCTCCAGAACTTACTAAGACAACAGGAAGCCAAGGCTAGAGCATGGTTTACGCTGTTCTTTTGAAACAGAAATGCTGATTCAACGTTGGTTTCCATTACCATAATATTGAGGTTGATAGGTCTTATCACCATTTAATGCTCATTAATGCTTCCAACCACTCCTGAACATTCACGTGTGGCTTGGGAAACGCCTTTCTGCAGATTCTGGCATGGGTCTACATGCCACCGCCCACTTAAGAGGTCACTTCTCTCCAATCCACGCCTGCTGCTGCAGCCTAGGCTGAAGGCTATCTGTTATCACAACTTCCCAGGAATTTCTGTCAAAGAACAAATTCAAACTCTGTTGGCGCTTTAATGTTCAAGGCACCCACAAGAACTTTGCCTATAAATAGAGAGTCTTTGTCCACTGAAAGAGCGCATTCAAGAAACAGAAAAATTGCTAAGAGAGAAACAGAAACCCTTAGCAAGATAGCGTTCTGAAACTCTGCCAAAATCTCCAATTGTTTCATAACTTTAAATTTCTCATCTTCAAACTTTATCCAACGCCCAGTTTTCTGTGTGAACTAAAAAAACCCTTTTCAAACTTCTGACCCTACATACGCATACACCTTCACATACCCTTTTCAAAAAGAATCTGTCCAGAACACCACCAGAGCCAAAAGCTAGCTTTCACCCACAAACCTTTCCAACAGCCAGGTAAGTACCTGCTGACCTTCATCACGCTGCTAAGCATCATCAGTTGTGCATACTCAAATAAACATAATGTAAATATCATGTTGTTGCTGTTCATATTCTGAGGATTTTCATACCTCAGAACGTTCTGAGCCAGTGTAGGACTTGCCTGTGACCTTGTTGGTTCTGCCCTCTGAAACATTTTGGCATTTGCTGGATCTGTTCCAAATATGTTTCCTGTTTTGTGGAATAACAACAAAATTGCAGATGTTCTGATTAGTATAGGGAAAAGCCAAGTGCTGACTTTGATGTTAGCACATCTGAAGCCTGTTTTGCTGTCAATGATATCAGAACCTCTGAGAGTTATTGCCTTTCCAACAGAATCAGAACTTCTGGTTTCTCCACTAACAAACTTCTGTCTTGCAGCGCAGGGGAGTCAGAACTTCTGATTTCCCCACTAACAGGGTTCTATTTTGCAGGTGCCAGAGTCAGAAGTTCTGACTCATACAGTTTAACCATGAGGTTGATCATCTGGCAGCGGATCTGAGTCAGAACTTCTGATGACCTCTCAGCAGCGCGCTGGCTCCCTCTCTCTCTCTATATCTTGTTTTTTGCTATTTTCTTTTTTGTCTATTTTTCTCGTTGAACCCCCCATGTACAAACGTGTACCCCCACTCCCTAATTGTTGTAATAGCGTAGGATTTTATGTTTCCGCTTCTTATTGCTAGTAATTAGGACGTGTATGGCAAGACAAAATCAATCAAATAGAAAATCCTAATTCAAAGAAGAAGAAAAAACTCTTGTATGCAATAAAACACACTTGCACACTAACACCCCTAGGGTATTCCACTTGTTGCCTACAATACTGGGCCATATTGCATGTTAGGTCTCTTTGGGCAAAACAAACAATCAAACAATCAAATGATCATAGTCCCTCGATGACGCTTTCGAAAGTTGCCTAAAAAATGATCAAGTCCCTCAAAGAAAAAATTGCCCAAAGATACTTGGCACCATTGCAATTATGGTCTAAACGATGACCCGCGCCCGTCCCTTTCACGTCCTAACACAAGATTGTCCACCAAATGCAATGGTGGAAAAAAATTGTTAAAAGGGTTAAAACATAGCAAAAATCTTTGAAGAACTTTAGGGTAGATAGCTCTTAAGTACTTGTCAACTTGCAAAACAAAACACTTGCCTATTTTCAAACCACACATCACTACACTTTCAAAACAAACTTCAAAAACAAATGAAAACCTTTTCAAAAGACATACACCTTTGTATACATCCCAACATGGATCATTACAAAGGTTGCCACCACATCGGCTTTCTTTTCAAAACATTTTCAAACCCACACACACAAAGCACAAATTCAAACAATTGAAAATTAAGGCAAGTTGATCTAAGCAAGTAACTAAGAGCCCATGGATAACCATGGATAGAAAGGGTGCTAATACCTTCCCTTTCTATAATCTACTCCTCGAACCCAAGAAAACATCTCAAAGGTTTTTGCTGTGCTTTTTAAACCTTTCCTTAGGATAAAATAAAAAGTCGGTGGCGACTCTTGCTCAACGGAAACATTTGCGAAAACAAACGCAAAACCATAGTCAGTTCTCCCACCGTATCACAGAACTGGCGACTCTGCTGGGGAGAATTTTAAAGTGGAGTAACCTTAGGGCTTAGATCACCCTCTTGCATGACTAATTGTTTGTTTTGATTGCTTTACATCTTGGCTCTATTGTTTGGGTTTGCAATCCTACACCCGGATTTTTGGGAAACATTCATAGATAGCAATACGTTGTGGAAACTGTGCGGGGTATACCGAAACGGTCGAAGCAATATCTATATTAGTGCGACATATTTGTGAGTACCGGTAACCCTTGAGTTCAATCAAGGAGAGTACGGGGCCGCTGAGTGATGTCACTAAGCACTAATGACCTAGAACCTTACTTGACCATCTTGGCCTTTTATTAGGGGTAGTGAGATGACCGGCTTTGGTGCAGTCCGAAGTTGGTAGATACTCGATACTACACTCATTGAGGGTTGTTTTCTTGGAATATTTTGGTCGCTAGTTAAGTGGCTAAACCGAAACAATGAACAATGAAAACAATCCAGTGATATTGAGCTCCTTAGAACCCGGTTACTATTTATAGGACAGGTTTTTAAGCCAACTACACTCAAGAGGGTACTTACCTATGAAACCTCATGCAAGCCTGAAACTAGGGTTATGGTGTGATTTGCTTGTACATATTTTTTGTGCATACATCATAAACATCATGAAGCATCATATGCATTCACTAACCATTTCAAGGGTTTGGACCTTCATCATTGTTCTTGTTTTGTAGGTCATGGAAATTCCTCGCAGAAATACCATCCAAGTCAACCTTGTGAGAATCTCTCCTCAACTCAAGGAGCTCACCTCAAGAATTCCGGAAAGCTCATCCTTCAGTGAAAGACATGGTAGACTGCTCAGCTTAGTCAACACCAACATTGAAGAAGACATGATGAAAGTGCTATTCCAGTTCTTTGACCCTCTTCACCACTGTTTCACTTTCCCTGATTACCAGTTGGTGCCCACTTTGGAGGAGTTTTCTCAACTCCTAAGAATCCCTATCCTTAATCAACTACCCTTCAACGGTACAGAAAAGGAACCAAAGCCGGAAGATGTTGCTCGAGCATTACATCTACAGCCATCTGAAATCAAGGGGCATTGGGAAACTAGAAGCGGTGTCAAAGGCTTCTTAGCAAAATTCTTGTTTGAGAAGGCACAAGAGTGTTGGAATTCATTGGACCTACAAGCCTTTGAAGAGATTGTGGCACTCCTTATCTATGGGTTGGTTTTGTTCCCAAATCCTGACCAGCTTATAGAGGTTAACGCCGTCAAAATCTTCTTGTCCAGAAATCCAATACCAACATTGCTTGGGGACATTCTTCACTCATTTTACACACGAACAATGAGAAAGAGGGGTGTTCTCATGTGTTGTACTCCTCTCCTTGCAAGGTGGTTTATTTCGCACCTTCCACAATCTGTCTTGAAGAATGACCAAGGCTCAAGGTGGTCCCAACGGTTGATGACTCTTACTCACTCTGATGTACATTGGTGTTCTCGGTCCAGAGAAAATGTCATCATCATCGATCGTTATGGAGAGTTTCCTAATGTTCCTTTACTTGGAATTAGAGGAGGTATCACCTACAACCCTTGCCTAGCTTTGAGGCAATTTGGATATGCACGGAGGGATGGACCTCATGACATGCTGATTCCTGACCTAGTTTTTGACTTCGACAACGATGCGCAAGGACTTCGCCAAAGATTCATCAGAGCTTGGGGAAGACCCAACAAGGTTGATAGCAAGACTCTGGGACACAAAAACTCCATCCCTCTTGAGCCTTATCTCAGGTGGGTACGAGCCCGAGCCCAAAGTTTAATGATGCCTTATCCTCATGTACTCCCGGTGATTAAAGAGCCCGTCAATGAAGGAGAGGTTCCCTACACCATCCTACATTCTGACATGCCTACATCGTGGGAAGAAATGCAGAAAAGTAGGATTCAGCTCAAGGAGGAACAGAACACTTTTGAAGCCAGCTTCTACGCTAGCGAAAAGAAGGTTCTAGAGCTTACCCGCCGACTCCATGAGCAAGAGACTCTCAACACCTACATTGCGCCAAAGAGGATGCGCAACGTCTTTTTGCCTTGAGAAGTTGTTTTTGTAATATTTGGCCCATGGGGAATTTATGTACTAACAAATTTCTTCTTATTAATATGACGTGCGTTCCTTTTTGTCTACAACAATTTTGAATATTCTAAATCCTTGAATGCATTGCATACATAAGCATACCATTCATCATGTGCATAAGCAGGTCTCACGCCAGGTTTCCTTATCTGTCTGCTGTTTATTTCAGTAGGATGGATCTCGAGCAAACAGTCAAAGACCTACAAGCTCAAAATGCACAGTTCCAGCAACTCCTGATGACCTTGGCTAAGGGTCAGGAGGATATCAAGACCCAATTAGGGAATAAAGACCCAGTGAAGAAGAAGAAAAAGAGACTCGGGGTGGCTACATTAGGGAGAAGATTTGACGGAGAGGCCAGGAGGGTGCTTGAATTTCCTCCTACTTCTGATGAAGGGACCAGTAAAAAGGGTGGGGCTGCGGTACCTTCCGAGTCCGATGCGGAAGAAGAAGAGGAGGTTGAAGAGGATGAAGACTACTCTGATCAGCAATACCCTCCAGCTGATGATAAATACAAAGGTTTAGAAGACAGGTTGGCCGCCATGGAGCTACAGAGAGTACCGGGTTTGGATTTTGAAGACTTGGGTTTGGTTGCCGGGATTGTGATTCCCCCAAAATTCAAAGTGCCAGTTTTTGTGAGGTATGATGGGCTGTCTTGTCCAAAAATGCATCTCAGGTCCTACGTGAGAAAGATCCAACCCTATACGGTAGATAAAAATCTTTGGATCCATTTCTTTCAAGACAGCCTTTCTGGAGCTCAATTGGAGTGGTTTTATCAACTAGAGGGAACCAGCGTCAGAAATTGGGAAGACTTGGCCACCGCCTTTTACAAACAATACCAGTACAATTCTGATCTCGCTCCTACGCGTGCCCAACTTCAGGGTATGTCTATAGGAACGGGCGAAGGGTTCAAAGAATATGCACAAAAATGGAGAGATTTGGCTGGCAGGGTGCAGCCTCCATTGACTGATCGTGAGCTGGTTGATATGTTTCTAGGGACTTTGTCTGGTCCATTTTTCAATCATTTGGTTGGTAATTCCTCCGCTGGGTTTACGGATTTGATTCTGGCGGGAGAAAGAATAGAAGCTGGCATCAGGTCAGGAAAGATACAAAAAGCTGCCTCCGCAAGTACTGAGAAGAGGCCTTTCAAGAAAGAAGCAAGTGCAGTCTATGGTCCTAGAAGACAAGTCAAGCCAGAAAACCGCCAAGCCGTCAATGCCTTGGTCATTTCAAAGCCTGTTGCTGCTCCTTAGCAGTACAATCAACAAAGAGGTGAAAGGCCCAAGAGACAGTATACTCGACTGAGTATGACCTTGTCACAAATCTTACCGCAACTGTTATCAACCAACTTGGTGTCCATCAAAGAGGCTCCTAAGGTCGTGAATATTGCATCTCCTAAGTATAACCCAAGTGCCCGTTGTGCTTATCATTCTGATAGCCCCGGGCATACTACTGATGATTGCTGGGCCTTGAGAAATAAGGTGCAAGACCTTATCGATGCGAAGGAAATTCAGCTTGAGGCGCCTGAGAGGCCAAATGTTGTAACTGCTCCTATGCCCCAGCATAGAGTAAATGTCGTCGAAGAATATTTGTATGCTGTTTCGGTGAATGATGTTGCTACCCCTCTATTGACTGTTAAGAGGAACCTACTACTAGCCGGTTTATTTCCGGGCTGTAGCAAGGGTTGCCTCCTGTGTGCTGTTATCCCTACCAGTTGTCCGTTGCTGAAATCAGGCATCCAAAGCCTGATGGACAGCAAAGAAATTCTATTCAAGAAAATTGTTGTTCCATTTGTTTCCGCTGAAGAAGTATCTGTCGTCACAATTTTCAAAAAATCTACCAAAGCTCCCCCGAGGAGGCCAGTCCAAATTATGTCTGCTGCACCCATTACTATTACTGTTCCGGGGCCCCTCCCCTACGAATCTAACAAGGCTGTCCCATGGCATTATGGGGAAGACGTGTATGTGCTTAAGGTGAAGCAGGAGTTCAACACCAATACCGGTATCAGTAACATCACTGGTCCCGCCAAGATTACCCGTAGTGGCAGGCTCTTCTCGCCTGACATTGCACCGCCAGTTATCCGAAAACCTCTTACCATCACACCCGCAAGTGTGCATGTTCCGAATCATGTTCATGTGTCTACTACTGCCGTCGAGTCCTCTGATACTCGGGGCAAAGAAGTTGCTACCGATTTGCCTTCCAGGACGGAGGCACCAAAAAAGACTGCTGTTGAAGCCTCCCAACAAGAAATGGAGGAAATCCTTAAAATCATTAAAAAGAGTGACTTCAATGTTGTTGAAAAGTTGGGGCATACCCCCTCCAAAATCTCTATGCTATCTTTGCTGCTATGCTCAGAGGCCCACGCTAAGGCCCTGATTTCATTTCTGAAAACGGCCCATGTGCCGCAAGAGACCTCTGCAGATCAATTCACTGACTGTGTGGCTAATTTGACAGCTGACAATGGCTTGGGGTTCTCGGATGCTGACCTTACCGCCAAAGGGAAAAATCACAATGATGCCCTGCATGTCTCTATAGAATGCAGGGGCACTACTCTCGCACACGTGTTGGTGGACACCGATTCTTCCCTGAATGTTTTGCCCAAGAAGGCCTTAGATCGGTTGGATTGCGAGGGTCTGGAATTGAAACCTAGTAACATCATTGTTAGAGCCTTCGACGGTTCTAAGAGGATGGTGCATGGTGAGGTAGACATTCCTATCTGTGTGGGTTCCCAAGTCTTCGACTCGAAGTTCTACGTGATGGATATTCGTCCATCTTATTCCTGCTTGTTGGGTCGACCCTGGATTCACAAGGCTGGGGCAGTGACATCCACTCTACACCAAAAGCTCAAATACCCTGTCAAAGGGAAGATTGTTACTGTGCAGGGCGAGGAGGAATACATGGTTAGTCACTTGAATTCATTCTGGTATATCGAGATGGACGGGGAGTTTATTGAAACCCCTTTTCAGCATTTTGAGGAGGTACCTCCAACGTTGGCATCAGCTGAAGCAGTGGTTGAAGAAGACTTTCCTCTGAAGATGGCGTCCTTGAAAGATGCCCGGGCTGTAATCGAGAAAGGCAAATGTGCAAACTGGGGTCAGCTTCCTGACTTCACTCAAAAGACCGACAAGTTTGGGCTGGGCTTCACTGCGGAGGCTCAGAGGGTTGTGCGCAAAGAGTGAATGTTATCGAGGAAGACGTAGAGGAAGCAGAATTTGACAGTTGGATCTATCCAACCACCAACAACGGACCAAGCAACTGGACGGAAAAGGATTTTACACCTATTACATTTGTCACGCAGTAATTAACTCTTTTTATTTTCAATTTGTAACAAACAATGTGTTAACCTTTTTTGGCTTGGTGTCCTACCCGGGGCATCGTAGCTCCATTTTGTGAGGGCTTTTTGTATGACATTTCCATATATCATTAATCAAAACATTGGACGTTTGTTGCATTTCAAATCTTGCGCTATTTTTCTTTCTGTGTTATATATTGCAAAACAGCTATATTTACACACACTCACTCATACAGGTTTCAATCCACTCTAGATCTCACTGGTAACAGCTCTGCTACCACCAGTTATGACTTCGAGAATCTGATCAACTTTGCCGAAGACGAAGGTGAAGATGATTGCAAAGTGCCTGGTGAACTCGCAAGGCTGCTACTCCAGGAAGAGAGGGCCATTCAGCCGCATGAAGAGCCCGTGGAAACAGTGAACCTAGGTACTGAGACAGATAGAAAAGAAGTCAAGATCAGTGCCAATCTAGAGCTCAGCTTGAAGCAACGATTGATCCAGATGCTACATGACTACATGGAGATCTTTGCTTGGTCATACGAAGACATGCCTGGTTTGGATGCCGACATTGTCGTTCATCACCTGCCCACCAAGGAAGACTGCCCACCGGTAAAGCAAAAGGTCCGCCGTATGCACCCAGAGATGTCCGAAAAGATCAAAGCTGAGGTTATGAAGCAATTCGATGCCGGGTTTCTAGCAGTGACTTCTTATCCTCAATGGGTTGCCAATGTAGTGCTAGTGCCGAAGAAGGACGGTAAGGTCAGAATGTGTGTCGACTACAGGGATTTGAACAGGGCAAGCCCCAAGGATGATTTCCCTCTGCCTCACATCGACGTTCTTGTTGACAATACTGCTCAACACAAGGTGTTCTCCTTCATGGATGGCTTTTCAGGGTATAATCAGATCAAGATGGCTCCGGAAGATATGGAAAAGGCTACCTTTGGGACTCAGTGGGGCACCTTCTGTTACAAGGTCATGCCATTCGGGTTGAAAAATGCTGGGGCAACCTACCAACGCGCCATGGTTGCTTTATTTCATGATATGATCCATCATGAGATTGAGGTATATGTTGATGATATGATTGCAAGGTCCCAAACCGAGGAGGAACACCTTGATCATCTGCGGAAGCTGTTTGACCGACTGAAGTTGTACAAGCTGAGGTTGAACCCAAACAAATGCACCTTTGGGGTGAGGTCTGGAAAATTACTAGGTTTCATTGTAAGCGACAAGGGTATTCAGGTGGACCCTGCCAAGGTGAAAGCCATACAAGAGATGCCGACTCCCAAGACAGAGAAAGAAGTCAGAGGCTTTCTGGGACGACTGAATTACATTTCCCGATTCATCTCACATCTAATTGTTACCTGTGAGCCAATCTTCAAATTGCTGAAGAAAGATCAAGTAGTACGTTGGAACAATGAATGTCAGGCTGCTTTCAAAAAGATAAAGGAATATCTCCAAGAGACACCCATTATTATGCCTCCAGTGGAAGGGAGACCTCTGATACTATACTTGACATTGCTTGATAATTCAATGGGGTGTGTGATGGGGCAGCATGACGAGTCTGGCAGAAAAGAGCACGCTATTTATTACCTAAGCAAAAAGTTTACCGACTGTAAGTCTCGATACTCACTGCTCGAGAAAACTTGCTGCGCTCTGGTATGGGCTGCTCGCCGGCTGAGACAGTATATGTTGACTCACACTACGCTGTTGATTTCAAAGATGGATCCCATCAAGTACATATTCGAAAAGCCTGCTCTGTCTGGAAGAATAGCAAGATGGCAAATGATCTTGACGGAATATGATATCCAGTACACGACTCAGAGAGCAATCAAAGGAAGTGTACTGGCAGATCATCTGGCACACCAACCTGTGGACGATTACCAATCCTTAAACTTTGAATTTCCAGACGAAGATATCATGGTAGTAACAGATTGTGAAGTACCTGGACCGGATGAAGGACCTGAGGAAGGATCCCGATGGTCTATGCATTTTGACGGAGCCTCCAACGCTTTGGGTAACGGTATCAGCGCTGTAATCATATCCCCCAAAGGTACTCATACTCCACTCACTGCCCGACTATGTTTCAACTGCACCAACAACATGGCGGAGTATGAGGCATGTATCATGGGTCTTCAAGCTGCAATAGACCTAAGGATAAAGTTTCTGAGTGTCTTCGGAGATTCCGCTCTCGTGATCAATCAGATCAAAGGCGAGTGGGATACGAAACACCCAAATCTTATTCCTTACAAGGAGTATGTGTTGACTTTGCTTCCCCACTTTGAAGAGATAACTTTTGAACACTTCCCAAGAGAGGAGAATCAGTTAGCGGACGCACTAGCTACGATGTCTTCAATGTTCAAAGTCAAATAGGACAATGAGGCTCCCCGAATCATTATCTGGAAGTTGGACGAACCTGCATACTGCTACGATCTTGAGGCCGAAGAAGTGACTGAAAAACCCTGGTATCATGAGGTGAAGAGATACTTGGAAGCTCAGGAATACCCTGAAGGTGCATCTGTCAACAATAAGAAGTTCATGAGAAGATTTGCGGAAAAATTCTTCCTCAGCAACGACATTCTCTACAAACGGAATCATGATTCTACTCTACTGCGTTGTGTGGATAAAACTGAAGCAGAGAAGATCATGATGGAATTGCACGAGGGTACATTCGAAACACATTCCAGTGGACACACCATGGCAAAAAAAATCCTTAGGGCAGGATATTTCTGGTCCACAATGGAAGCCGACTGTTACCGACATTCTCGAACTTGTCATAAATGCCAGATCTATGCTGATAAAGTGCATATCCCTTCGGTCCCTCTGAACGTCTTGACGGCACCTTGGCCTTTTGCAATGTGGGGCATCGATATGATCGGCGAGATCCGACCGATGGCATCCAACGGACATCGCTTCATTTTGGTAGCAATTGATTATTTCACGAAGTGGGTTGAAGCAGCTTCCTACGCCACGGTAACCAAGAGCGTCGTGGCACGTTTCATTCGGCATAACCTGATCTGTCGGTACGGTGTTCCGGAAAGGATCATTACGGACAATGGTACCAATCTTAACAACAAGATGATCAATGAGCTCTGCGAGCAATTCAAAATACAGCACCACAACTCTTCTCCTTACCGACCGAAGATGAATGGGGCTGTAGAAGCAACTAAAAAGAATATCAAGAAAATTGTGTAGAAGATGACAGTGACCTACAAAGATTGGCACGAAATGTTACCGTTTGCTCTTCATGGGTACCGTACCTCAGCAAGAACGTCAACCGGGGCAACACTCTTTCCCTTGGTCTATGGCATGGAGGCAGTCTTGCCAATTGAAGTCCAGATACCCTCTCTCCGGATAATGAAGGATGCAGACTTGAGTGAAGATGACTGGACCCAGACTCGACTTGATCAATTAAACCTAATTGACGAAAAGAGACTCACTGCTATTTGTCACGGTCAAACGTATCAAAAACGGATGATCAGGGAATTTAACAAGAAAGTCAGACCACAAGAGTATCAAGTTGGGGACCTGGTAATCAAGCGCATCATCCTTCCTCAAAGTGATCCCCGGGGCAAATGGACCCCTACATACGAAGGGCCATTTGTGGTTAAACATGTGTTCTCAGGAGGAGCCATGATTCTAACTACCATGGATGGTGACGACCTTCCTCACCCCGCCAATGCAGACATAGTAAAAAGATACTACGCATGAATAAAGGACCCGCTAGGTTGACATACCTAGGCAAAAATAAGGGCTTCCCGGCGAACCAAAAGGCTTCGGGCAAAATAAGGGATGAAATGAAAAAAATCTGTACACCCGGCAAGTCGAAAACCTGAAAAGGCGGCTTGGGCAAAAATGGGTATCCCGGTGGACCGAAAACCCGAAAGGGCGGTCCGGGCAAAAGTTAGGGATAAAAGCGTAACACTATGTCTCATTGGATCACCTTGCATCCAGAATTCGGCATCAACTATCTGGCTCAGACTTCGGCATCGATCAATCAGCTTCATCTTCAACTAAGCAGCAAAGTGATGAGACACTTGAAGACATAAAGGTGATAGCAGAGTTGGAACCCAGTGGGAATTTTGTGCACATGGCTGTTTTGTTTTCTTTTTCAAAATTGTATAAACTTTATGATATTCGGTGGCGTTCTCTTACTAGGACGTCAGCCTCTTGTACAAAAAACGCCTATTTACAGGCAAACCTCAAAATCAATACAAATTCACTTTTCCAAACAAATTGCCAATTGTTTTTCCTTTTTCTGTTTTGTCTTGCGAAGAACGTCCAATGTTCATTTTTGATATATGCATTTGACATTAAATTGCTGATTCATAAATGCTTGCATACGAAACAAAAGACTAATTACAGGTGACATCAGAAATAGGGGCAATATAGAGTTGTCTAGGCAGTCTAGTTGCTCTATCCGCCAAGGTACCAAGGTAGATTTAACTGAAGAATATGATCAGGTTATCCCAACTCCCCACAGAGTAAGACAAGTTTCAGCAATACTCTACCCAGGAAGAGTTAGTCTATCATCAGCCCTACAACAGGCACCCTATTCCCCTAGCAAGTCAGCAACACTCTCCCCAAGCAGAGTTAGTCTACAGCCAGCCTAAAGGAAGTTGGGTAACCTCAGAAGATATCAATATCCCCCAGTGGGGTATAGGCATTTCATCAGCAAGCATCCCCGGCAGTCTTAATCTAAGATTGTTCCCCGGCGGTATACAGACATTCAAAATTTCCCCAGGAGAGTCCAATCCAAAAGTTTCTCCAGGAAAGTGGAATTCATCTCCCCAGCAGGAAGCTTATCCCCTGCAGGGTACAGACGTCTCTCCTGAGCTTTATTCAAAGTTATTCCCCACAAGGGCTTATAACTGGGTTATCCTCAGCTAATTACCACGGAAGATCGTCCTCGACAAAGTTCTTCCTATCCCCAGTGGAGTCCATCATTGAAATCCTCAGTGAAGCTCTCGTCGAACCTCAGCGAAGTATCTCTTCCTACAGAGCAATTCCCCGCAGAGTAATCTCTCTAACAAGTTTATTCCTCAACGGAGACATCTTCTCCTACCGGTGTATTCTTGCAACCGTCATCCCCAGCGGAAACGAAGAGCTCTACTCTTCAACGTCAGCCCAGGATTCAATTCCACGACCGATCGTCAAGGATTTATTTTCCTAGACAAAAATACACTCATAAACATTTCACATTTCATACATCTTGCTTACATACATGATAAAGTGCATACAACACTATCTCATTTTGAACGTCATAACATCATGCATGTCATACATCATGACATTGCATATAGCTGATGTTTTATCTTTTCAGGAAAAAGACAACTACCTTCAACTGTCACAGTTTCCAGATTTGATTCCTGTATCTAGCCAGGGCACATCTGTGAGTGATCAATTTCCAGATTCGATTCCTGTATCTAGCCAGGGCACATCTGAAGAGTTTGAAGATTCGATTCCTGTATCCACCCAGGGCATATCTATCAACTACAACAATTCCAGATTCGATTCCTGTATCTAGCCAGGGCACATCTGAAGAGTTTGAAGATTTGATTCCTGTATCCAGCCAGGGCATATCTATCAACTACCACAATTCCATATTCGATTCCTGTATCTAGCCAGGGCACATCTGAAGAGTTTGAAGATTCGATACCTGTATGTAGCCAGGGCATATCTGTTGACGACTATTTCCATATTCGATTTCTGTATCCAGCCAGGGCATATCTGTGAGCAATCGATTATAGATTCGACACCTGTATCTAGCCAGGGCATATCTGCATGAGGAGATCGAAGATCAAACACCTGTAACAAGCCAGGAAAACATCTTTCTTTCTCAAAATACACAAGTTCTCGCTAAGGAATCTCTTACGCGATCAACACTTCCAAATGGCATCTATAAGCCCATTCCCGACAAGGTTCTGTCACGTCTTCAGATGGCATCTATAAGCCCATCCCCTATCCACCATCTCTCCAAATGGCATCTATAAGCCCATTCCCGCCATCACATTGCTGATACTCTACTATGCGAGTGCAAATTTCCGGGCACTCTAGTGTCCAATCTCCTTTTACCTTCGAGTCGCGAAAGGCAAACTTGCCAATCTAACTCTTCAGGTTCAAGAAGATTGAACAGGGGCAACTGTTGTACCCCAAAATTTGCCCTCTCTTTCTTCAGGAAATCATCTTGGATTTTCAAAGTCCCTCTGAAACAAATCCAAGTTCTGAGTTATCATTTTTTGCCCAAGCAGACCATTTACAAGAGCAAGATGATCACACAAGCTCCAAAGACAACGCTTTTATCTTGAGAAAAATCAAAATCTAAGTACTGGGAATTTTTCTCTAAAAAAATGAGTGTTTAAGAAAAATCAACGCTTCAGAACTTCTGAACTAAACTTCAGATGGAAACGGTCAGAAGTTGCAAGCTTGGCTCAGCGTAGTCAGAAGTTGGCTCTTCAGCAGCTACATCAGCTCAATCAGAAGTTGTAAATGTGGTTCAATATGTAAGCCTCAGACAGAACATGACTCTTTCAGCAGTTACACAAGCTCAGCCAAGAATTGCTAAAGGAATGCAAAAGAAGCCAGGAAGTCTGAAGGCTCTTTCAGAACATGCTGAAATCAGAAGTTGAAAAGGTCAGAAGAGTGGGTGTTACACTGATACAGAATCTCTAAACCCAGGAGGTCCAGAAGTAAATCCAAGGGACGTATCAGAAAATCACGAGAATCTCCAGAACATACTAAGAAAACAGGAAGCCAAGGCCAGAGCATGGTTTACGCTGTTCTTTTGAAACAGAACTGCTGATTCAACATTGGTTTCCATTACCATAATATTGAGGTTGATAGGTCTTATCACCATTTAATGCTCATTAATGCTTCCAACCACTCCTGAACATTCACGTGTGGCTTGGGAAACGCCTTTCTGCAGATTCTAGCATGGGTCTACACGCCACCGCCCACTTAAGAGGTCACTTCTCTCCAATCCACGCCTGCTGCTGCAGCCTAGGCTGAAGGCTATCTGTTATCACAACTTCCCAGGAATTTCTGTCAAAGAACAAATTCAAACTCTGTTGGCGCTTTAATGTTCAAGGCACCCACAAGAACTTTGCCTATAAATAGAGAGTCTTTGTCCACTGAAAGAGCGCATTCAAGAAACAGAAAAATTGCTAAGAGAGAAACAGAAACCCTTAGCAAGATAGCGTTCTGAAACTCTGCCAAAATCTCCAGTTGTTTCATAACTTTAAATTTCTCATCTTCAAACTTTATCCAACGCCCAATTTTCTGTGTGAACTAAAAAAACCCTTTTCAAACTTCTGACCCTACATACGCATACACCTTCACATACCCTTTTCAAAAAGAATCTGTCCAGAACACCACCAGAGCCAAAAGATAGCTTTCACCCACAAACCTTTCCAACAGCCAGGTAAGTACCTGCTGACCTTCATCACGCTGCTAAGCATCATCAGCTGTGCATACTCAAATAAACATAATGTAAATATCATGTTGTTGTTGTTCATATTTTGAGGATTTTCATACCTCAGAATGTTCTGAGCCAGTGTAGGACTTGCCTGTGACCTTGTTGGTTCTGCCCTCTGAAACATTTTGGCATTTGCTGGATCTGTTCCAAATATGTTTCCTATTTTGTGGAATAACAACGAAATTGCAGATGTTCTGATTAGTATAGGGAAAAGCCAAGTGCTGACTTTGACGTTAGCACATCTGAAGCCTGTTTTGCTGTCAATGATATCAGAACCTCTGAGAGTTATTGCCTTTCCAGCAGAATCAGAACTTCTGGTTTCTCCACTAACAAACTTCTGTCTTGCAGCGCAGGGGAGTCAGAACTTCTGATTTCCCCACTAACAGGGTTCTGTTTTGCAGGTGCCAGAGTCAGAAGTTCTGACTCATACAGTTTAACCAAGAAGTTGATCATCTGGAAGCGGATCTGAGTCAGAACTTCTGATGACCTCTCAGCAGCGCGCTGGCTCCCTCTCTCTCTCTCTATATATCTTGTTTTTTGCTATTTTCTTTTTTGTCTATTTTTCTCGTTGAACCTCCCATGTACAAACGTGTACCCCCACTCCCTAATTGTTGTAATAGCGTAGGATTTTATGTTTCCGCTTCTTATTGCTAGTAATTAGGACGTGTATGGCAAGATAAAATCAATCAAATAGAAAATCCTAATTCAAAGAAAAAAAACTCTTGTATGCAATAAAACACACTTGCACACTAACACCCCTAGGGTATTCCACTTGTTGCCTACAATACTGGGCCATATTGCATGTTAGGTCTCTTTGGGCAAAACAAACAATCAAACAATCAAATGATCATAGTCCCTCGATGACGCTTTCGAAAGTTGCCTAAAAAATGATCAAGTCCCTCAAAGAAAAAATTGCCCAAAGATACTTGGCACCATTGCAATTATGGTCTAAACGATGACCCGCGCCCGTCCCTTTCACGTCCTAACACAAGATTGTCCACCAAATGCAATGGTGGAACAAAATTGTTAAAAGGGTTAAAACATAGCAAAAATATTTGAAGAACTTTAGGGTAGATAGCTCAAGTACTTGTCAACTTGCAAAACAAAACACTTGCCTATTTTCAAACCACACATCACTACACTTTCAAAACAAACTTCAAAAACAAATGAAAACCTTTTCAAAAGACATACACCTTTGTATACATCCCAACATGGATCATTACAAAGGTTGCCACCACATCGGCTTTCTTTTCAAAACATTTTCAAACCCACACACACAAAGCACCATTTCAAACAATTGAAAATTAAGGCAAGTTGATCTAAGCAAGTAACTAAGAGCCCATGGATAACCATGGATAGAAAGGGTGCTAATACCTTCCCTTTCTATAATCTACTCCTCGAACCCAAGAAAACATCTCAAAGGTTTTTGCTGTGCTTTTTAAACCTTTCCTTAGGATAAAATAAAAAGTCGGTGGCGACTCTTGCTCAACCGAAACATTTGCGAAAACAAACGCAAAACCATAGTCAGTTCTCCCACCGTATCACAGAAGGAAATGAATAACAATGGCAATTCTAGCCACGGGGAGGTGGAAACAAATGCTGATGCATGTAGTCCAACTGATCAGTCACCAAGTCCATGAAGGTTATGAAGTCCACCCTGAGAGAAGTTAGCTCGCCCCGCATGTCCGTAATTGCCTCATGTAGGGAGTCCAGGGTAACAGCAGGTGGAGGTGGAGTGGTATCAGGAGCATGGGTCGCGGTCTCAGCGGAAGTAGCCTGTTGTTCCCAAGGATCAAGGAGATCATGGTATCCTGGCGGTGTAGCAAGATCTTCTTCAGCATTAGCAGTGTTGGGAACCTCATAAATGTCAACTGTAGATGGTGAGGAGGGTGGTGAAGCAGGATGGTGAAGGTCAAACAGCCAGTTATCTTGGTTATGCACACTGGTTCTTGGGTCCGGAAGCTTAAAATGGTGGATGATCTGATGATTAACTAGCAGGTCAAACTGATCTGGTCCAAGGTTTCCGATCATGCTAGTGTTGAAACAAAATGCAATGTCCATCGGCTTTATTCCATAAAGCGGAGCAGAACCAAGCATAGGCCGACGGAGTCCAATTGCATTAGACAGCATGGTAACTAACCCACCCAACAAGATCGGTGCATTTGGAGTCTGGATGATCCGCTCCATATTAGCGAGCATATAAGCTGCACCGTTCACAAGACGGTTCTGGGATGCACAATACATAATAAACAGCTCATCGCGGGATACAGACGTGACATTTTGTTGTTTGCCAAAGATAGTGTGGGCTATGATCTTGTAGAAATACCTGATAGCCGGGTTATGAATTCATTCAGAGTACAGATCTGACGGCTCGGGATGGTTAATACCACCAATGCTCCCCCAGAAATAGTCAAGCTCAGATACGGGCAAATGGTTCTCCTGTGTCATACTGATAACATCGGGTCCAAAAGGGAACCCAAGCAGCTGGCTAAACTCCCGCAGGTTGTAAGTGTAATCCATGTTAAACATTCTGAATGTGATCAACCCACGGTTGAATCCCATTCCATGATTTGGAATGAAACTCAAGGTGCTGAGAAACTCAAGAGTCAGCCTTTTGTAGGTACAGAACCTTCGACGGATAGGAGCAGTGTCCCAACCAAGGGCAGCCATAGCATGATCATCTGCGTATATAGTAGGACACATCTCCCGTTCACCCAGGTCTGCAAACCGTCTTCTCTGGTGTCGGCTTCGCAATTTGACATTCATGAAGTTTGCACAATCCATAGCGCGAAATGTGAAAGTAAAAGAATTACCCCCCTGAAAATATTTGATAAATGTTTGAAAGAAAAGGAATTAAGTAAGTATTTTCGGGTTAGGAAATTGCCAAAGTTAAATTAAAAAGAAAAAGAAAGATGAAAGGGAGAAATAAAAACAGAAGAAAAATAGAAAGGAGTAAGAAATGCAATCATGAAAATGTTTTAAAGATTAAGAAAAAGAAAAGAAAAATAAAAGCATGTTAAAGCAGAAAAAATAATTAAAGTAAAAACATGGGTTGCCTCCCACGAAGCGCCTTTATTTTATGTCGACGTCTCGACAGTAAATACCTATTCAGTTAGGTAGCGGGGTAGGCGGCTCACTTAACTGAAGATAAGCCGAGAAGTCGATATTTCCGATGTTAAAATAGTGCTTTAAGCGCTGGCCATTAACTATGAATGGTTCGATAGAACTACCTTTAATTTCTATCGCACCACTTGGGAAAACCTTGTTAATTTCGAACGGTCCGGACCATCTGGAACGTAATTTTCCCGGGAAAAGTTTTAGTATAGAGTTGAATAGGAGTACGATGTCTCCTTCCTTAAAGTCTTTCCGCGAGATACGCTTATCGTGCCATTTTTCTGTTCGTTCTTTATAGATTTTAGCATTTTCATAAGCGTCTAAACGCAATTCTTCTAGTTCATGGATATCTAACACTTGTTTCTCGCCAGCACTCTTATAGTTTAAGTTAAGGGTTTTTATCGCCCAATAAGATTTATGTTCTAATTCTACTGGCAAATAACAAGATTTTCCATAAACTAACTTGAACGGCGTTGTTCCGATAGGAGTTTTGAAAGCTGTCCGATATGCCCAAAGAGCATCGTTTAGCTTGGAGGACCAGTCTTTTCTGGATGTGGCTACGGTTTTCTCAAGTATTTGTTTGATCTCCCTATTTGACACTTCCACTTATCCACTTGTTTGAGCATGGTATGGTGTGGCTATGCGATGTTTAACGCCATATTTGGAAAGTAACCTTTCGAAGATTATGGAGATAAAATGGGAGCCACCATCGCTGATCACTAGTCTTGGTACACCGAATCGTGGGAAGATAATATTCTTGAATAGTTTTAGTACCAGACGTGTATCGTTTGTGGGTGCGGCGATGGCTTCAATCCATTTTGATACATAGTCGACGGCTACCAAAATATATTTATTTCCAAAAGATGCGGGGAAAGGTCCCATGAAATCAACTCCCCACACATCGAAAACTTCTACTTCGAGGATTCCCTTTTGGGGCATTTCGTCACGTCTAGATATATTTCCTGTGCGTTGACATCTATCGCAGTTCATAATTGCTACGTGGACGTCTTTCCATAAGGTAGGCCAAAAGAAGCCAGCTTGAAGTATTTTTGCACAGGTTTTCGATGTACTAGCGTGTCCACAATAAGGGGCGGAATGGCAATGGGAAATGACGTCGTTTATTTCATCATTGGGAACGCATCGACGGTAGATACCATCGGCGCCTCTTTTAAAGAGTAATGGTTCATCCAAAAAGTAGTGTTTAAGGTCATGGAAAAATTTCTTCCGCTGTTGGTACGTCAAATCAGGTGGTAAAACACCGGCAGCTAAATAGTTGACGAAATCAGCGTACCATGGTAATGTGGTATTAGTACAAATGGATTTTACTACCGCAGTTGTGAAAGTTTCATTGTGTGGATCTAAACTGTCGGTAGGGTTTGTCTCTAGCTTGGCAATGAGGCGTTCATAAGGGAAATCTTCGTTTATGGGAATACTCTCGGTTTGGATTCCATCTAATCTCGATAAATGGTCAGCTACCACGTTTTCAGTTCCTCTTTTGTCTTTTATTTCTAAGTCAAACTCTTGTAGGAGTAAGATCCATCTGAGTAATCGCGGTTTGGCGTCCTTCTTGCTTAGTAGGTATCGGATCGCAGCATGATCCGTATAAATAATGATTTTAGCGCCTACTAAGTAGGAACGAAATTTATCCAACGCGAATACCACAACTAAGAGTTCCTTCTCCGTAGTGGCGTAATTCATTTGTGCAGGGTCGAGAGTTCTGCTTGCGTAGTAGATAGCGTGAAGCTTCTTTTCTTTGCGTTGTCCTAGGACTGCGCCTACAGCATAATCGCTCGCATCGCACATTATTTCAAATGGTAAATTCCAATCAGGAGGTTGCATAATAGGTGTCGATATTAAGGCCTCTTTTAGTGTCTCGAATGCGTTCAAGCATTTATCGTCGAAAATAAACTCAGCCTCTTTCATTAATAACTCAGTTAGTGGCTTGGTGATTTTAGAGAAATCTTTTATGAAACGTCGGTAAAAACCCGCGTGTCCTAGAAAACTTCGTATTTCTCTAACTGTTTTGGGTGGTTGAAGGTTTTTGATAATTTCGATCTTTGCCTTGTCAACTTCAATCCCTCTGTTTGATACAATGTGACCCAACACAATTCCTTGTCTCACCATGAAGTGACATTTTTCCCAGTTGAGCACTAGGTTGACATTAACACAGCGTTTCAGTACTAATTCAAGATTTGTTAAACATCCGTCAAAACTCTCTCCACAGACAGAGAAATCGTCCATGAATACTTCCATGATTCCGTCTAAAAAATCTGCGAAGATCGCCATCATGCATCGTTGGAAAGTTGCAGGTGCATTACATAGTCCAAATGGCATTCTCCGGTATGCAAAGGTACCATAGGGACATGTGAACGTAGTTTTCTCTTGATCGTCAGGATGAATGGGAATTTGAAAGAATCCTGAGTATCCATCAAGATAGCAGAAATGGGAATGTTTGGCTAAAAGCTCGAGCATTTGATCAATGAATGGTAATGGGAAATGGTCTTTGTGCGTAGCTTTGTTTAATTTTCTATAATCGATACACATTCTCCATCCTGTTTGCGTATGTTGTGCTACCTATTCGCCTTTTGTATTTGTTATAACTGTAACACCTCCTTTCTTAGGTACCACATGAACTGGACTGACCCAGTTGCTATCTGATATTGGGTATATGATGCCTGCCTCTAGTATTTTTTGCACTTCCTTCTTAACGACTTCACTTAGGATAGGATTTATTCGTCTTTGATGTTCTCTAGAAGTCTTGCAGTCCTCCTCCAGCATAATGCGGTGCATACAGAGAGAAGGGCTTATTCCTTTGAGATCTGAGATATTATAGCCTAACGCGGTTGGATATTTCCTTAACACACTAAGAAGTTTTTCGGTTTCGATCTCTCCTAATTCGGCATTGACTATAACTGGTCGTTCGAGTTCTTTATCTAAGAATTCATACCTAAGATCTTCGGGTAATGTTTTAAGTTTTATACCGGGTTTCTTATTAGTTGAGTCAGGATCGGGTGTTAAGGCTAAACATTCGCTTAGGTTGGCATCTAAGTGTTTTTGTTTCCAGTCTTCGTTCTTGAGGATAGTCGGTGTCTGAATTTTCAGCATCTCAGAGTAGGTGTCCTCTTGGCATTCAAGTTCTTTGACACATTCATTGATAATATCTAGGAGACAACATGAGTCATCTATAGCAGGGGCTTTAAAGAATTGGGAAAGAATGAATTCTACTTTTTCTTCTCCTACCTCAAAGGTAAGTTTTCCTTTCTTGACGTCAATGATGGCTCCTGCAGTAGCTAAAAATGGTCTTCCTAGTATGATGGGAATGTTTGAATCTTCCTTGATGTCCATTATTATAAAGTCAGTCGGTATGTAAAATTGTCCTATTCGGACAGGAATGTTTTCTAACATACCAACAGGAAATTTGATTGATCTGTCTGCTAGTTGTAGGGACATCTTGGTAGGTCTCATGTCACCTAATTTGAGCTTCTCACAAATAGATAAGGGCATTAGACTGACACTAGCTCCTAAATCGCATAGAGCTTTGTCTATGACAAATTTTCCAATTACACATGGTATGGAGAAACTACCAGGATCCTTTAGCTTTGGAGGCATGTTATTTTGAATTATGGCGCTACATTCGGCAGTTAGCATAACGGTTTCGTTCTCAACAATTTTTTTCTTATTAGCCAATATTTCTTTTAGGAATTTAGCATATGACGGCATTTGGGTTATAGCTTCTGTAAACGGAATAGTGACGTTTAGTTGTTTCAGAAGTTCTACAAATTTCTTGAATTGTCCCTCGTTCTTGGATTTTGCAAGTCTTTGAGGGTATGGAATTGGTGGTTTGTATGGTGGTGGAGGCACATAAGGTTTTTCTGAGGCCTCTCTGTTCTCATTCGCGTCTTCCTCTACATTTTCAGATTGATCTTTCGGCTTCTCTATTTCTATTTCGGGCTTTTGATACATGGCCGGGTTTTGGAGTCTAGGATCTACCGGTCCATCAAGGGCTGTCCCACTTCGTAATGTGATAGCATTTGCATGTCCTTTAGGATTGGGCTGTGGCTGTCCAGGAAATGTACCAGCAGGTGTGGCAGAACTAGCTTGGTGTTGTGCTACTTTGGAGATTTGGGTTTCTAACATTTTGTTGTGAGTAGCTAGGGCATCTACCTTGTTTGCTAATAGCTTCAGTTGTTCACCGGTGTGAACGTTTTGATTGAGGAATTCTTTGTTTTGTTGGGCTTGATTAGCGATAAAATTTTCCATTAGGATTTCAAGGTTAGATTTCTTAGGAATGTTAGGAACATTACCAGCGGGTTTTTGATAACCTGGAGGTACAGCAGCTGCTTGGCAAGGTGCATATAAAGCGTTATTGTTCTTGTACGAGAAGTTAGGATGGTTCTTCCAACCAGGATTATAGGTATTGGCATAAGGATTTCCTTGAGCGTAATTTACCTGATCAGTCGTTATTCCTGCTAAGATTTGACATTCGGTTCCAACATGACCAGGTACTCCACAAACTTCGCAGCTTGGGGTAACTGCAGCTACGGTAGCTGCAGGAGGTAAGGTCAAGCTTTCTATTTTTTAGGTAAGAGCATCTACCTTAGCATTAACTTTATCTAGGCTACTAATCTCGTACATCCCGCCTTTGGCTTGAGTCTTCTCCACAGATGTTCTTTCTCCTCCCCACTGATAGTGGTTTTGAGCCATGTTTTCAATGAGTTGGTTAGCTTCGTCATAAGGCTTGTCCATCAGTGTACCACCTGCGGCGGCATCTATAGATAGTCTTGTGTTGTACAAGAGTCCATTATAAAGCATGTGGATTATCAGCCATTTTTCTAGTCCGTGATGTGGGCACATTCGCATCATATCTTTGTAGCGCTCCCATGCATCGTATAGTGATTCAGTATCCTTCTGCCTAAATTCGTTGATTTGGGCTCTTAGTGCAGCGGTCTTGCTTGGGGGAAAGTATCGTGCTAAAAATACGACCTTCAGTCCTTCCCACGTAGTGACGGAATTTGATGGCAAGGATTGGAACCAAGCCCAAGCTCTATCTCTTAGTGAGAAAGGGAAAAGACGTAATCTTATCGCATCTTTACTAACACCATTTTCTATAACTGTGTCGGCAAATTGAACGAATTTTGTAAGGTGTTCATTCGGATCCTCAGAAGGATCTCCAGAGAATTGGCGTTGTTGGATAGCTGATATCAATGACGACTTTAACTCGAGAGAATTGGCGTGATGGAGCTGCGTACTCCTTCAGTGGACGGGTCCTTTGTTCTTCGGCCATGTCTAATTCTGGATTGGTTTCGGTTTCAGAGGAAGAATTAGAATCAGTTTCAGAATCAATCTTGATTTCTGGTTTGGGTAAAGGAATAGCGTGATTTAAACAGTAATCCCTGATTGCACGTCTTACGGAAAGAATGCGTTCAGGTTCGTCCGTCGATTTGTCAAGTGGTTCGCCTTGTGAGCGATTCCTTGGCATACAAATTGACAAAGGGTGTCTGTTGCTTAGTCTAAACGCGCAACAGAAGAATCGTAATTAATTGACTAATCAGTCCCCGGAAACGGCGCCAAAAACTTAATCGAAACTTTATGAGTCTGTCGGGGTACTAACTACAAGTATACAGTTCAGTCGTTCTAGTTTTAAAAGATTATCGAACCCACAGAGACTGAGGATCAATCGCATACGATCTAATGCTACAGTTTGTTTAACTAAGCGATGAATATTCGATTTTTTGGGGGGAAACAGTTTAATTAAAAGTAATAGTACTAATTATACCGGTATGTGATAATCAGACTTAGGCAATTCGATGAATCGCTTGGCCTATAAAGTATTTCGGTAAAATCTAATTGTTTAAAAACCTGAGACATATACTCTCGTGTTTATGAAATAAGTCATGCTACTAAACCTAATGGATGCACTTTAAATTTAATAAAACTTTTTGAAAACAATTTGAATTTAATTAATTTATTAAAACACTCTCGTGTATTTAAAAATCAATGCTTCGTTACCACTATCTGGGGTGAACCCCAGCTCTCGCATGCAGGTTCTTGCCTTAATTAATTTCCCACTCTCGTGGAAAAATCGTGTTAATTAACCTCTCACTCTCGTGACAAGGATAGTTAAATTAATCTTGGAAATTGGAAACCAGAAATTGTTTTATAAATATGTTTGGCCAAGGTATCATTGAATTCTTTCAGTTCTTACGGTCACATACCGGTATTAATAATTTAGCCAGACATAATTAACTTAACAGCAATACAGTTTAAAATATAATTCATGGCAATAATTGGCATATTATAAAAACTGAATAAATAATAATTGCAATATAAAAAACCGGGAATCAAATTTGATATGGTAATCTTGAGGTAATACAGTAATCCAATCTTCGAGCTTGACTTGCAGTAAAAATTCGTGTTAATTCTTGAAAGAAGAATTAACACTTAAAAATAGAAACTAAGGCTTTGAATGAAAATTACAAGAAAATGAAAACAGAATTCCAAAACAAGCAAATTGGAAGATAATTGTAAAATAAAATAATATTTGCTCTGAGTAAATTTCTTCGGCCCTTGAACTGTGTACTGGTACTCATATATATAGTAGGAAAAATCAGCAGTTTAATTTGAATTCTTGATGAAGTCTTCATGGAGAAAATGCAGGAGCACTAATAGTGGTGGCAAGAAAATAGGAGACTCAGTAGAAAAAGGGAGAACGAGTCTGCCCTTCACGCCCACGTCTTCAATCCATGCATAACGTCCACTTTCACGCGCGTGACGGTCGTCACAAGTGGGTGACGGTCGTCACACGCTGAAGTGGTGCCTTACGCTCGTCAGTGTGTGTGTGACGAGCGTTTCCTTATGTTGTGGGGTGTTACGCCCGTCACAGGGACGTGAAGACCGTCATTGATCCAGAAGTCCAAACTTTGTATTTTTTTTAATTCTTTTTCTCTTTGTTTATCGCCTAGCCTTCTTCATGTTTTCCTTTTTCATCGGTTTGAGTCGACAAGTGTTATACCTGCAAAAAAGACAAATAATCTCGGAATAATCAGGGGTTAGACGACTTAATGAAATATAAAATCGGTAAAAAGCATGTTAAATATACGATATGTTTTCTCGTTATCAGGGACCTGGGATTCGAACCCAGGTCCCAAGGTTTCCAGATCAGCATGCTAACCACTCAACCACCTGCGCCCTTTTATTATTATAATGATAAGCAATTATTATATTGGCAATCAACTCAACATGCTGTAAAAATAAAAATAACGCGCGCGCTTTCGAATTGTCCAACCATGTGACGACACATCATCGTCTTCTTCGTTCTTCTGTACAATTTAGAATCAGATAGCGGGGGTTTTTAACCCCCACTAACTAGTTGCACGAAAAATAGCGATTAGCACTATGGTACATATAAATATTTCGCGAGATGTGGTTCTTGTTCGTCTGGGTCTCACGATTTCAACCATATGTCTCACTAGTCCTAATTTTTCCTGGATCAGAAAGCCCCAATTGAAAACTCAAGAACCCTAAAAAATCGTTCATGGCATCTTTTGATTCAGGGCGTTATAGTCTAATTAAACCATGCCATTAGCTTTGTATGGTCCCTAGCAACACAAATCAATCACAAGAACATGTTAAATATGCATGAATTATGAAATACGATCTTGAATAAAGAAAGCAAACCGTGAAACTGTAATGAACGATTCCTTGAGCTCAGGTACTGGAATTTGATTGCAACACGTTCCTGGAACCTCCTACAATGTGTTTGAATGATCAAAAACCCTTGAATCAACCTAGAATGCCAAAATCAATTTTCAATTTTCTTGGAATTTTTTGAAACTGTATGGTTCTTTTCTGCAGCTTTTTTCACGTCCTCTTGATCAAGGTTACCTTGCTTATGTATAAGAGAATGAAATTAAGTCAAAAACTTGGGCCAACATCCATTGCATTGATGTTCAAATCTTTGATTGGAAATCAAATCTTTTTTATTTTTCATGATTGAACAAAGTTTCCAATTTTGGATTTTTTGATATCTTTGACTTGTGCACGAAATTGCCAGCATGTTTTGATCAGATTTGCTTCACAAGTTGATTGAAAAAATCAAATCTTCTATTTTCCTACGATTTAAATTAATTAAATGAATTAATATTAATTAAAAATCCAATTAATCAATAAAAATAAGAAAATAAATTCAATTAAGCTTGATGGGTCGTGCATAGGTCATGGATGAAGTTTCAAGAAGAGATTTGAGGCCCATTAGCAAAAATGAGGTGTTTTGAGCAAAGTTGACTTTTGCAAATTCATAAACATTTCCCAGCTTCTCCAATGCACAACTTGGTCAATTTTGATCATATGACCATGTTCTTGGACATTTTGGAAAGCTCTTGAAGTCCTCTAACCAATGCCTTTGGTCCCATGTCATTTGGATTTACCAATCTCAAGTTATTGCCTTTGACTTAAAGTGCACTTTTGTTGACTTTTGAAATTGACCTATAATGTCAAAATTGGTAACTTCTTGTGAGAGCATTTCTTGAACTTGGAGTGTGAGGATGGATTGTAGGAAATTACATCCTCTTCAAAATGAGCATTGGATGGAATTTTTCTGACAAACCATGAAAAAGTTATGCCCTGGTCAAGATACAGTTGACTTTTCTACTGTCCAAAAATAGTAACTTTTTGCACCTTAATGATTTTTGAGCTGTTCTTATGGAATCATGATCAAGGATTGATCAAATGATGATTGTGGACTCAAAATAAGATGTTGACCAAAAATTTTGACTTTTGACTGCAAAATGACCATTTTACCCTGCAGTTGACTGTGGATCAAATGAGGCTCTTGACTGTGCAAATTGGCATTGGGAGCCTTGAAACTTGGCATGTAGGTGCTTGAGGATGTATATAGGCATATGAGACTTGATTGAACCATTGAGAACCTCAAATTCCTTGAAGGAACCAAAACCCTAATTTCAGCTGTCTTAGGAGGTGATTTGACTGTCTACCTCTTGAGCCATCTTGAGCAATTTGAAGATCATATCTTGAGGAATATGGGAGGGAAAATTTTGGGGTACAACAGTTGCCCCTGTTCAATCTTCATAAACCTGAGGATGTATATTGGCTTGCGTGCCTTTCGTGATCCGAAGGTGGAAGATGATTGAACACTAAAGTGCCCAAAAATTTGCACTCGCATGGTGTAGTATCAGCAATGTGATGTTGGGAATGGGCTTACAGATGCCACTTGGAGATGTGATGGATAGTTGTGGAGATGGGCTTAAAGATGCCATCCAGGGGATTGTTTGTTGAATTGTAACTTGGTAGGTTGAAAGAAGGAACCTGTGTAGGGTTGCCTGATGACGAGTCCGTGTAAAACTGCATCTTGGAAGAGAAGGAACTGGTGTAGGGTTGCTTGATGATGAGTCCGTGTAAAACTGCATCTTGGAAGAGAAGGAACCGGTGTAGGGTTGCTTGATGATGAGTCCGTGTAAAACTTCATCTTGGAAGAGAAGGAACCGGTGTAGGGTTGCTTCATGATGGTCAAGTAGATAGTTGTCATGTCTGGTTTCAGGTATTAATCTACAATCCGTCGTCCACAGATATTTCCTGGCTTACTACAGGTATTAATCCGGAACTTAAGAAGGCTGGCCGATGAGATAGTTGTCCTGTCTGGTTTCAGGTATTAATCTCTGACCTGAGAAAGAAAGATAGTTTTCCTGGCTTGCTACAGGTATTAATCTTCAATCTCTTCAATGTAGATAACTTTCCTGTCTGGTTTCAGGTATAGATCTACAATCAGTCATCCACAGATATTTCCTGGCTAGGTACAGGTGTTGATCTGGAACTTAAGAAGGGTTGGTCGAGGAGATAGTTGTCCTGGCTGGTTTCAGGTATTAATCTCTGACCTGAGAAAGAAAGATAGTCTTCCTGGCTTGTTACAGGTATTGATCTTCAGTCTCTGCATGTAGATAACTTTCCTGGCTTGTTACAGGTATAGATCTACAATCAGTCATCCACAAATATTTCTTGGCTAGTTACAGGTGTTGATCTGGAACTTAAGAAAGGTTGATGGTAATCATCTTTTTATTGACCTTTTCCTGAAAAGGTCTAAACGTTAGTTGTATGCAATGTCATGATGTATGAGATGCATGATGTCATGATAAATTGAGGTCGTGTCGTATGCACTTTATCATGTATGTAACTAGGAGATGTGAAATGTGATATGTTTATGAATGTATTTTCGTCTGGGAAAATAAATCCTTGACGAATGCCGGGGAGTTTGTTAAATCCAGGGCTGATGTTGAAGAGTAGAGTTCTTCGTTTCCGCTGGGGATGATGAACGAAGATGATTGCAAGAATAAACCAGTAGGAGAAGATGACTTCGTTGAGGGATAAACCTGGTGAAGAGATTACTCTGCGGGGAATTACTCTGTGGGGAAGAGATACTTCACTGAGATTTTAATGATAACTCCGTTGGGGACTCCGTTGATAAGCTCTGTTGGGATTTTGATGATGAACTCTGCTGGAGGATAGAAAGAACTTCGCTGAGGATAATCTTTCCGTTGCAACTTGCTGAGGATAACCCAGTTAGACTCTGGTGGGGATAACCTCTGAATATGGCTGGGGAAAGACATTTGCACTCTGCAGGGGACAAGCTTCCAGAATCTACTGGGGAGATGATTCAACTCTGGTGAGGAAGCTTTTTTAGACTGCACTGGGAAATGGCTCCACTAGGGGTATCTTGTATTCCACCGGGGACCATTCTTATATTCTGTCGAGGAATATTAAGACTGTCGGGGATGCTTGCTGAGGAATATCTGTATACTCCGCTGGGGAATATTAAGACCTACTGGGGATACCCAACTTTTTAGGGCTGACGGTAGACCAACTCTGCTTGGGGAGAGCATTGCTGATTCGTTCATAGTTGCAAGTCTCAGTGGGGAGAGCTACCATTATTGTCTTAATCTGGGAGTGAAGGTATCTTGGTCATATTCTTCAGCTGAATTTACCTTAGTACCTTGGTGGACAGAGCAACTAGATCGCTTAGACAATTCTTATTGCCCCTACTTTCGATGTCACCCGTAATTAGTCCTTTGTTTCGCATGCAAATACTTATGATCAGCAATTAATGTCAAATGCATATATCAAAAATGAACATTGGACATTCTTTGCAAAACAAAATAGATAAAGGAAAACAATTTGAAATTTGTCTGAAAAATGGGCTTATATTGATTTTGAAGTTTGCCTGTAAATAGGCGTTTTTTGTACAAGAGGCTGACGTCCTAGTAAGAGAACGCCGACGAACAAAATAGAGTTTATACAATTTGTGAAAAGGAAACAAAACATCTATGTGAAAAATCCCACGGGGTTCCAACTCTGTTATCGCCTTTATGTCTTCAAGCGTCTCATCACTTTGCTGCTTAGTTGAAGAGGAATCTGATTGATTGGTGCCGTCCGAGCCTGATGGTCGATACCGAAGTCTGGATGCAGGGTGATCCAATGAGACATAGTATTACGCTTATCCCTAACTTTTTCCTGGACCACCCTTTCGGGTTTTCAGTCCACCGGGATACCCATTTTTGCCCAAGCCGCCTTTTCAGGTTTTCGACTTGTCGGGTGTACAGTTTTTTTATATTTATTTCATCCCTTATTTTTGCCCGAACCCTTTTGGTTCGCTAGGAAGCCCTTATTTTTGCCTAGGCCAGTCGACCTAGCGGGTCTTTAAGCATGCGTAGTATCTTTTTACTATGTCTGCATTGACGGGGTGAGGAAGGTCGTCACCATCCATGGTGGTTAGAATCATCGCTCCTCCTGAGAAGATATTCTTAACCACAAATGGCCCTTCGTACGTAGGGGTCCATTTTCCCCTGGGATCACCTTGAGGTAGAATGATGCGCTTGATTACCAGGTCCCTGACTTGATACTCTTGTCGTCTGACTTTCTTGTTAAATGCCTTGATCATTCGTTTTTGGTATGTCTGACCATGACAAATAGCAGTGAGTCTCTTTTCGTCGATTAGGTTCAGTTGATCAAGCCGAGTCTGGATCCAGTCATCTTCGTTCAAACCTGCATCCTTCATGATCCGGAGAGAGGGTATCTGAACTTCAATGGGCAGGACTTCCTCCATGCCATATACCATGGAAAAGGGTGTTGTCCCTGTTGACGTCCGTGCTGAGGTACGGTACCCATGAAGAGCAAATGGTAACATCTCGTGCCAATCTTTGTAGGTCACTGTCATCTTCTTCACAATCTTCTTAATTTTCTTATTAGCCGCTTCTACAGCCCCATTCATCTTCGGCCGGTAGGGAGAAGAGTTGTGGTGTTGTATCTTGAATTGCTCGCAGAGCTCAGTGATCATCTTGTTGTTAAGATTGGTACCATTATCTGTAATGATCCTCTCAGGTACACCGTATCGACAGATCAGGTTATGCCGAATGAACCGTGCCACGACATTCTTGGTTACGGTGGCAAAGGAAGTTGCTTCAACCTACTTCGTAAAGTAATCAATTGCTACCAGGATGAAGCGATGCCCGTTGGATGCCGTAGGTCTGATCTCGCCGATCATATCAATGCTCCACATTGCAAAAGGTCAAGGTGATGTCAAGACGTTCAAAGGAACTGGAGGAACGTGTACCTTATCAGCATAGATCTGGCATTTGTGACAAGTCCGAGAATGCTGATAACAGTCGGCTTCCATTGTGGACCAGTAATATCCTGCCCGAAGGATTTTCTTTGCCATGGTATGTCCAATGGAATGAGTTCTGAAGGTACCTTCATGCAGCTCTGCCATGATCCTTTCTGCTTCAGTCTTATCCACACAACGTAGTAAGGTTGAATCATGGTTTCGTTTGTAAAGGATGTCATTGTTGAGGAAGAACTTTGCCGCGAATCTTCTTAGAAACTTCTTGTCATTAACAGACGCGCCCTCGGGGTATTCTTGAGCTTCAAGATACCTCTTTACTTCATGATACCAAGGTTTTTCTGTTACCTCTTCGGTCTCAAGATCACAGCAATCTGCAGGTTCATCCAATTTCCAAATAATGATCCGGGGAGCCTCGTTATCCCATTTGACTTTGAACATAGAAGACATCATAGCCAGCGCGTCCGCCAACTGATTCTCCTCTTTTGGGAAATGTTAAAAGTTTATCTCCTCGAAATGGGGAATCAACGTCAATACATACTCCTTGTAAGGAATAAGATTTGGGTGTTTTGTATCCCACGCGCCTTTGATCTGACTGATCACGAGAGCGGAATATCCGAAGACACTCAGAAACTTGATCCTTAAGTCAATTACAGCTCGAAGACCCATAATGCATGCTTCATACTCCGCCATGTTGTTGGTGCAGTTGAAACATAGTCGGGCGGTAAGTGGAGTATGAGAGCCCTTAGGAGATATGATCACAGCGCCAATACCGTTACCCAAAGCGTTTGAAGCTCCATCAAAGTGCATAGACCATCGGGATCCTTCCTCAGGTCCTTCATCCGGTCCAGGTATTTCACAATCAGTTACTACCATGATATTCTCGTCTGGAAATTCAAAGTTCATAGATCGTTAGTCATCCACTGCCTGATGTGCCAAATGGTCTGCCAACACACTTCCCTTGATTGCTTTTTGGGTTGTATACTGGATGTCATATTCAGTCAAGATCATCTGCCATCTTGCTATTCTTCCGGACAAGGCAGGATTTTCGAAGATATACTTGATTGGATCCATTTTTGAAATCAACAGAGTAGTGTGAGTCAACATATACTGTCTCAGCCGGCGAGCAGCCCATACCAAAGCGCAGCAAGTTTTCTCGAGAAGTGAGTATCGGGTCTCACAGTCGGTAAACTTTTTGCTAAGGTAATAAATAGCATGCTCTTTTCGGCCAGACTTGTCATGCTGACCTAGCACACATCCCATTGAGTTGTCAAGTACTGTCAAGTATAATATTAGAGGTCTCCCTTCAACCGGTGGCATAAGAACGGGTGGCTCTTGGAGATACTCTTTGATTCTTTCAAAAGCGGCCTGACATTCATCGTTCCAACGTACTACTTGATCTTTCTTCAGTAGCTTGAAGATTGGCTCACAGGTAGCAGTTAGATGCAAGATGGATCGGGCAATGTAGTTCAACCATCCTAGAAATCCTCTGACTTCTTTCTCTGTCTTGGGAACTGGCATTTCTTGTATGGCTTTCACTTTGGCAGGGTCCACTTGAATACCTTTGTCGCTCACGATGAAGCCCAGTAGTTTTCCAGATCTCACCCCGAAGGTGCACTTGTTCGGGTTTAATCTCAGCTTGTATAACTTCAACCGGTCAAACAGCTTCTATAGATGGTCAAGGTGTTCCTCCTCAGTTTGGGACCTTGCAATCATATCGTCGACGTATACTTCGATCTCATGATGGATCATATCATGAAACAAAGCAACCATGGCACGCTGGTAGGTTGCCCCAGCATTTTTCAACCCAAAAGGCATGACTTTGTAGCAAAAGGTGCCCCACTGAGTAACAAAGGTGGTCTTCTCCATGTCTTCAGGAGCCATCTTGATTTGATTATAACCGGAGAAACTGTCCATGAAGGAGAATACCTTATGCTGAGTAGTGTTGTCAACCAGAATGTCGATGTGAGGCAGAGGGAAATCATCCTTGGGGCTTGTCCTGTTCAAATCCCTGTAGTCAACACACATTCTGACCTTACCATCTTTCTTCGGTACCGGAACCACATTGGCAACCCACTGGTTGTAAGAATTTGCTGCTAGAAAACCGGCATCAAATTGTTTCATAACCTCAGCTTTGATTTTCTCGGACATCTCTGGGCGCATACGGCGAACCTTTTGTTTTTACCGGAGGGCATTCTTCCTAGGTAGGCAGGTGATGAACCACAATGTCGGTATCCAACCCAGGCATATCTTCGTAAGACCAGGCAAAGATTTCCACGTAGTCATGCAGCATCTGAATCAACCGTTATTTCACACTGAGCTCCAGGTTTGCACCGATCTTGACTTCCTTTTTGTCTGTCTCAATACCCAGATTTATTGTTTCCACTGGCTCTTCATGTGGCTAAATGGCCCTCTCTTCCTGAAGTAACAATCTTGCAAGCTCACCAGGCACTTCGCAATCATCTTCACCTTCGTCTTCGGCTAAGTTGATCGGATTTTCGAAGTCATAACTGGCAGTAGCAGAGTCGTTACCAGTGAGATCCAGAGTGGATTGGGACCTGTATATGTGAGTGTGTGTAAATAGCTGTTTTGCAATATATAATAAAGAAAGACAAGGAGCGGAAGATTTGAAATGCAAAAAACGTCCAATGCTTTTATTAATGATATATGAAAATGACACACAAAAGCCCTCACAAATGAAGCCACGGTGCCTCGGGTAAGACACTGGGCCATAAAGTTTCACCATATTGCCTGTTACAAATTCAAAACAAAGGAGTTCATTACTGAGGAATAAAAGTAATATGGACGAAGTCTTTCGCTGTCCAGTTGTTTGGTCCATCGTTGGTCGTAGGGTAGATCCAACTGTCGAATTCAGATTCCTCCACGTACATTTACCCCCGAGTTACTGATGAACACAGGAGGTCTTCCAATCCTCACACTACGAACGACCCTTTGAGCTTCTGCAGTGAAACCCAAACCAAACTTGTCAGTCTTCTGAGTGAAATCCGGAAGTCGGCCCCAGTTTGCATACTCACCCTTCTCAACAACAGCCCAGGCATCCTTTAAGGAAGCCATCTTCAATGGAGAATCTTCAATCACAGCCTCGGCTGATGCCAGTGTCTGAGGAACTTCTTCAAAGTGCTGGAATGGAGTCTCAATGAATTCCCCATCCATCTCTATGTACCGGAACGAGTTGAGGTGGCTGACCATGTATTCTTCCTCCCCCTATACTGTCACAATCTTCCCTCTGACCGGGTATTTCAGCTTCTGATGGAGTGTGGAGGTCACAGCTCCAGCTTTATAGATCCATGGACGACCCAGCAAACAAGAATAGGATGGCCGAATATCCATTACGTAGAATGTAGAATCAAAGACTTGAGAACCAACTCTGATTGGAATATCGACTTCACCATGTACCATCCTTTTAGACCCGTCAAAGGCCCGGACAACAATGTTACTTGGCCTGAGCTCCAACCCTTTGCAATCCAAGCTGTCTAGAGCTTTCTTGGGCAAGACATTCAATGAGCAACCCGTGTCAACCAACACATGTGCAAGAGTAGTTCCCCTGCATTCAATGGACACATGCAGGGCATCGTTATGGTTCTTCCCTTTGGCAGTCAGATCAGTGTCGGAGAAACCCAAACCATTATCAGCAGTTAAGTTGGCCACACAGTCGGTGAATTGATCAGCTGATGTCTCTTGTGGCACGTGGGCCATCTTCAGGAAGGTAATCAGGGCCTTGGCATGGGCCTCTGAACATAACAACAGTGATAACATAGAAATTTTAGATGGGGTGTGCCCCAGTTGCTCAACTACATTAAAATCCCTCTTCTTGATAATCTTAAGAATCTCTTCCATTTCCTGTTTGGAAGCTTCAACATTGATGGTCTTTGGCGCCTCCGTCCGGGAAGACATATTAGTAGCGATCCCTTTGCCCCGAGCGTCAGATGACTCGGCAGCAGGGGTAGAAATAAGAACTTGGTCAGGAAGGGAAGTAGGCACACTTGCAGGTGTGATGACAATAGGTCTCTGGATAGTTGGTGGCGCAATATCTGGTGAGAAAAGTCTACCACTGCGGGTGACTTTAGCAGGCCCAGTAATGTTGCTGACGCCGGTACTAGTATCAAACTCTTGTTTAACTCCAAGCACATAAACATCTGCCCCATAGTGCCAAGGGACAACTTTGTCGGATGTATAGGGGATGGGCCCCGGAACGGTGATGATTATAGGTGCAATCTTCTGAACAGGCATAATTTTGACAGGCTTCCTTGAGGGAGCCTTGGGAGAATTGTTGAAGATGGTAACAATGGACACTTCCTCAGTAGGGGTGGCAGGAACAATAATCTTCTCAAACAAAATTTCCCTATTATCCATCAGGTTTTGGATGCCTGACTTCAAAGATGGGCAACCAGCAGGTGAAACAGAACACAGACGGCAGCCTTTACTATATCCCGGAAATAAACCGGCTAGCAACAGGTTCCTTTTGATAGTCAACGGCGGAGTAACAATATCATCCACAGAGGCTACAAACAGGTCTTCCTCTACAGCATTCACTCCATGCTTGGGCATGGGAGCAGTCACAACATTGGGCCTTTCGGGCACCTCGAACTCTATCTCTTTAGCATCAATTAGGTCCTGAACCTTATTCTTCAGAGCCCAACAATCATTCGTAGTATGCCCCGGGCTGTCAGAGTAATAAGCGCAGCGGGCGTTAGGATTGTACTTTGGGGATGTTGTGTTTACAACCTTCGGAGCTTCTTTTATAGTCACCAGATTGGTTGTCAGTAACTGCGGCAATATCTGGGACAAGGTCATGCTGAGGCGAGTGAACTGCCTTCGGGGTCTCTCACTCCTTTGTTGGTTATGATGCTGAGGAGCAGCAGCAGGTTTTGAAATAACTACCGCGTTGACAGCCTGGCGGCGTTCCGGTCTATTCTGTCTCCTTGAACCATAGACAGCACTGGATTCTTTCTTGAAGGGTTTCTTCTCAGTGCTCGAGGAGGCACCTTTCTGTATCTTCCCAGACTTGATACCAGCTTCGATCCTCTCACCAGTCAAGATAAGGTATGTAAACCCGGCTGAAGAATTTCCAATCAAATGGTTGAAGAATGGACCAGACAGGGTCCCCAAGAACATATCCACAAGTTCACGGTCAGTTAAGGGTGGCTGCACCCTTCCAGCAAGGTCTCTCCACTTTTGAGCATACTCTTTAAATCCTTCACCCGTCCCTAGTGACATACCCTAGAGTTGGGTACGCGTAGGAGCGAGGTCGGAATTATACTGATACTGCTTATAGAACGCAGTAGCCAAATCCTCCCAGTTACGAATACTGGCCCCATCCAGCTGATAGAACCATTCGAGTTGAGTCCCTGAAAGACTATCCTGAAAGAAATGGATCCACAAATTCTTGTTAGCAGTGTAAGGTTTGATCTTCCTTACATACGATCGAAGGTGCAACTTTGGGCAAGAAGCTCCGTCATATTTGGAAAAAGCAGGTGCCTTGAACTTATGGGGAATCACCACCCCAGAGGATAAGCCTAGGTCTCCGAAGTCCAACCCGGGCACATTTTGTATCTCCATGGCGCTCAAGCGGTCCTCCAACTGTTTATACCTATCCTCAGCAGGAGGATACTGTTCTTCATCATAATTTGTCTCGTTGTCGGAGACCACGGGACTAGGAACCATTCTCTCTTGTGGACTGTCTTTGCCTACAGATGAGGTAGTCAGCTCAACCTCATTCTGTAATCCATTCCCAAATCTGCGTCCAGTGTTGAACAAGACGGTCCTCTTCTTCTTCTTCTTCAGAATCAGAGTCTTCAACTCCTGTTGACCCTGGGCTAGGCTCATAACCAACTCTTGGAACTGGGCATTCTGGGCCTGGAGGGCCTTGATAGCTTGTTCAGTGGATGGTTCAGTAGACATGATGATTACTGAAATAAACAGCGAAGAAGATAAGTGACCTGTAAAAAGGGTACCTGTTATGCATATGATGAATGGTATGCTATTTATGCAATGCATTCAAGGGTTCGAAAATTCAAATTCGTTGTAGACAAAAAGGAACACACGTCATATTAAGAAGTAATTTGTTTAGTACATCAGTGCCTCATGGGCGAAATATTACAAAATACTTAATGTAAAAAGACATTGTGCATCCTTTTTGGAGCGATGTAAGTGTTGAGGGTCTCTTCCTCGTGAAGTCGGCGGGTGAGCTCCAGAACCTTCTTCTCACTGGCATGTAAGCTGGCTTCGAAAGCATTCTGTTCTTTCTTGAGTTGGATCCAGCTCTTTTGCATTTCTTCCCATGATGTTGGCATGTCAGGATGTAGAATGGTGTATGGAACTTCTCCTTCCATAACAGGATCCTTGATCAAGGGGAGAATGTGAGGATATGGCATCATAAGCTTCTGGGAGCGGGTTCGTACCCACTTGAGGTAAGGCTCAAGGGGGATGGAATTCTTGTACCCCAGTGTCTTACTATCTACCTTGTTAGGCATCCTCCAAACTCTGATGAACCTTTGTCGAAGTCCCTGCGCATTATTGTCGAAGTAAAAAACTATGTCAGGAATCAGCATGTCATGAGGGCCATTCCTCCTAGCATATCCAAATTGTCTCAAGGCTAGACATGGGTTGTAGGTAATGCCTCCTCTAATTCCAAGTAAAGGAACATTAGGAAATTCTCCGCAACGATCAATGATAGTGACATTTTCTCTGGACCGAGAACACCAATGTATATCAGAATGTGTGAGGGTCATCAATCGTTGTGACCACCTTAAACCCTGCTCGTTCTTCAAAACTGTTTGCGGAAGGTGAGAAATAAACCACCTTGCCAGGAGAGGAGTACAGCACATGAGAACACCTCTTTTTCTCATTGTTCGTGTCTAAAATGAGTGGAGGATGTCCCCAAGCAATGTAGGTATGGGATTCCTGGACATAAAAATCTTGACAGCATTCACATCTATAAGTTGATCAGGATTTGGGAACAACACCAACCCATAGACAAGGAGTCCCACAATCTCTTCAAAGGCTTGTAGGTCGAGAGAATTCCAACATTCTTGTGCCTTCTCAAACAGGAACTTTGCCAAGAATCCCTTGATACCACTTCTGATTTCCCAATGCCCATTGATGTCAGATGGTTGCAGACGTAATGCTTGAGCAACATCTTCAAGTTTTGGTTCCTTTTCCGTACCATTGTAGGATAGTTGACTAAGAATAGGAATTCTCAGAAGTTGAGAAAACTCCTCCAAAGTAGGCACCAATTGATAATCAGGGAATGTAAAACAGTGGTGTAGGGGGTCAAAGAACTGGAAGAGAACTTTTATCATATCTTCTTCAATGTTGGTGTTGACCAAGCTGAAGAGTCTACCATGTCTTTCACTGAAGAGAGAGTTCTCGGGAATCCTGGATGTAAGCTCCTTAAGCTGAAGAGGGATCCTTACAAGGTTGACCTGAATTGTTTTCCTGCGGAGAGACTCCATGTCCTACAAAACAAGAACAAAGATAAAGATCCAAACCCTTGAAATGGTTAGCAGATGCATATGATGCTTTATGATGTTATGTACATGGATGCAAAAGTAAGCAAGTGTATATACAGACAGTCATATTCACACAAAGCAAACAAGTCCTTAGGTTTAGGCTTGCATGGGGTTCGTAGGTAAGTACCCTTTTGAAGTTAGTTGGCTCAAAACCTATCCTACAGATAGTAACCGGGTTCTAAGGCGCTCAATATCATTGGATTATTTTCTATGTTCATTGTTTTGATTTATCCACTTAACTGGCGACCAAAATATTCCAAGAAAATAACCCTCAATGAGTGTAGTATCGAGTATCTACCAACTTCGGACTGCACCAAAGTCGGTTATCTCACTACCCCTAAAAGGCCAGGATGGTCAAGTAAGGTTCTAAGGTCAGTTGATGCTTCGCGACACCACGCGGCGGCCCCGTACTCTCCTTGACTTGACTCAAAGGTTACCGGTACTCACCAAAGTGCCACATCAACGTAGCTACTGCTTCAACCATGTCGGTATACCCCGCATAGTTCCCTCACAGTTTGTTGCTACTTCTAAAGGGTATCCCCAGATTCGGGTTAGGATCTATAGAACTCCAATACAAACCCACAAAATTTAAAGCATACAAAGCATACAATTGAAAATGCAAGTGATCTAGTCCTAAGGTACACTTCACTTATAAAGAATTCCCCAGCAGAGTCGCCAGTTCTGTGATCGGTGGAAATAGAACTGACTGTTTTTGAATGCTGGTTCGCGTTTGTGTTTCGCAAAATGTCGCGGTAAGCAAGAGTCGCCACCGTCTTTTATTTTCTCCAACAAGGAAAGGACAAAAGCACAGCAAAATTCCTTTTCGAGATGTTTCTCGGTTCGGGAGGTAGATTATAGAAAGGGAAGGTGTTAGCACCCTTTCTATCTGTGGTTATCCACGGGCTCTTAGGTACTTGCTCACTATGTTTTCAAAAATGTTTTGCTTTTCTTGTGTTTGTGGGTTTGAAAAAATTTTGTTTGAAAACTTTGATTTAACTCTTGTGTTTGTCCTCAAGAGTGTATGAAGTGTTGTTTGAAAACTTTTGTCAGAAAAGTGTAGGTGCGAAAAGTATTTTTGTTTTGAAAGAGCAAGTATCTAAGAACCTCTACCTACTCAAAAGAAATTAAGCTGTGTAAATGTCCTTTAGACAGTACTATCCCACTATTTAAAAGTAGGTAGCACCGTCGTTGGAGTTTCGGGTCAATTCGATTATAGGGACATGTGGTCACCAAAGCAATAGTAGGACGCCTTAGCGGTAACCCTAATGTCTTAGATCGTTTTTATCCGAGGCAACCGTTTCGAGGCAACTTTGATCTTTAGACAGGAGGGCGACCTCTAAAACACCATATACTCAATGACCACGTCGAGGCAACCAAGTGAGGCGTACCCTAAGAGTGGCATGTGCGAGTGTGTCAGGTTTCATGTTTATGTTATCTTTGTAAATGTTATGGTGAGCTACGATTGATTTTAATTTCAGAGAAGTCTCGTCATGCATAGCCTAGTTAGCATACATCTAGCAGTTAATGGTTGCGGAAAGTAAACTAAGCTATTACAAGGCGTCGGGTATTTACATCGCCAAAAGCAAACCCTTTGAAAAAGTAAATTGCGAGAAATTAAATAAAAGCGATAAAAAGTCCTAATTAAAGCTATTACATCCTCGGAGCAAATACAATTATATGATAAAAATAAATCAGGAATAATCACACGCACGAGAAAAAATTGGATCAGAATGTTTTTTAGGGTTTTGACCCTTTTTTGAGAAAGAATGAGTTTTTTTGTTATTTTGCATTTAATTAAATTAAACCTAGACTAATTAATTAATTAAATAAAGAAAGATATTTTTTGGTTTTTTATGTTTCCAGGAAAATAGTCAAAATTTTCAAGAAACCCTAATTCTACATTAGTTTTAGATTTATTGTGAAAAAGAGTTAAAATTAACCTAATTAACTAAATTAATTACATTAGTATTTATTTACAAAAATAATAAATTAAGGGTGAATTTAATAAATAATAATAAAAATAAATATTATATTTCAGTTTTCTGAATTTATTATGAAAAAATTAATTTGGTTAATTAACTAATAATAATAATAATTAATAATAATTAAGTGAAAAATATAAAAGAAGAAAATAAAAGAAAATAACCCAAGGGGTGTTGGCCCAATTAGGAGGTTGATTTTGAAATCTGAAGGCCCAACAATGTTCAAGCCTCTTTGACTTTCTGGGATATCCACACGCTTGTTGACTAAGGACTAGGGTAGTCCTTCAATTTTGGCATTTGGATCCAGGCTTGGAGACACCTGGCGCCTGGAAATTGAAGCATATGGTAGAACTCCTTTTTGAGACCTGCATGTGAATATATGAAACAAAATAGCACAAATGTTTTGGGGGACCTGGGATTCGAACCCAGGTCCCAAGGTTTCCAGATCAGCACGCTAACCACTCAACCACCTGCGTCCTTTTATTATTATAATGATAAGCAATTATTATATTGGCAATCAACTCAATATGCTGTAAAAATAAAAATAACGCGCGCGCTTTCAAATTGTCCAACCATGTGACGACATATCATCGTCTTCTTCGTTCTTCTGTACAATTTAGAATCAGATAGCGGGGGTTTTTAACCCCCACTAACTAGCTGCACGAAAAATAGCGATTAGCATTATGGTACATATAAATATTTCGTGAGGTGTGGTTCTTGTTCGTCTGGGTCTCACGATCTCAACCATATGTCTCACTAGTCCTAATTTTTCCTGGATCAGAAAGCCCCAATTGAAAACTCAAGAACCCTAAAAAATCATTCATGGCATCTTTTGATTCAGGGCGTTATAGTCTAATTAAACCATGCCATTAGCTTTGTATGGTCCCTAGCAACACAAATCAATCACAAGAACATGTTAAATATGCATGAATTACGAAATACGATCTTGAATAAAGAAAGCAAACCGTGAAACTGTAATGAACGATTCCTTGAGTTCTGGTACTGGAATTTGATTGCAACACGTTCCTGGAACCTCCTACAATGTGTTTGAATTATCAAAAACCCTTGAATCAACATAGAATGCCAAAATCAGTTTTCAATTTTCTTGGAATTTTTTGAAACTGTATGGTTCTTTTCTGCAGCTTTTTTCACGTCCTCTTGATTAGGGTTAGCTTTCTTATGTAAAAGAGAATAAAATTAGGTCAAAAACTTGGGCCAACATCCATTGCATTGATGTTCAAATCTTTGATTGGAAATCAAATCTTTTTGATTTTTCATGATTGAACAAAGTTGCCAATTTTGGATTTTTTGATATCTTTGACTTGTTCAGGAAATTGCCAGCATGTTTTGATCAGATTTGCTTCACAAGTTGATTGAAAAAATCAAATCTTCTATTTTCCTACAATTTAAATTAATTAAATGAATTAATATTAATTAAAAATCCAATTAATCAATAAAAATAAGAAAATAAATTCAATTAAGCTTGATGGGTCGTGCATAGGTCATGGATGAAGTTTCAAGAAGAGATTTGAGGCCCATTAGCAAAAATGAGGTGTTTTGAGCAAAGTTGACTTTTACAAATTCATAAAAATTTCCCAACTTCTCCAATGCACAACTTGGTCAATTTTGATCATATGACCATGTTCTTGGACATTTTGGAAATCTATTGAAGTCCTCTAACCAATGCCTTTGGTCCCATGTCATTTGGATTTACCAATCTCAAGTTATGGCCTTTGACTTAAAGTGCACTTTTGTTGACTTTTGAAATTGACCTATAATGTCAAAATTGGTAACTTCTTGTGAGAGCATTTCTTGAACTTAGAGTGTGAAGATGGATTGTAGGAAATTACATCCTCTTCAAAATGAGCATTGGATGGAATTTTTCTGACAAACCATGAAAAAGTTATCCCCTAGTCAAGATATAGTTGACTTTTCTACTGTCCAAAAATAGTAACTTTTTGCACCTTAATGATTTTTGAGTTGTTCTTGTGGAATCATGATCAAGGCTTGATCAAATGATGATTGTGGACTCAAAATAATATGTTGACCAAAAATTCTGACTTTTGACTGCAAAATGACCATTTTACCCCTGTAGTTGACTGTGGATCAAATGAGGCTCTTGACTGTGCAAATTGGCACTGGGAGCCTTGAAACTTGGCATGTAGGTGCTTGACGATGTATATAGGCATATGAGACTTGATTGAACCATTTAGAACCTCAAATTCCTTGAAAGAACCAAAACCCTAATTTCAACTGTCTTAGGAGGTGATTTGACTGTCTACCTCTTGAGCCATCTTGAGCAATTTGAAGATCATATCTTGAGGAATATGGGAGGAAAGATTTTGGGGTACAACAGCCATCTATAAGCCCATTCCCGATATCACTGATCAGTATTACTTCATGCGAGTGCAAATTTCTAGGCACTCTAGTGTTAAATCATCTTCCACCTTCAGATCACGAAAGGCAGACCAGTCAATCTACATCCTCAGGTTTAAGAAGATTGAGCAGGGGCATCTGTTGTACCCCAAAATTTGCCCTCCCATTTTTTTACAAAGCAAACTCCTAGAAGTCCTCAATTGCTCAAGTTGACTAAGGATTGACCAGACAAATCCTTCTCCTAAGACAATGAGCCCTAAACTAGGGTTTCACTCCTCATTAAGATGTTTGAGTTCCAAGGGTCCTAAAAGATTTTTGTTGCCATAATATTTTCTCAAGATCATCCATGCAAAGTTTCATGCCTTGCACTACAAGTTTGCTCAGTCAACTGCTCAGATGCCTGAAAATCAACTATGTTAGGTTAAAAGTCAATTATGGCCCAAGTACAGTCAAACTTCAAGATTTATGGTCAACATCAATATTTTGAGAGGATATCCATCATTTGATTAAGGGACGATCATGATTCCTCAAGGAATGCTCCTAATTCATCAAAACTCAAAAGTTGATAAATTAGGGTTTCTATAGGAATGGTCAACCAAACTTTGACCAGACACAACTTTCTCATAATTTATCAGAAATTTCTTATCCAAGGATCCTTTTTAATAGAATCCAATTCCATACAACTCATCTTCATGCCTCAAGTTCAAGAAATGCACTCATGAAAAGATATAAATTCAGACATTATAGGTCATTTCAAAAAGTCAACAAAAACCTCGTTTGGGTCAAAGCTTCTTACATGAACACGGAAGATCCAATTGATATGAAAACAAAAGGGTTGTTTATTGGACATCCTAAGCTTTCTAAAAAGTCCAATAACATCAATCTCTAAATGGCATCTATAAGCCCATTTCCATCACACTGCTACTATGTGAGCGCAAATTTCTGGGCACTCTAGTGTTCAATCATCTTCTACCTTCGGATTACGAAAGGCACGTCAGCCAATCTGCACCCTCAGGTCTAAGAAGATTGAACAGGGGCAACTGTTGTACCCCAAAATTTGCCCTCCCATATTCTTCAAGAAATTGCCAAGTCAAGCTTCAAAATTCCCCAAGGGTTGCACAGTGCAAGGGTCTCCTAAACAGTCAAAATTAGGGTTTTGATTCTGATCAAGAAAGTGAAGTTTCCAAGGGTCCAATCAAGTCCCACATGCCTACAAATATGGTCAAGCATCCTCATACCAAGTTTCAAGACTTTCAGCACAAAATTGCACAGTCAAAAACCCTAATTGCACTACAGTCAACTGTAGGGGCAAAATGGTCATTTGGCAGTCAAAAGTTCAAATTTTTGGTCAACATCTCATTTTGAAGCCACAAACATCATTTGATCAATACTTGATCATGATTCTCAAAGTTTGGCTCAAAAATCATCAAGATGCAAAAGTTTCCTTATTTGGATAGTTGAAAAAGTCAACTGTAAATTGACCAGGGCATAACTTTCACATGGATTATCAGAAAAATTCCATCCAAAGCTCATTTTTAAGAGAAATACATTTCCTACAACTCCTATTCATACTTAAAGTCCAAGAAATGCTCTCACAAAAAGTTATCAATTTCAACATTATAGGTCATTTTCAAAAGTCAACAAAAAGGGACTTTAAGTCAAAGGCCATAACTTGAGATTGGTAAATCAAAATGACATGGTACCAAAGGCATTCGTTAGAGGACTCAAAGACCTTTCCAAAATGTCCAAGAACATGAGCAAAGCTTAAAAATTGAGCAAGTTATGCCTTGTGGAAGTTGGGAAATTTTTGGATATTTTGAAAAGTCAACATTGATTCAAATGACCTAAAATTGCTAATGGGCCCATTTTTCTTCCACAATTCATTATCCCAAGCATGCACACGACCATTAGGCCCAAAGGGAAGTTTTTCTCCATTTTTATTTATTTATTTGGATTTTTTATCATTAATAATTCATTTAATTAAATAAAATGCATGAAAAATACAAAACTAATGAAATAAAATCTTTTTGTGCAGAAATTATTCTCATTGGACACTCAAATTCGTGCATGACCAATTAGGGAAGGATTGGATATGATTTGGTACAAAATAGCATGGAAAAAGATTGAAAAAGATCTTGAAGAAAATCAAATCTTTCAAGTCATGAATGCCAAGCTTTTTGTTTGATTTCTTTAACCTAATTCACTCAATACATAAGCCTGATCAAACCCTTGTGCTCAAAAAACCATTAAGCTGCGCAGAAAAGCATCATCAAACTTGAAATTTTTGCAAAGAAACTCAAAACTGAAAACCAATTTGTAGGTGGTTTCAAGCCAAGATTTTCATCTCATTAGCTTCCTGAAGCTTCAAGGAGAGTTTTCCAATCAAAACCAATCGTTCTAACATCCTAGATTGGTAACACGACCTCGCCCTGTACAGAGAAAATCTCATAATCTTGCATCTCGATTCATGCACTTTTAATAATTTTTGATGCTTGATTCATATTCAATATTCAATTCTGAAGCTAACCCATATGTTTGATTGAATTTTTATGCACCCTACGTGAATCTACCATTATCGTTTTTTAGGGTTTACAGGACCTTGGATTAGGGTTTTTCAAATAAAGAAAAATTGGCCTTAAAGACTTGGACCATTGAATCCAGCATGCTCAGACAATCACAAGGCTACCCTCGCGCCTAATATATGGAGCCCCTGGGGCTAGTCGCTATTTTCTGATATGTTGCCTAAGGGAACGGTGTAAAAACCGTTGCCTATGTTTTTATGTTTCAGGAAAAGCAAAACAACGCGAGGAAGATGATGACGTGTGGAGCGATGATTGGAGTATTCAAAAATTCGCGCGCGGAAGGCATTAACAATTTGTCTTATTTTATAATATTTGTTAGTTGTTATATATTAAACGCGCGTGAATTGGTTCAGTGGTAAGCGAGAGTGTTGGCAACATTCATGACCTGGGTTCGAGCCCCAGGTCTTCACTACTTCCATATATTTTTTCAACTAACATTCCCATGCAGTTTCAAGGCTGAAGCGTACCGTGCACCCACGCAATCCAACCATCCACGCGTCTAGTACGTCAATCCAAAGGCACAGGTCTGGGGAACACGATGGGCTCTAGTCAACGTTTGAGTACGTGTCCTGGGAAAGTCCACAAGGCCTCATAATCTTGGGCCAGATTGCTAAAAAACCTCATAATTTGGGGCAGACCCCCTAGGTTTGCTAATTGTTTTTATTTTCTTTATTTTGCATTATTTCTATTTTCTTTTTGATTATTGTCTTTAATTAACTTATTATTTTCATAAAAACACAAAACACAAAAAAATCAGAAAAAAGAAAAATAATAAATATTTATTATTTTAATATTTTTGTAAATAAATAACTTTAATTGATTAGTTTTAAATTTAGGTTTTAATTTTGACTCTTTTAATAAAAATCTAAAAAATATAGAATTAAGGTTTAATTAATTTTCATCTTTTTTTCTTTTATTCCATAATAATTAAATATTAGATTTTTATAATTAAATTTGCATGTAAATTAATTAGGGTTAATATTAGGTTTTAATATTCTTTTTTTAAATTAAAAATTGTAGAATTAGGTTTAATTTTAATTAATTCCCTTTTTCATTAAAATCCTAAAAATCATAAAATACCAAAAAAACAATTTTCTTTTCTTTTTAATTAATTAATGTCACCATTTAATTTAATTTTGCAAAAAGGGTCCAACGCCCTCGTTTTTAATTCTTATTCGCATATTTATTTTATTTCGTTTAAATATTTATGTATCTCTCCCGAAGCCATGTAATTAATTTCTTGCACTTTTAATTCTTTATTTGCTTTATTCTTTCTTTATTTTTTCTGTCAAATCGGGTTCAAGAAATTTTGGCGATGTGGACCCGCGCCGTTTGTAATAGCTTAGAATTTACTTTCCGCACTTTTTTAACTGTTAATTAAAATGCATGAAAGAATGAATGATTAAATAAAAACAAATGCATAGATCACCAATAACATGACAAAAGACAAAAATACTTGAAAACGACACACGAATCGCACACACCACCCCTAGGGTACGCCTCACTGTTGCCTTGCCTCGAAAGGTGATCGTCGAGTAGAGGATGTCTTAGTAAGTCCTCATGATCCGGGAACCTGGCATGAGGGTAGCTTCTAAGGTGTCTTCCCATTGCTCTGGTGATCACCATGTCCCTAAACTCGAATTGACCCGAACACCTCCAATGGTGGTGCTACCTACCTCTCAATGGTGGGATGGCACTACTTTAAAGGACATTTACACAGACGAATTCCTTAGGGTAGGTAGGTTCTCGTAGATACTTGCTCTAATCTCAAAACAAATAAAAATACTTTTCACACCGACACCTTTTCAAAAAGCTTTCGAAAGCAATTTTTCAAACACTCTTGAGGACTGATACAAGAGTCGAACTGAAATTTTCAAAGAAACTTTTTAAAACCCACAGTTGAAAAGCAAATAAACCATTTTTGAAAACACAAGTGAGCAAGTATCTAAGAGCCCATGGATAACCATGGATAGAAAGGGTGCTAACACCTTCCCTTTCTATAACCTACCTCCCGAACCGAGAGCAATCTCTATAAGGAATTTTTCTGTGCTTTTGTCCTTTCCATTTGGAGAAAATAAAAGACGGTGGCGACTCTTGCTTCCGCGACATTTCGCGAACCAGCGTTAAACAGTCAGTTCCAGATCCACCGATCACAGAACTGGCGACTCTGCTGGGGAATTATTTTAAAGTGAGGTGTACCTTAGGACTAAGATCATTTGTGTTTTCAATTGTCTGAATTGTTTGCTTTAAATTGTGGGTACTGTCTTGGGAGTTCTATAGATCCTAACCCGGATCTGGGGGATACCTTCTTAGAAAGTAGCAACAAGGCTGTGAGGGAACTGTGCGGGGTATACCGACATGGTTGAAACAGTCTGCTATGTTGATGTGGCACTTTGGTGTGTACCGGTAACCCTTGAGTTCAGTCAAGGAGAGTACGGGGCCTCCGCGTGGTGTCGTGAAGCATCAACAGACCTTAGGAACCTTAATTGAACAATCTTGGCCTCTTTAGGGTAGTGAGATAACTGACTTTGGTGCAGTCCGAGGTTGGTTGATACTCGATACTACACTCAATTGAGGGTTGCTTTCCTGGAATATTTCGGTCGCCAGTTCAGTGGCTAAATCGAAACGATGAACAATGAAAGCAATCCCGTGATATTGGGACCCTTAGAACCCGGTTACTTTGATAGGACAGGTTGAACCCACCAACTTCAAGAGGGTACTACCTAGACCCCATGCTGGCCTTAAACCTTAAGGGCTTGTCTTGTGTGCCTTGTGTGCCTTACATGTTTGTCTTTGTAAATATCTGTGGTGTGTTAATCATAGCATCATGACATCATCCAGCATCATATGCATTGACTAACCATTTCAGGGGTTCGAATTTTCATCTTTGTTCTTGTTTTGTAAAACATGGAAATTGTTCGTAGAAAGACAATTCAAGTCAGTCTTGTAAGGATCCCTCCTCAGCTTAAGGAGCTTATATCCAGGATTCCCGAGAACTCTTCGTTCAGTGAAAGGCATGGAAGCCTCATCAGCTTGGTCAGCACCAACATTGAGGAAGATATGATAAAGGTCCTGTTCCAATTCTTTGACCCTCTGCATCACTGTTTCACCTTCTTGGATTATCAGTTGGTACCTACATTGGAGGAGTTCTCCCGGCTCCTGAAGATCCCTATCCTTGATCAGCTACCCTACAATGGTACAGAAAAGGAACCCAAGCTTGAAGAGATTGCTAAAGCCTTGCACCTACAGTCATCTGACCTTAAAGGACATTGGGAAGTTAGAAGTGGTATCAAAGGGTTCTTAGCCAGGTTTCTGTTTGAAAAGGCCCATGAATGTTGGAACTCCCTTGACTTGCAAGCTTTTGAAGAAGTTGTAGCCCTCCTTGTCTATGGTTTGGTGTTGTTCCCTAACCCAGATCAGCTTATTGATATCAGTGCTGTCCAGATCTTTATGTCCAGGAATCTTATACCTACGTTGCTAGGGGACATCCTTCACTCATGTTACACTCGAACCATGAGAAAAAGAGGTGTCCTTATGTGTTGCACTCCTCTCCTGGGAAGGTGGTTTATTTCGCACCTTCCACAATCAGTTTTGAAGAATGAGCGGGGTTTGAGATGGTCACAACGGTTGATGACTCTTACACATGCAGATATACATTGGTGCCCTAGGTCCAGAGAAGATGTCACTATCATTGATCGTTGCGGGGAGTACCCCAATGTTCCTTTACTTGGAATCAGAGGAGGTATTACTTACAACCCATGCCTGGCTTGGAGACAGTTTGGTTATGCTCGGAGGGATGGTCCTCATGACATGTTAATTCCTGACATAGTTTTTGACTTCGACAACGACACTCAAGGACTTCGCCAGAGATTTATCAGAGCTTGGAGGATGCCAAGTAGGATAGACAGCAAGACACTGGGGCACAGGAACTCCATCCCGTTGGAACCTTATCTCAAGTGGGTACGAGCCCGCTCCCAGAAGCTAGTGATGCCTTATCCTCATATGCTCCCTGTGATCAAAGAGCCGGTCTTGGAAGGAGAAGTGTCATATACTATTCAGCACCCTGATATGCCCACATCTTGGGAAGAGATGCAGAAGAGCTGGATCCAGCTTAAGGAAGAACGGAATTCTCTTGAGACCAGTCTACATGCCAGTGAAAAGAAGATCTTGGAGCTCACCCGCCTGTTGCATGAGGAGAGGAACCTCAACACTTACATAGCTCCAAAGAGGATGCGCAGTGTATTTTGGGATTGATTTACTTTTGTAATTTGTGCCCATGAGGCTTTGATGTACTAAACAGTTATTTCCTTAATGATAACGTGTGTTCCTTTTTGTCTACAACAAATTTGAACTTTCGAACCCTTGAATGCATTGCATGAACACATATCATTCATCATGTGCATAGCAGGTTTTCCCTTTTTCAGGTTGCTTACAGTTCTTCGCTGTTTATTTCAGCATCATGAATCCTGACTCATCATCAACTGAGACATCCATCAAGGCTCTTCAGGCGCAGAATGTGCAGTTTCAGGAATTAATCAAGGGTTTGGCTCAAGGCCAAGAAGAGCTGAAGGCTCTGCTCCTGAAGAAGGAGAAGAAGAAGAAGAGAAGAACTGTTCTGTTCAACTCGGGCCGAAGGTTTGGCAACACTCTGCAGAATGAAGAGGCTGGTTCTTCTGTTGGCAAAGGCACTCCTCAAGAGGCAAGGGTTCCTAGTCCGGTAGTCTCCGACAACGAGACTGATTTTGATGAAGAGCAGTATCCTCCTGCAGAAGACCGTTACAAGCAGTTGGAGGATAGGTTGAATGCTATGGAGATTCAACAAGTACCTGGGCTGGATTTTGGAGATCTGGGTTTGTCTACTGGTGTGATCATCCCTCGGAAGTTCAAAGCACCATCTTTTACTAAATATGACGGGGCGTCTTGTCCCAAGCTACATCTCAGGTCCTATGTTCGGAAGATCCAACCGTACTCAGCGGATAAGAATTTGTGGATCCACTTCTTCCAGGAGAGTCTTTCAGGGACTCATCTCGAATGGTTCTATCAGCTGGATGGGACCAAGGTTCGTAACTGGGAGGAGCTGGCTACTGCTTTCTATAAGCAGTATCAATATAATGCCGACCTTGCCCCTACACGTACCCAACTCCAGGGTATGTCGTTAGGTTCAAGTGAAGGTTTTAAGGAGTACGCTCAGAAGTGGAGAGACCTGGCTGGCAGGGTGCAGCCTCCGTTGACCGATCGGGAGTTGGTAGACATGTTCTTGGGGACCCTATCTGGGCCATTTTTCAACCATCTCATCGGGAATTCATCTGCAGGGTTCACTGATCTGATTCTGACTGGAGAGAGAATTGAGGCTGGGTTGAAGTCTGGAAAGATTCCGAAGGGTGCATCGTCTAGTTCTGAGAAGAAACCCTTCAAGAAAGAGGCTAGTGCTGTATATGGTTCCAAGAGATCAGAGAGAACTGAGCGCCGCCAATCTGTCAGTGCGGTAATGATTACTAAGCCTGCTGCCGCTACTCGGCCAACCAATCCTCAAAGGGCTGAAAGACCCCGAAGAGAGTTCACCCGCTTGAGTATGACCTTGTCGCAGATCTTGCCACAGTTGCTCTCAACCAACTTAGTGACTGTCCGAGAGGCGCCGAAGTTTCCAAATACTGCATCCCCCAAGTACAACCCAAATGCTCGTTGTGCTTACCATTCAGATAGCCCGGGGCATTCTACTGATGAATGTTGGGCATTAAGGAGCAAAGTGCAAGACCTTATCGACGCGAAGGAGATACAGTTCGAAGCGCCTGAAAGGCCGAATCTGGTTACTGCCCCTATGCCTCAGCATGGGGTAAATGCTGTTGACGAAAATTTTTATGCTGTTTCTGTGGATGATCTAGCCACTCCTCTGAAGACTGTCAAGAGGAACCTGCTGCTGGCCGGTTTATTTCCGGGTTGCAGTGAGGGTTGCCTGTTCTGTGCTGTTTCCCTATCTGGTTGTCCCTTGCTAAAGTTAGGCATCCAAAGCCTAATGGATAGCAAGGAGATTCTGTTTAAAAAGTCTGTTGTTCAGTTGGTTCCGGTGGAAGAAGTTTTTGTGGTTACCGTCTTCAACAATCCAATCAAGGCTCTCCCGAAGAAGCCTGTTCAAATCATGACCGTCGCACCTATTGTTATCACTGTTCCGGGGCCCCTGCCCTATGTATCTGATAAAGCTGTCCCCTGGCATTATGGGGCAGATGTGTATGTAAATGGGATTAAACAAGAGTTCAATGCTGGCGCCAGCATCTATGATATCACTGGCCCAACCAAAGTCACCCGCAGTGGCAGGCTCTTCTCGCCTGATATTGCACCGCCTGCTGCTCGAAGACCACTCCTTATAACACCTACAAGTGTACCGGTTCCTGTTGCTGACCAAGTTGTTTCCCCTGTTGCCGAGTCATCCAATGCTCGGGGCAAATGAATTGAAGTTGAGCCTGCCCAAACGGAGGCACCTGTACCTATAACTGCTGAGGCCTCCCAACAAGAGATGGAGGAAATCTTGAAAATTATAAAGAAGAGTGACTTTAATGTTGTGGAACAGCTGGGGCACACGCCCTCCAAGATCTCCATGCTCTCTTTATTGCTGTGCTCCGAGGCCCATGCTAAGGCCTTAATCTCATTCCTCAAGACGGCCCATGTGCCACATGAGACATCTGCAGTCCAGTTCACTGATTGCGTAGCAAATCTGACAGCAGACAATGGCTTGGGTTTCTCAGATGCTGACCTGACGGCGAAGGGAAGAGACCATAATGATGCCCTGCATGTCTCTATCGAATGCAGGGGCACTACTCTGGCACATGTATTGGTGGATACGGGTTCGTCCTTGAATGTGCTACCCAAGAAGGATTTAGACCGTCTAGATTGTGAAGGCCTGGAATTGAAACCCAGCAATATCATCGTCAGGGCCTTTGATGGTTCAAAAAGGATGGTTCATGGAGAGGTTGACATCCCGATTCGTGTAGGCTCTCAGGTGTTTGACTCTACTTTTTATGTGATGGATATCCGTCCATCTTAATCTTGTCTACTGGGTCGACCTTGGATACATAAAGCTGGGGCAGTGACCTCTACCTTGCACCAGAAGCTGAAGTACCCTGTCAGAGGGAAGATCGTCACTGTGCAAGGAGAGGAGGAGTATATGGTAAGCCACCTGAATTCCTTCAGATACATTGAGATGGACGGGGAGTTTATTGAAACCCCCTTTCAGCATTTCGAGGAGGTGCTTCCAATTGCAGCAGCAGCAGAAACAGCAGCAGAAGAAATTGTTCCTTTGAAGATGGCTTCCCTGAAGGATGCCCGGGCTGTGGTTCAGAAAGGCGAATGTACTAACTGGGGCAGGCTTCCAGACTTCACACAGAAGACTGACAAATTCGGGCTGGGTTTTACCACAGAGGGTCAGAAAGCTATGCGGAAAGCGAAGACCGGAAGACCTCCTGTGTTCATTACAAATCCAGGAGTGAATGCTGTTGGGGAAGACAACGAAGTGGATGAAGCAGAATTCAATAGCTGGATCTACCCGACAACCGAAGGCGGATTGAACAATTGGATTGCTAAGGACCATACTCCTGTTACCTTTGTGACGCAGTAATAAATTTCTTTGTTTTGCTATTTGTAATAAACAATAAATAAACTCTATGGCCCGGTGTCTTACCCGAGGCACCGTGGTTTCATTTGTGAGGGCATATAAATTGTCATTTCATATATCATAAATAAAAATCTTGGACGTTTTCTCGCATTTCAAATTTATGCTCCTTTTCTGTCTTTTCTTCCTTTATACATATTTCAAAACAGCTGTATTTACACACACACTCACTCATACAGGTTTCAATCCACTCTGGATCTCACTGATAACGACTATGCTACTGCCAATTATGATTTCGAAAATCCGATCAACTTAGCCGAAGACGAAGGTGAAGATGATTGCGAAGTGCCTGGCGAGCTTGCAAGACTTTTGCTTCAGGAAGAGAGGGCAATTCAACCCCATGAAGAGCCAGTGGAAACAATAAACTTGGGTACTGAGGCAGACAGGAAAGAGGTAAAGATTGGTGCCAACCTAGAGCTCAGCGTGAAGCAACGGTTGACTCAGATGCTGCATGATTATGTGGAGATCTTTGCCTGGTCCTACGAAGACATGCCCAGGTTGGATACCGACATTGTGGTCCATCACTTGCCTACTAAGGAAGACTGCCCTCCAGTGAAGCAAAAGGTCCGCCGTATGCGTCCAGAGATGTCTGAGAAGATTAAAGCCGAGGTTATGAAGCAGTTTGACGCTGGGTTCCTTGCAGTGACTTCTTACCCTCAGTGGGTTGCTAATGTGGTACCGGTACCAAAGAAGGATGGAAAGGTCAGAATGTGTGTCGACTACAGGGATCTGAACAGGGCCAGCCCCAAAGATGACTTCCCCTTACCTCACATTGATGTCCTTGTGGATAATACAGCTCAGCATAAGGTGTTCTCTTTCATGGATGGCTTTTCAGGCTACAATCAGATCAAGATGGCTCCTGAAGACATGGAGAAAACTACATTTGTTACTCAGTGGGGCACCTTCTGTTACAAGGTCATGCCATTTGGACTAAAGAACACTGGGGCAACCTACCAACGTGCCATGGTTGCTTTATTTCATGACATGATCCATCATGAGATAGAGGTGTATGTGGACGACATGATCGCAAGGTCCCAGACTGAGGAAGAGCACCTAGATCATCTGCAAAAGCTGTTTGACCGGTTGAAACGGTACAAGCTGAGATTGAACCCGAACAAGTGCACCTTCGGGGTAAGATCTGGAAAGTTGCTAGTTTCGTGGTAAGTGACAAGGCATTCAAGTGGACCCTGCCAAGGTTAAAGCTATTCAAGAGATGCCAGTTCCTAAGACAGAGAAGGAAGTCAGAGGCTTTTTAGGACGCCTGAATTACATTGCTCGCTTCATCTCACACCTGACTGCTACCTGTGAACCAATCTTCAAGCTGCTGAAGAAAGATCAGGTAGTACGTTGGAACGATGAATGTCAGGCTGCTTTTGACATAATCAAAGAGTATCTCCAAGAACCACCCATCCTTATGCCACCGGTTGAAGGGAGACCTCTGATACTATATCTAACAGTGCTTGACAACTCAATGGGGTGTGTGCTGGGGCAGCATGACGAGTCTGGCCGAAAAGAGCATGCCATTTATTACCTTAGCAAAAAGTTTACCGACTGTGAGACCCGATACTCACTTCTTGAGAAAACTTGCTGCGCTTTGGTATGGGCTGCTCGCCGGCTGAGACAGTACATGCTGACTCATACCACCTTGTTGATCTCAAAGATGGATCCCATAAAGTACATATTTGAAAAACCTGCTCTGTCTGGGAGGATAGCAAGATGGCAAATGATCTTGACGGAATATGACATTCAGTACACGACCCAGAAAGCCATCAAGGGAAGTGTATTGGCAGACCACTTGGCACATCAGGCAGTCGATGATTATCAGTCAATGAACTTCGAGTTTCCGGATGAAAGCATCATGATAGTAACTGACTGTGAGGTACCTGGACCGGATGAAGGACCTGAGGAGGGATCCCGATGGTCTATGCACTTTGACGGAGCCTCCAACGCTTTGGGAAACGGTATCGGCGCCATAATCATATCACCTCAAGGCACTCATACTCCACTCACTGCCCGACTATGTTTCAACTGTACCAACAACATGGCGGAGTATGAGGCGTGCATCATGGGTCTTCAAGCTGCGATCGACTTAAGGATCAAGTTTCTGAGTGTCTTCGGAGATTCCTCTCTTGTGATCAATCAGATCAAAGGAGAGTTGGATACGAAACATCCAAACCTAATTCCTTACAGAGAATGTGTGTTGACCCTGATCCCCCACTTTACAGAGATAACCTTTGAACACTTCCCGAGAGAAGAGAATCAGCTGGCGGACGCGTTAGCTACAATGTCTTCTATGTTCAAGGTCAAATGGGATAATGAGGCTCCCCGGATCATCATCTGGAAACTGGACGAACCGGCATACTGTTGCGATCTCGAGACTGAATTGGTGACTGAGAAACCTTGGTACCATGAGGTGAAGAGATACTTGGAAGCTCAGGAATACCCTGAAGGTGCATCTGTTAATGATAAGAAGTTCCTGAGAAGGTTCGCAGCAAAGTTCTTCCTTAGTAACGGCATCTTGTACAAGCGAAACCATGATTCAACCCTACTGCGTTGTGTGGATAAAACTGAAGCAGAAAGGATCATGGAAGAGCTACATGAAGGTACCTTTGGTACGCATTCCAGTGGGCACACTATGGCTAAGAAGATCCTTCGGGCAGGGTATTTCTGGTCCATAATGGAAGCTGACTGCTATCAACATTCTCGGACATGCCACAAGTGCCAGATTTATGCAGACAAGGTGCACGTTCCTCCAGTTCCCCTGAATGTTCTGACTGCGCCTTGGCCGTTTGCAATGTGGGGCATAGAAATGATCAGTGAGATTAAACCTACGGCATCTAATGGGCACCGATTCATCCTAGTAGCGATCGATTATTTTACGAAGTGGGTCGAGGCAGCATCCTATGCTACGGTAACCAAGACTGTTGTGGCACGGTTCATTCGGCATAATCTGATCTGTCGGTACGGCGTCCCAGAGAGAATTATTACAGACAACGGTACCAATCTGAATAATAAGATGATCACTGAGCTCTGCGAGCAGTTCAAAATACAGCACCACAATTCTTCTCCTTACAGACCGAAGATGAATGGGGCCGTAGAAGCAGCAAATAAGAACATCAATAAAATCGTGCAGAAGATGACAGTGACTTATAAAGATTGGCACAAGATGTTACCGTTCGCTCTACATGGGTACCGCACCTCAGCCAGGACGTCAACCGGGGCAACTCCTTTCTCTCTGGTTTATGGTATGGAGGCAGTCTTACCGATCGAAGTGCAAATACCCTCTCTCCGGATAATGAAGGATGCAAATCTGAACGAAGATGATTGGATCCAGACACGACTTGATCAGTTAAACCTCATTGATGAAAAGAGACTTGCTGCTATCTGTCATGGTCAGACGTATCAGAAACGGATGATCAGGGCATTTAACAAAAAGGTCAGACCACAGGAATATCAAGTTGGGGATCTGGTAATTAAGCGAATCATCCTTCCTCAGAGTGATCCAAGGGGAAAATGGACCCCTACGTACGAAGGGCCATTTGTGGTTAAACATGTGTTCTCAGGAGGAGCAATGATTCTAACCAACATGGATGGTGACGACCTTCCTCACCCCGCTAATGCAGACATAGTAAAAGGATACTACGCATAAAAAAGACCCGCTAGGCTGACATGCCTAGGCAAAAATTAGGGCTTCCCGTCGAACCAAAAGGGTTCGGGCAAAATGAAGGGATGAAATGAAAAAAAACTGTACACCCGACAAGTCGAAAACCTGAAAAGGCGGCTTGGGCAAAAATGGGTATCCCGGTGGACTGAAAACCCGAAAGGGAGGTCCAGGCAAAAATTAGGGATAAAAGCGTAATACTATGTCTCATTGGATCACTTTGCATTCAGAATCCGGTATCTACATCAAGTTCAGACGGCATCGATCAGTCAGCTTCACTTTCAACCAAGGTCATCAAATGATGAGACGCTCGGAGATATAACGGCAATAGCAGAGTTGAAACCCAGTGGGATCATTCATATTTCACACAGCTGTTTTATTTTCTTTTGTACAAAATTTGTATAAACTCTTTCGCTCGGCGGCGTTCTCTTACTAGGACGTCAGCCTCGTGTACATAAAACGCCTATTTTCAGGCCATCCAAAAATCAATACAAATATACTTTTCAGTTAAAAGTACCAATTGTTTTTCTTTTTCTGTTTTGTTTTGCGAAGAACGTCCAAGGTTCAATTTGTGATATATGCATTGACAATAATTTGCTAACTCATAAATATTTGCATACGAAACAAAGGATTAATTACAGGTAACATTAGAAACAGGGGCAATAAAAGAGTTGTCTAAGCAATCTAATTGTCCTGTCCTCCAAGGTACCAAGGTAGGTTCAGCTAAAGAACACAACCGGCATATCTTAATTCCCCAGAGAGTAAGTCAGCAGTCAGTGCACTCTTCCGCAAGCAAAGTTATCAAATCTTAAGGAAGTTGGGTATCCTCCAGCAGATATCAACATTCCCCAGCAGCAATACATATATTCTTAACAAGCATCCCCGGCAATCTTGGTCTAAAGACTGTTCCCCGGTGGTACATCAACATTCAAAGGAATCACTTCCCCCGCAGTTCAAAACCTCCCCAGGAGAGTCCAATCTATTTCCCCGGGAAAGTTGGAATTTATCTCCCCAAGCAGTAAGCTTATCCCCAGTAGATTCTGGAAGCTTATCCTCGCAAAGCACGAACGCGTCGCCCGGCTATATTTAAAGAGTTATTTCCTTAACAGGATATAACTGGGTTATCCTCAGCCAAAAGCTATGGAAAGAGCGTCCTCGACGAAGTTCTCTTACCCCCAGCAAAGTCTATTCACACTTCCAATACAGCAAAGATATCCCCAGCAAGTTATTATCAATAACTCAGCAAAGTATCGCTCTCCCCACAGAGTATCGCTTCCCAGCAAAATCGCTAGAGTACTTTTCCTCCCCGCAGAGTTATTCCATTCGCCAAGTTTATTCCTCAACAGAGTCATCTTCTCCTACCGGTATTCTTGCAGTTATCATCCCCAGCAGGAGTAAAAGCTTATTCTTCAATATCAGCCCAGGATATGACTTCCCGGCACCCGTCAAGGATTTACTTTCCTAGACGAAAGCATTCATAAAACATCACATACATCATTATAGCATGCATAGACGCATCATATCATACAAATCTCATTTATGTTGAGAACATCATTGCTTGATCCATATCATGCATCGCATATGACTGACCTTTACCTTTCAGGAAAAATCCAGCTAAATTCTCAATCATATTTCAAGACCTAGACCGGTTCAGTTAATCGACTCCAAAGATTTCTTATCCAGTCCAAGGCCTTCTCTAGTCCAGCTAAATCGACTCCCAACAGATTTTTCTGATGAAGACTCAGTAGAAGTTACCAGGTTTTTCTCAGACGTCCTCTTTTGAGATTATAATTTCCTATGGTTCTCTCCCCGACGGTGCGTGAGATGATAATTCCATCCTAGGTTTTTCTCAGACGTCCGCTTTTGAGATTATAATTTCCTATGGTTCTCTCCCCGACGGTGCGTGAGATGATAATTCCATTCCAGGTTTTTCTCAGACGTCCGCATTTGAGATTATAATTTACTATGGTTCTCTCCCCGATGGTGCGTGAGATGTTAATTCCAGCCCAGGTTTTTCTCAGACGTCCGCTTTTGAGATTATAATTTCCTATGGTTCTCTCCCCAGCGGTGCGTGAGATGATAATTCCATCCCAGGTTTTTCTCAGACGTCCGCTTTTGAGATTATAATTTCCTATGGTTCTCTCCCCGACGGTGCGCGAGATGATAATTCCATCCCAGGTTTTTCTCAGACGTCCGCTTTTGAGATTATAATTTCCTATGGTTCTCTCCCCGACGGTGCGTGAGATGATAATTCCATCCCAGGTTTTTCTCAGACGTCCGCTTTTGAGATTATAATTTCCTATGGTTCTCTCCCCAACGGTGCAGAGATGATAATTCCATTCCAGGTTCTTCTCAAACGTCCGCTTTTGAGATTATAATTGCCTATTGGTTCTCTTCCCGATACTGTGAAGATGGTAATTCCCACCAAGATTTTCTCAAACGAGCGTTGTTGAAGTTAAAGTCACCCAAGGTTCTCTCACCGTTCATGCTAAGGTAGTAACCATACCTGGTTCATTCATCATCTTATGAAGCTCCAGACTCAGCTCCTGTAACCAGTCAGGACACATCTATACCAAGCATCTGAAAATCAGCTCCTGCAACACGTCAGGTACTCATCTTTTTCTTTTGCAGGTATGCAGGTTCTCGCTAAGGAATCTCTTATGCGATCAACATCCAGATGGCATCTATAAGCCCATCATCCTATTCATCAATCTCTAAATGGCATCTATAAGCCCATTTCCATCACACTGCTACTATGTGAGCGCAAATTTCTGGGCACTCTAGTGTTCAATCATCTTCTACCTTCGGATTACGAAAGGCACGTCAGCCAATCTGCACCCTCAGGTCTAAGAAGATTGAACAGGGGCAACTGTTGTACCCCAAAATTTGCCCTCCCATATTCTTCAAGAAATTGCCAAGTCAAGCTTCAAAATTCCCCAAGGGTTGCACAGTGCAAGGGTCTCCTAAACAGTCAAAATTAGGGTTTTGATTCTGATCAAGAAAGTGAAGTTTCCAAGGGTCCAATCAAGTCCCACATGCCTACAAATATGGTCAAGCATCCTCATACCAAGTTTCAAGACTTTCAGCACAAAATTGCACAGTCAAAAACCCTAATTGCACTACAGTCAACTGTAGGGGCAAAATGGTCATTTGGCAGTCAAAAGTTCAAATTTTTGGTCAACATCTCATTTTGAAGCCACAAACATCATTTGATCAATACTTGATCATGATTCTCAAAGTTTGGCTCAAAAATCATCAAGATGCAAAAGTTTCCTTATTTGGATAGTTGAAAAAGTCAACTGTAAATTGACCAGGGCATAACTTTCACATGGATTATCAGAAAAATTCCATCCAAAGCTCATTTTGAAGAGAAAGACATTTCCTACAACTCCTCTTCATACTTCAAGTCCAAGAAATTCTCTCACAAAAAGTTATCAATTTCAACATTATAGGTCATTTTCAAAAGTCAACAAAAAGGGACTTTAAGTCAAAGGCCATAACTTGATATTGGTAAATCAAAATGACATGGGACCAAAGGCATTGGTTAGAGGACTTAAAGACCTTTCCAAAATGTCCAAGAACATGAGCAAAGATTAAAAATTGAGCAAGTTATGCCTTGTGGAAGTTGGGAAAATTTTGGATATTTTGAAAAGTCAACATTGATTCAAATGACCTAAAATTGCTAATGGGCCCATTTTTCTTCCACAATTCATTATCCCAAGCATGCACACGACCATTAGGCCCAAAGGGAAGTTTTTCTCCATTTTTATTTATTTATTTGGATTTTTTATCATTAATAATTCATTTAATTAAATAAAATGCATGAAAAATACAAAACTAATGAAATAAAATCTTTTTGTGCAGAAATTATTCTCATTGGACACTCAAATTCGTGCGTGACCAATTAGGGAAGGATTGGATATGATTTGGTACAAAATAGCATGGAAAAAGATTGAAAAAGATCTTGAAGAAAATCAAATCTTTCAAGTCATGAATGCCAAGCTTTTTGTTTGATTTCTTTAACCTAATTCACTCAATACATAAGCCTGATCAAACCCTTGTGCTCAAAAAACCATTAAGCTGCGCAGAAAAGCATCATCAAACTTGAAATTTTTGCAAAGAAACTCAAAACTGAAAACCAATTTGTAGGTGGTTTCAAGCCAAGATTTTCATCTCATTAGCTTCCTGAAGCTTCAAGGAGAGTTTTCCAATCAAAACCAATCGTTCTAACATCCTAGATTGGTAACACGACCTCGCCCTGTACAGAGAAAATCTCATAATCTTGCATCTCGATTCATGCACTTTTAATAATTTTTGATGCTTGATTCATATTCAATATTCAATTCTGAAGCTAACCCATATGTTTGATTGAATTTTTATGCACCCTACGCGAATCTACCATTATCGTTTTTTAGGGTTTACAGGACCTTGGATTAGGGTTTTTCAAATAAAGAAAAATTGGCCTTAAAGACTTGGACCATTGAATCCAGCATGCTCAGACAATCACAAGGCTACCCTCGCGCCTAATTTATGGAGCCCCTGGGGCTAGTCGCTATTTTCTGATATGTTGCCTAAGGGAACGGTGTAAAAACCGTTGCCTATGTTTTTATGTTTCAGGAAAAGCAAAACAACGCGAGGAAGATGATGACGTGTGGAGCGATGATTGGAGTATTCAAAAATTCGCGCGCGGAAGGCATTAACGATTTGTCTTATTTTATAATATTTGTTAGTTGTTATATATTAAACGCGCGTGAATTGGTTCAGTGGTAAGCGAGAGTGTTGGCAACATTCATGACCTGGGTTCGAGCCCCAGGTCTTCACTACTTCCATATATTTTTTCAACTAACATTCCCATGCAGTTTCAAGGCTGAAGCGTACCGTGCACCCACGCAATCCAACCATCCACGCGTCCAGTACGTCAATCCAAAGGCACAGGTCTGGGGAACACGATGGGCTCTAGTCAACGTTTGAGTACGTGTCCTGGGAAAGTCCACAAGGCCTCATAATCTTGGGCCAGATTTCTAAAAAACCTCACAATTTGGGGCAGACCCCCTAGGTTTGCTAATTGTTTTTATTTTCTTTATTTTGCATTATTTCTATTTTCTTTTTGATTATTGTCTTTAATTAACTTATTATTTTCATAAAAACACAAAACACAAAAAAATCAGAAAAAAGAAAAATAATAAATATTTATTATTTTAATATTTTTGTAAATAAATAACTTTAATTGATTAGTTTTAAATTTAGGTTTTAATTTTGACTCTTTTAATAAAAATCTAAAAAATATAGAATTAAGGTTTAATTAATTTTCATCTTTTTTTCTTTTATTCCATAATAATTAAATATTAGATTTTTATAATTAAATTTGCATGTAAATTAATTAGGGTTAATATTAGGTTTTAATCTTCTTTTTTTAAATTAAAAATTGTAGAATTAGGTTTAATTTTAATTAATTCCTTTTTTCATTAAAATCCTAAAAATCATAAAATACCAAAAAACCAATTTTCTTTTCTTTTTAATTAATTAATGTCACCATTTAATTTAATTTTGCAAAAAGGGTCCAACGCCCTCGTTTTTAATTCTTATTAGCATATTTATTTTATTTCGTTTAAATATTTATGTATCTCTCCCGAAGCCATGTAATTAATTTCTTGCACTTTTAATTCTTTATTTGCTTTATTCTTTCTTTATTTTTTCTGTCAAATCGGGTTCAAGAAATTTGGCGATGTGGACCCGCGCCGTTTGTAATAGCTTAGAATTTACTTTCCGCACTTTTTTAACTGTTAATTAAAATGCATGCAAGAATGAATGATTAAATAAAAACAAACGCATAGATCACCAATAACATGACAAAAGACAAAAATACTTGAAAACGACACACGAATCGCACACACCACCCCTAGGGTACGCCTCACTGTTGCCTTGCCTCGAAAGGTGATCGTCGAGTAGAGGATGTCTTAGTAAGTCCTCATGATCCGGGAACCTGGCATGAGGGTAGCTTCTAAGGTGTCTTCCCATTGCTCTGGTGATCACCATGTCCCTAAACTCGAATTGACCCGAACACCTCCAATGGTGGTGCTACCTACCTCTCAATGGTGGGATGGCACTACTTTAAAGGACATTTACACAGACGAATTCCTTAGGGTAGGTAGGTTCTCGTAGATACTTGCTCTAATCTCAAAACAAATAAAAATACTTTTCACACCGACACCTTTTCAAAAAGCTTTCGAAAGCAATTTTTCAAACACTCTTGAGGACTGATACAAGAGTCGAACTGAAATTTTCAAAGAAACTTTTTAAAACCCACAGTTGAAAAGCAAATAAACCATTTTTGAAAACACAAGTGAGCAAGTATCTAAGAGCCCATGGATAACCATGGATAGAAAGGGTGCTAACACCTTCCCTTTCTATAACCTACCTCCCGAACCGAGAGCAATCTCTATAAGGAATTTTTCTGTGCTTTTGTCCTTTCCATTTGGAGAAAATAAAAGACGGTGGCGAATCTTGCTTCCGTGACATTTCGCGAACCAGCGTTAAACAGTCAGTTCCAGATCCACCGATCACAGTAACCTTTTGATTTTCAAAACCTGTTTAATCTTCAACATAAATGCATTTTGATTGCATATCCATATTATTGGCATTATTTGTGAATTTTCTAACGTGTCTCATGCAAGGAATAAGGCCAGGATCGCAAGTTACCATTGTTATGGATTAAAGAGAAGCAAGCTTCGTTCTTAGTAATACAAGGATTTTTAGGGAAAACGGACACCACCATTGGATTCTTGGGGAAATTCTAAAGGGGTAGGGTCCTTTTTATGCTTTGATATGACGTGTTTCGCAGGTTCCAAATTCTTGGGTCACCGGAGAAGGTGACCCGGACCACCGTGGCCGGTGGCTTGACTTTTGCAGGCGGTGGTCCAAGCATGTGTGGCTGTTTCTAAGCTTTCCATTGGCTGGATCCAATAATAAGGTTCCTTTCTCCACATCTGACTGGCTCTTTGAATCACCAGGGCCCCCCAATGCCTGTGTGTCCAGTTTGACTCAGCACTGGATCTATTTTTCCCTTATATTCTTTTCTTGTTGTTATATCAACGAATGAGTTAACTAGCGCAGATGGACAGGGAACAAGTATGCAACGTCAAAGACCTGGGTTCGATCCCATAAATCCAATTTTGTATTTTCTAACATTTCTATGCATGATCTAATGCGCTACTACTCAGCGTGTCTATCAGGCAATTCAAGATCTGACCATCAGATTCGTCTCTCTCCAAGATCCGACGCGCAGTAGGTGCAGTACATGATGGGCGTCCCAGATTCAAGGGCACTAGATCAAATGCCAGCTTTGGGCCAGCTATGCTGGGCCTGGAGAAATTCAACTCTGCACCCCCCAGATTTGATTCTAACATCAGGCTCATCTCACTTTTTTTTTAATTTTAAATTTCTTTAACTTTTTGTTTTATTTTTTTAATTGTTTTAAAAATATTTTTTTTATTATTAAATTTCAAAATCATAAAAACACAAAAAAAGTATAATTAGGTTCTTTTTATATAAAATATTTGATTTCATTAATTAATTAATTAGTAATTAGGATAACTTAAATTCTTTTTTTTCATAATTAAAAACAATTAGAAGTTAGGTTAATTTGTAAAATTATTTATTTTTTCTCAAAAATACAAAAATATTTTTATTTATTAAATTAAATATCCTTGAATCTAATTTCAATTCCTAACTTTAATTTTGTCGCGCGCATTTATTTTATTTTTTTTTTCAATTAATGTAATTGCTCTGAGTTTGTAATAGTTTTAACTTATGTTTATTATTGTTTTCATTTACTGTTTTCCCCGGTCTTTTGATTATGTAATCCCCCTCCCCAAAGCCTTGTAATAGCTAGGTTTAAATTTCTCGCATTTCATTTTCCGTTATTATAAACTGTTAGGTGATTGGTAATAGGATTGTATGCAAAAGATCATAATTTTAAAATGGTAGAAAACCCTAAATGTGCAAAGACTAAATTGACTGAAAAAGAAACACTTGCACATGCTCACTCATAGGGTTTGCCCCACTTCGGTTGCCTTCGGTAAACGGTCATGAAGTATAGGGAGTCTTAGTGGTTGTCCTCTAGTCCCAAAAGATAAAAAATGACCCGTTCGAATGTTGCCTCGGAAAGATCTTTAGGACTTTAGGATAATTACTAAGGTTTCCTAACCATTGCTTTAGTGATCGTAATTGTTCCTTTCGTACCTTTCGATTGTCCCTTAAACTCCAACGATGGAGCTACCTACTCCTTAATAGTAGGATAGCGCTGTCTAAAGGAAATAAGAAAATGAACATACTTTTTCGAGTAGGTAGAAACTTTTAGGTACTTGCTCAAAACAACAAATTATTTACACATAAACTTTCAACAAAACTTTTCAAACTAAAGTTTTCAAAACATTTTATCACACCCTTGAGAACTGATACAAGAGTTACCACAAAGTGAAACGCCGCACTAAGGCATATTTCAAAACTTTTTCAAACACACAAACACATGAAAGCAATTTCAAAAATGAGCAAGTACCTAAGAGCCCGTGGAAAACCATGGATAGAAAGGGTGTTAACACCTTCCCTTTCTATAATCTACCCCCCGTGCTCAGAAACATCTCAAAAAAGGTTTTTTTTGTTCTTTTTCCTATTCCTTTGTTGGATGAAATAAAAGTCGGTGGCGACTCTTGCATACCATGCATTTGCAAACAAAAAATGAAAAACCAGTAGTAACAAAAAACAGTCGGTTCTGGCACCGTATCACAACTCTCTTTACATTTTTCACAGATTTTCATCATTACTGTCCAGCTATTCGATATGGTTGTAATAATTAGACATCTACTTCATCCCCATTTGTAACTTGTACCCCCCTCCCCCTAATGATGTAATAGCGTAGGATTTTAATTTCCACAAATTCATCGCTTTAATATAATCGTTAGTAATTAGGGTGTGTATGGCAAGATAAAATCGACCATTAGAAAACTCTAATCTCAAAAGACTAAAAATGCATGCAATCAAAACACAATTCACACGTGCACCTCTAGGGTAACCTCGCTTGTGGCCTCAAAAATAGTCATGTCCCTTGAATATAGGCGCTTGAGCAAAGACCCTCAATTAAAAACGATTGTAGTCCCTCGATGACCCCTCGATGTTGCCTTCGGTAAAATGATCTTAGTCCCTACAAAAATTGCTAAAGCATCTCATAAGTTGCCTTCTATGATTATACGTTTTCCCCACACCCGTCCCTTCACATCCAATGATGGGGCTTCTTATCAATCAATGGTAAGATAACAACATTTAAAGGAGGAGGAAAAGAACAAAGACCTTTCGAGTAGGTAGGATTCTTGTAGCTGCTTGCTCATAAACTAAAACCATTTTCACACTCACACTTTCAAAACATCTTCAAAAACAAACATCTCTTTGAACTATATTCAAAACCAACACTTTGTATGAATTCATATAGAGACGAGAATCATTACAAAGTTTGCCGCAACAACGGAGTTTTCAAAATATTTTCAAGCTTACACCAATCACACACATTTCAAACAAAGCATTTTCAAAGTGATCAAGAAACTAAGATCCCGTAGATAACTACGGATGAAAAGGGTGCTAACACCTTCCCTTTTCATAACCTACCCCCGGAACTCAAGAAAATATCTCAAAACGTATTTCCTGTTCTTTTCACCCTTTCCTTATTGGATAAGAGAAAAGTCGGTGGTGACTCTTTCTATTCGCAACATTTGCGATAATATGAAAAACACCCAAGTTAGTTCTCCCACCGTATTACAGTGATGATATGAAGTGATGAGGGATCTTAGGTGGGGATGGGGTATAACAGCACCAAAGGAACCCTCATGAACTTCATGCATTAACATGTCTTCTTCGTGTCTATCCATGCATCTAAGCAAGACCATGTCATAATTTATTTTATATAGCATATCTTCATTAAAGAAGAAACTACCAGTCAATCTTCTCAGTGTATTCCTATCTTTGTTTGATGCCCCAAGTGGTTACTCTTAGGTTTGAATAAAATGCTTGATATCATAATACCAAGGCTAATCATCTGATGCTTCTTCTGCTGCAAACACATAAACTGGTCTATCAAGATGTTTGATCGTAATCCGAGGTGCTTCATTCTAGAAATTCACCTTGTACATGGAAGATAAAGTAGCAAAAACGTCTGCTATATGATTATCATCTCGAGGAATGTGATGAAATTCAAATTTATTAAAGAAAGGTAACAACCTCCTAGAATAATATTTGTAGGGAATCAAGCCAGGACTACGAGTCTTCCATTCTCCTTTAATCTAATTAATCACCAACGATGAGTCTCCATACACATTAAGAACCTTGATTCTGAGATCAGTGGATTTCTCGAGACTCAAAATACAAGCTTCATACTCTGCCATATTGTTCATACAATCAAACATAATCCTTGCAGTGAAAGGGATGTGGGAAACTTGGGGAGTGATAATCGCAACACCAATTCCTTTGCCATAAGCATTCACAGCTCCATCAAACACTAAACCCTAATGAAACCCAGGCTCTAGTACTTCTTCGGGGAATGGCTCATTGCAATATTTAGCTTTTAAATACATCATATCCTCATCAAGGAAATCAAACTTGATGGACCGGTAATCATCAGCTGGTTAGTGGGCAAGATATTCTGCTAACACATTACCTTTAACAGCCTACTGAGTGTGGTATTCAATATCATAATCAGACAACAGCATCTGCCAACTGCAAATTCTTCTGGTAAGAGCAGTATTTTTAAATATATACTTGATTAGATCCATTTTGGATATCAACCAAGTAGTATGATTCAGTATATATTGCCGCAGACGCTTAGCAGCCCAGGCTAAAGCACAACATGTTTTTTCAAGGAATGGATATTATGACTCACAATCGATGAACTTCTTGCTCAAATAATAAATGGCATATTTGTTTCTTCCCGTTTCATCTTGCTGACCCAAATTACAACCCATGGAATTATCTATCACAGTCAAATACATAATAAATGGTCTTCCTTCAACGGGAGAAAGCGAGATAGGAAGCTCGGGAATATATTCTTTGATACTATTAAAAGCCCTTTGGAAATCATCAGTCCACACAAAACCCTTATCCTTCTTTATAAGCTTGAAAATCAGTTCTCAAGTAGCAGTCATATGAGAAATAAATCTGGAAATGTAATTCAATCGTCAAAGGAAACCCCTTACTTACTTTTCAATTCTTGGAGTAAGCATTTCTTGAATTACCTTGACTTTATCAGGATCAACTTCAATTCCTTTCGGGCTAAAACAGAGCCTAACAATTTTCTATAACAGGCACCAAATGTGCGCTTGTTTGGATTCAAGCGGAGATACTACTTCCTCAAATGGTGAAACAAATTTAACAAATATTTTATATGATCCTCTTCAGTCTAATATTTCGAAATCATTTCATTGACATATACCTCAATTTCCTTATGCATTAGACCATGGAATAGGGTTTCATAGCCTTCTCGTACGTTGCACCAGTGTTTTTCAACGCGAAGGGCATCACAATGTAACATAATGTTCCCCAGGGTGTGATAAACGTTATTTTTCCATGTCCTCCGGAGCCATTTTAATCTGATTATAACCAGAAAATCCGTTAATAAAGGAGGAAATATTAAATTTTTTGTATTATCTACCAAGATATCAATATGTGGCAGTGGAAAATCATCTTTCAGATTGGCATTGTTCAGGTCTCTGTAATCAACGCACATGCAAACTTTTCCATCTTTCTATGGAACATGAACTATATTGGCGATCCATTGAGGATAAACCGATGTCACAAGAAAACCATCATCAATTTGTTTTAAGACTTATTCTTTAATTTTAACTGTCATATCAGGGTGAGTCCTCCTTAACTTTTGCTTGATAGGTGGCCACTCTGGATTTAACGACAAATGATGCTCCACAATATCACTATCCAAACCAGACATATCTTGATAGGACTAAACAAAGATACCAACATACTCTTTTAGCAAATCAATCGACCTACTCTACACATCTGGATGAAGCAGTGCCTCGACCTTGACTTCCTTCGAATCTTATTTGGAACCCAAGTTAATCGTCTCCAACGGCTTTTTATATGGATGAATGGTTTTTTCCTCATGCTCAAGCAACCGATAGACCTCTTCTGGAATTTCAATAAACTCCTCTTCTTTAGCTTCATACATAGAATATTCAAAGTTGGGAGATGGTGTAGGGTCATTATTTTCAACAGTTTTATTAATTAATATGCACATATGATTATGCTTGATTTTAGGAATAGACAAATGCAATAAGTGAATATGCAGATTTATGAACAATTATTTTTAAAGGTTTTTTCATATTACTGTTTCCCAAGAAAAAGCAGAGAATAAGAGCATAATTGGATAATAAAAATAACTTTTATTAAAGATTTTAAAATCGGAAACAAAGATAAGCCCGAACAACATCACTTTCACCTTGGGCAGAGTAAAAGGATTTTTTTTTAAAAAGAAAAACAAATTACTCCGAGATGTGAACACAACTAAGAATATCAGCAGAGGTCCAATTTTGAACTCTTCTTCCGCATGACACATAACTTGGTCTTTCCGACTCTAACTCATCTTCAAAAATAACATCAATTTCTAGAGGAGACGGATTGATAAAACCTCCATTGTGGAATATATCTTGGTAAGGACGAAAAGAAGACTTCGGACTTGGAGCTTCAAAGTTCTGAGGAGAAACCCAAACCAGTCTTGTTCTTGTTTTTTGGTTGATCAATAACTTGTCCCCAAACACCGCTAGGACCTTTCAGAACAACTTGCTGAGCATATTTGAATGAGGAGATTGAATCTCCACTCTTCTTGACATCATCAATGGATAAAGCTTGGAATGACGTCTCGATAGCGGCTTCATCAGCTTCCATAAAACCAAAAGAAGATAAATGATACATCAGCATGGCCTGCTCGCCATTAACAATCACCACCTTGCCATTTCTGACAAATTTCATCTTTTGGTGTAAGGTAGAGGTTACGGCACCTGCCTCGTGGATCCAAGAATGACCCAATAAACAATTATAGGTGGGGAAAATATATATAACTTAAAACTTAATCTGAAACATATGTAGCCCCACCCACATAAGCAAATCCACTTCTTCAACAACATATTTTCCAGAACCGTCAAAAGCTTTCACTACAACACCACTATATCGCATAGGGGTTCCATGATAAACAAGATTTGATAGAGTATATTTTGGCATAACATTTTGAGTTGAGTCATTGTCAATCAGCACATTGGACAAGGCATCTTCTTTACAATTCTAAGAGATATGTAATGGAAAATTGTGGTTCTTTCCTTCTTCTAATAACTCTTCATCACAAAACATGAAGTTATTATAAACTGTAATATTACCACGAAAATAGTGGATTGGTCAATTGTTCCATCTTGCTCAACAAAATCTTGATCTAAGACCCTCATGAGGGAATCTCTATGAGCAGCGGAGTTCATCAACAAAGCCAAGATAGAAATTTTTGAGGGAGTTTGTAAAAACCGGTCAACAATTTTGTAATCACTTATTTTTATAATCTTCAGAAAATCATCAACATCTTTGTCCAAGGTAACACCACTAGTTTTTTCTTCTACCTTCCTAGGTTCAGCACTAGTTTCAACGGGTTTCTTACCAAAATCAACAACTTTCTAAGGTGCCAGAGCAAACACTCGACCACTGCAGTTCAACTGACTAGCTTCTGCAATGTTCTCAAAAGAAGACAAAGGTTTGATTTACACTTCTTTACCTTCTTCCAACATGGTAGCATTATACTTATAAGGAACTTCCTATCTGACTCGTAAGGACCGGGTCCAGGTAAGCAAATGACATAAGGAGTCATGGCAGACTTACTGTGATATGCAACTTCCATAGGCTTAGGAATATCAAAGTGAGGCACTATTACATTCACATCATGATTGTCATCACTCTTTTTATATCTAGTAACACAAAGAGATTCTACATTCAACATATCTTGGAGATCATTTTTAAAAACTTCACATCCTCTAGGATCTTTAGAACAAACTCGACAAGACAAATGATCATGCTCAAAGTATCTCAACACACACAACTCAGCATGAAGTTCTACCAACAACCTCTTTATCGCATTCACATAAGTAACCTAACAAGTTCTAAAACTGTCATCAATCATATGCACTTCATGGTCCTGATATCTCTTTCTGCATACCTGAATAAGACATTAGTCCAACATCTCTTGGAGGTCTCTTTTCACCACAGAACACCCACGAGGATTTGTCATACAAATTCTACAAGCTGCATGATTATGTTCATAATGGATGAATTCATAGAGCATGCATTTCCACCAAATTACCCCTTAACAGTTCACATCAAAGATTCGGAATTCACCAGGACAATCGTAAACCAATTTAACTATATTTCCCCTATGATTAGGCAAACGATTTTCTTGCACATTCAGCCCCATGTCTTTGAAAGACATAATACCAGTCCTCACTAACTTTTGAACCACCAGGGAAGTTTCTCAGGATTAGTAGGATGAGACCTAGTCTGAACTAGGTTCTTCTGAACCAATGTGGGAAACAACTCAACATACCTCATAGGAATAGGATCAAAGGGGTTTCTCTTCTGATTTTCCATTGATTATTATGTTGGTAAAATTGTTGATGTGTTCTTTGGGGAGGTTGATAAGCAACTACTGTAGGAGCCATATTAATAATTGGGGTAACCGAAGCAACGCTCTGCTGATGATGGTGATTTTTCCCACGGTATCTATCTTGCCTTTCTTGTGAAATGTCATTAGAATCTTGTTCTTTCTTTTTAGAAAACCCAAAGGCGTGCTTCATAGCAGAACTACCATAACTTTCATATCTTGACAAACGACTTTCACAGATAGCTTCTTCCAACCGAATACACATCTCTACCATCTTTGTAAAATCATTGGGTGCACTGGCCACCATCTTCTCTTAATAAAATGAGCCAAGAGTTTTTAAGAAGACTTTGGTCATTTCTTTCTCCTCCATGAGGGAATAACTTAAGTTGCAATATCGCGCCAATGTTGAGCTTGAGATTGAATAGGATGAGGATCTTGGTTCTGAGATTGGGTTGCGATCAAAGATTCAACCAGGCCAGTCAGATGGGCCATACCGGTTCTCAAAGTGGTGATTTCTTCCCTTAGTTCCCTATTTTCTTACTCGATGTTTTTCATCTTTCTCTTGTGATTGGCACGAGTGTAGTATGGATGCGACAACTTGACTGAACGAAGACCAAGAGAAAATAATAAGACTCCTGGGAAACTCGTAGAATGAAAAAACCAAGTGCAAAATGATGCATGATATGCAATGCAAATTATTTATTTTTGTTTATTCAGTTTTCAAGGAACTTAAAGAATTGTAACAATTGAAAACATTCATAGCAAAACACATTTTGAAATATTGACAATTCTCATTTTATTAATAATTTTAGAATGATTATAGCTTTGGAGTACAAGTTTAAACAATCCTTAATAAAAGAAAAAGAAATCTAGAATCTAAGGGTCTTAAAGAACCACATTTGAAGAAGATCCTACTCCATGCTAACACTTCTTCTTGAGCCTCCTAATCTGACCTTCATAAGAAGTCTTCAACTGAGGGTTCTCCATCACAACCTTGACGGCAACACCCTTTCAGGCACCAGAGGTAGGAAGAATATGAGAATAATCCTGAATACTAGGAACCGACTGAACGTTAGAGAAAAATAAATCCTCTTTCTCTTCCATAGCACGCTGCTCAAGAATCTCAATCAGATAATCTTTCTCCTTTAATTGCTTCTAAAGCTATGAATATCCCATATTAGCAACCTGATACTTGTTCTTCCAAGCATATCTCTCTTGTTGTATCTTGACCAAAGCAAGTTGGAGAAGTAGGCTCAGCTGAAGATAAAATCAATGGTTCTTGGCGAGGATAAGGCATTTTTAGCTTAATTGCTCTAGCTTGAACCCATTGAAGATAATGTTCCAAAGAGGCACAACCTTTCCTTCCTGGAAACCTTATTTCCTTTCTGCGAATAGTAAGCCAAGCATTATTAATCCTCTCTATGAACACTTTTTTGTCCTCACCTTCCTTGAGAAAGAAACCCTCCAAAGAAGACTATTTGGTTTATCACTCATAGGGTATCCAAATTGACGATGAGCTAATATTGTTTTGTAGTTAATTCCTCCTTTTGTACCAAGAAGAGGTACATTAGGAAACTATCCACAACCATCAATGATATTTACTCCATCATAGATATGATTAAATCAATCAATACAAGAATGTGTGAGAGACATAATATTTTGCCACCACCTTAATCCACCTTTGACATTCCAAAATGAAGAAGACTGCGGCAAGTGAGAAATAAATCACTTGTACAGTAAAGGTGTGCACCAGACAATCATCCATCGACTTTTAGAATCCAGATAATGAATAAAATAATATGCCTCTCCGAGCAAGGTTGGAATTGGATTTTTATTAAAGAAGATATTAATAACATTCATATTAACAAAATTGTCAACACTGGGAAATAAGACTAATCCATAAATGAGTAAATCTAGAATGGCTTCGAAAGCATCCATATTGTTAGCATTATCAAAATCATGAGCCTTATCCATCAGGAATTTTGGAAGTAACCCCATAATACCACTCTTGGATGTAAGATGAGCCTTAATCTCACAACACTTTAAATTAACAGCTCTAGTAATAATATGGAGCTCATGATCTTTCTCTAAACCAGAAAAGGGAACCTGATTAGTCACAGGCAACCCAATCAGGTAGGAATACTCTTTTAGGGCAGGTACGAGTTGACAATCTAAAAAAGTGAAGCAATAATACAAAGGATCATAGAATTGGACCAATGTGTTGAGAATCCCATATTCCATTCTAGAACATAAGATAGATAGAAGTCTTCCATAACGGTCTTTGAAGTTATCAAAAATAACCACTAAGGATGCTAACTTTCTTAACTCCTTTACATCATGGTTCCTGAAACTGTACCTTTGGGTGTTTCTCATTCCAAAATCCATGGTTATAGTACATGTGATGTTTGAAAAGATATCCTTTAAGTTCCTTGAAAACTTGGTCAAAGGATGTTTATGAATGCATGAACGCAACAACCATAATCAAGATCACAAACTTGATTACACTAATCGTATGCCATTCTGATACTCATTCAGTACAACTGTCAGATACAGTTCAGATACGCTCCAGATACGGATGCCATTTTGATACTCATTCCAGATTTCTCTTCCAGATACAGTTCATATACGCTCCAGATACGGATGCCATTCTAATACTCATTCAATACAGCTGTCAGATACAGTTCAGATACGCTCTAGATATGGATGCCATTCTAATAACTCATTCCAGATTTCTCTTTCAGATACAATTCAGATATGCTCCAAATATGGATATTATTCTGATACCCATTCGGTACATCTTCGGATACAATAAAGGCAAATATTTATTCTGACACTTCCCAACTTGAGTTTGTTTCCACCACAAATCACTAGCAAATCCCTCTCTCCAGCAAAGTTCCCTCAGAGAGCTGAAATCAAAGTATTACGCAATAGAGTTTTATAAATTTCAAGTAGTTTATAAAGCCTTATCCCCAGTAGAGTTTATTTCTCTAGCTACGGAATTTCATCCCCCGGCAGAGTTTATTTCTCCAAATTGGTGAAATCTCCCAACAAAACTCTTCCTCTCAGCAAAATCATTCTCAAGCAGAAGTCAAAGATCCCTGGCAGAGAAAGGGAATCCCCAGCAAAACTATCTTCATTCATTATCCCCGGCAGAAATTGAAGAATCACTTTCTTCACTCACCAACAGCAGTCCGGGATTTAGCTTCCCGGTTCTCTTCAGCAGCAGTCAAGGATTTATTTTCCCAGACAAAGATACTTCGCAACAGCATTACATGTTCATACATCATGGCATGTGCATACAAATACATATATCAAAATCTCATTTATTTTGGGAGCATCATGTAATCCATACATCATGACATCGCATGAAATTGATTTTATCTTTTCAGGTTAAATTAGAAGACAAACAAACTCTATCAACTTTTACAGCAGGTCAGAGATTAATACCCGAAACCAGATGGGGAAACTATCTACACGACCAATTGGTATGAACTCTAGAAGTAAGACGGGTTTATCAATAACTACAGTAGTCCACATATTAATGCCCAAAATCAGACGGGGAAACTATTTATGTGACCAGCATTGTCGAGTTCCAGATTAACACCTGTAACACATCAGGAGAACTATCTGGGGATGACCGACTGTGGATTAATACCTGTAACAAGCTAGGAAAACTATCTACATGAGGAGATTGAAGATTAATACATGTGACAAGCCAAGAAAACTATCTACATGAGGAGATTGAAGATTAACACCCGAAACCAGAAGGGAAAACTATCTTTCTTTCTCAGGTCAAAGATTAATACCTGAAACCAGACATGACAACTATCTCAATGATTGACAATCTTCAAATTCCAGATTAATACCTGAAACCAGACAGGACAACTATCTGCGAAAAGCTGATTTGTAGATTAATACCTGAAACCAGACTGGAAAACTATCTACACGACCAGATGGAGCAACCTTACATGGGTTCCTTCTCATATATCTCCGGGTGCATACTAACACAGACCCATTCTGGAACAGCCTTACGCAGGCTCTTTATAATTCATCTTCAGGTAACGGTTAACTCCATCATCCCCAGCAATCTACTGTGAAGCCTGGATTTCAACCAGATAACAGTTTAAGTTGCTACGAAGCCTGGAATCCGACCAAATAGTATTTCACTTCTTAAATTACTGTGAAGCCTGGAGTACGACCAGATAATAGTTCAATTTCATTTTACTGACCAGATAGTAGTTTACTCTATCTATTTACTATGAAGCCTAGACTCGACCAGATAATAGTATACCTCAAATTCAAGTTGAAGCCTGGATCCGACCAGATAACAACTTAATCTCTTAAGATCACTGAAGCCTGGACAAGACTAGATAATAGTTCAAGTCACTGAAGCCTGGACACGACCAAATAATAGTTCAAGTCACTGAAGCTTGGATTCTGACCAGGTAACAGTTTGAGTTACTATGAAGTCTGGGGTACGACCAGATAATAATTTAATTTCATATTCCCTGTTAGATTGTTGTGAATCCTGGAATACGACTAGATAACACTCAATTTTTGTTATCCTCAGCAAGTTACTATGAATCCTGGATTTCAACCAGAAAGCATCAAACTTTCATCTCTCCAGATATAACTCTTCATCAGAGCCTTGAAAGACTGAAGTTCTTAGACTCTATTCCCCACAGAGTTTTCCTCAAACGGGAGAATAACAGAAAACCACACTCCCCAGTGGACTTCTCCTCAAACAGCAGGAACAGGAGTCCCCATAAAGAGATCTCTTATGAAGTCAGCATCTACTTTGGATGGAATCTTTAAGCCCATATCTGACGACTCTCATTCATCTTTTCTAAATGGAATCTGTAATCCCATTCCCGACATCATCAACCATCAGTGTTACTTCATGCAAGTGCAAATTTCTGGGCACTATAGTGTTCAATCATATTCCACCTTCAGATAACGAAAGGAAGACAAGCCAATCTAAATCCTCAGGTTTAAGAAGATTGAACAGGGGCAGCTATTATACCCCAAAAATTTCCCTCCCATTTTTACTCAAAACATGTTCCTAGAGGTCCTCGGTTGCTCAAGGTTGACCAAGAATTGACCAGACAAATTCTCCTCCTAAGCAATGAACCTCTAACTAGGGTTTCACTTATCATCAAGATGTGTAAGCTCCAAAGGTCTCAAATGTTTTCCATTTTCCTAATATGCTTTCAAGATTGTCCATGACAAGTTTCATGCCTTTCACTACAAGTTTGCTCAATTAATTACTCAAATGCTTGGAAATCAACTGTAATTTGTCAAAAGTCAACTATGGCCCATGTACAGTCAAACTTCAAGATTTTTGGTCAACATAAATATTTTGAATTGATATCCATCATTTGATCAAGGGTTGGTCATGATTCCTTAAATAAATGTCCCTAATTCATCAAAAGCCAAGAATTGTTAAATTAGGGTTTCTATAGGAAAAGTCAACTGAATTTTGACCATGCATAACTTTTACATACTGTGATACGGTGGGAGAACTGACTTGAGGTTTTGCGTTTGTGTTCGCAAATGTTTCGGTTTAGCAAGAGTCGCCACCGAATTTTTTTTATCCAAAGGAAAGGTCAAAAAGCACAGGAAAGACCTTTGAGATGTTTTCTTGGGTTCGGGGAGTAGATTATGAAAAGGGTAGGTGCAAGCACCCTTTTCATACATGGTTATCCATGGGCTCTTAGTTACTTGATTAGATCACTTGCTTTTGCTTTTCAATTGTTTGAAATGGTGCTTTGTGTGTGTGGTTTTAAAAATGTTTTGAAAAGAGGCCATCATTGTGGCAATCTTTGTAATGATTGTTGTTTGAATGTATACAAAGGTGTTTTTGTCTTTTGAAAAGATGTTTCAATGTTTGAAAGTTTGTTTTTGGGAAATGTTTTGAAATTGTGTTGTGAGGTGTGTTTGAAAATAGCAAGGATGTTTTGCAAGTTTTGATCAAGTAACTAAGAGTTGTCTACCCTATTTTACTCAAAGTTATTTCCTACACATTTTTAACCTTTTTGACAGTGTTGTTTTACCATTGCATTTGGTAAACAACCTTGTATTAGGATGTTAAACGGGACAGGCGCGGGTCATCGTATTGACCATGATAGCAATATTGCCAAGTATCTTTAGCAAATTTTTGAGGGACTAGATCATTTTTGTGTAGGCAACCAAGATAGCGTCATCGAGGGACTATGATCTTTTGTTTTGTTTTTGTTTTGCCAAAGTACTCAACATGCTTAACATGGCCAATTTTAAAGGCAACAAGTAGATGAAACCCTAGGGGTGCAAGTGTGCATTGTGTTATCATTTTCATGCATTTTATCTTTGTATTAGTCAAGCTATTTGTTTGATTTTGGATTTTTGCATACAAACCTTAATCTTTAACCATGGCATAATTGAAAGCATAAATGTGTAAAATAAATCTACACTATTACAAAATTTGATATGGGGAGAGGGATACAATTTTTGAATGGGGGATATTTGCAAGAAATTAAAACCCTAATATTTACTATTACATTCAAATTGAATAAATGGTACAAATAAATAAATGGACAATTATTTAAATGATCACTTAAATAAATATACAAAATATTATGAATATGCAAAAGATGTTTTTGTTTATTTTTTATGTATGTAAAAAATATTTAATGTATATATAAAAAAGAAATAAAAGATTATTATATTTATTTATTTAAGGGTAAAACCCTAATTTTCTTTTAAGAAAGTATGTATATATATATTATAAAAAATAAAAATGAATGAAATATATACAAATGTCACAAAATGAAAACATATTAAAAAAATACTATTTTTAATAAGGGTGGAACCCTAGCTTTCTTTTAAGAGAATAAATATATTAAATATATTATTTATGTATAATAAAAATGAAATAATGTATATACAAAAATAAAAAGTATATTAGAAAAAATATGATTTAAGTATAAATAATAAAAATAAAAGTATAATATTTTTATATATTATTTTTAGGTTTTCATCAAATAAAATAAAAGTATATAATCACTAAATTATTTTTATGTTAGAAAAATAAAAATAAAATACAAAAATAAATGTGAAAATTTATAAAAATATTTTTGGCATTTTGTATGTTTGGAAAATAATAAAATAAAATCCGAAATGAAAAATAAATACAAAAATACAAAAATATGAAGAAATGGGCCAGGGGGTGCAGTCACTAATGAAGGGGGTGTCAAAAACAAGAAGCCAAAGCCCAACCCAAGTCCAGACTTCATCTTCAACCTCTCGTTCAAAAAACGTGCGCCTGACTTCAAACATGAACAACCTGCATACGTGCTCTAATGCAAAAAACCATAACATCAAAGTTGTAGCATTTTTCAAGACGAATCCAACCATATAAAGAACTCATTCTAACTCTCAAAGACCAGAGAGAATTTCTCTGGCCTTAAATCCTAACCTAATTTTTTCAGGAAGTTCGTGGATCAAATTCTCTTAACACGATTAACTTAAATGAAAACTGAGCATATATACAGTTTCATGGCTATGAATACTACATTTTTTATTCACAAAACTAAGCCTAATTATTCCTAAATAAAGAGATAGGAAGTTGACAAAAACCTGTTTCAGTTGACTTCGTGTATGGCAATGTGGAGCTTTTCAGTGAGGCCTGAGATGTTTGGGAGCTTGCTTGAACTTCCTCTGACCTTCCCCAATGCCTAGCTTGCCTTGAATGTGCATGAACAAGCCTGTAGAACTCAACCTGCACAAGCTGGAATCAAAAATGGTAAACCTTGCAAATGGAGTTACAGTCAGTGTTTAAGGGTTGGGATAGTTTGGATAGGTTATATGGAAGGTGTTTGAACAAGTTTGAGGCAAAACACACGAGCAACTTGTGAGATAGAACTCAAGATGCAGAAGCTACCTTGTTTTGCCAATGGAAGGTGATTTTGTGCTATGGGAGGTTTCAGGACTCAAAGTCTCGTGTTTTAGGTTCAGTACAATATGTGAAACTTGTCTCAAATGCTTGCAAAAGTTGGTTCTCACATATGTGTAAGATGTATTGTGTTTTACAAGTTTCTTGTATATGAAGCAAAAGTGGACAAGTGATGCAAGACGGGCCTGTACAGGCTATCTATCAGCTTTCACATTATGCTCTTGGCCCCTCAAGTTTGTGGATTTGATTTGCTGTACAAGATATGGTTCAATGCTCAAGGATGCAATTTGACATAAAGCAATATTTGGACAAAAATGGCAAAGTTACCTTTTACTATTTATGGATTAATCTATTGTATAATCTTCTAATGACCAAAACAAAGCCTTAGACCAATGGATTTGCATTTAATTATTTATTATGTAAGGGTTTTGGGACCTGCAATCTAGTACAAACAAGGCTGATTAGAGTTTGCAACTTGTATCACTATGAACATGCCATGGATAAAACGTGAGTTTTTGCCAACTTTAAGCCTTCGATTCTCCCTAACGACAAGTGACTTTGGAGAGTTCTTGGACTTTTTAGAAAGCTTGTAACATGCTCTACAATCCATCTTTTAAATGAATTTTGATATTCTAAGTGTAACTATGTAAAAAATGGTCATGAAGATAGGTCAAAATCCTACCTAAACTAGGGCAAAATTTCACTAAGTTAAAAGTTCATTGACCCTTGTTCCAAAAATCATAACTTGATATCCAAGCTTCTTTTTGGAAATCTTTGTGATTCAAAGTTGTATACTTTGTGGAGGACTACAACTTTCATGTTGGAAGTTTTGTTTGAATCCAATTGCATCATGGTGAAAATGTTGGGCAAAGTTGGGAAAAATTAAGAAAATTTCATAACTTAGAAGAATTCTAAGTTATGAAATTTTTCAATCTTAAACCCTAATTTGCAAAATTGGGTTTCTTGATGAAAAAGTTTCATGTTTTGACACATATTGATGAAAAATGACCCTTGACACTTGATTTTGACCAAAAAGTCAAAGTTTGACTTTTCAGTGTACAGTCAAATTTTGATCAGTTGACTGAAAAATTCATCTGTCAATCCAATGCAATTGAGATCTTTTGAACCTTGAGAATAGGTCAAGATGATTCCATTGAGTCCTTTAATCCATGCTTGAGCCCAATTTGCCATTGGCTAGGTCAAAAGTCATAAATTGCCCTTGTGCAGTCAAAACCCTAAAAATGACCATTTTGCCCTTTTGATGATCTGATCAAATTTCTTGAGGAGTTGTGGTCCAAACTTGATCAAATGGTTCATATGAGTCTATAATGTTGATGTGGATCAAAAATTGTGAGGTTTGACTGTAAATTGGCCACAATTGACTTTTTCCCCAATACACTTGATTTCTAGGTCAAATGTTCAATTAATTGGGCAAAAACTTGATTCAAGGCTTGAAACTTGGTAGAGGTAATTTTGTAAGTCCAACATGAAGTATGAAAGTCACTTTGAACATTGAAAGTCCAAAAATCTTTGTGCAAACTCAAACCCTAATTTAGGTCATCAGTGCAAAGAGATGTCTTGAGCAGAGCAAAACCCTAATCCTATCTGGAGTTCAAGGAGTCTTGTGAGGGGAAATCTTGATAAAATGAGAGGGCAAATTTTGGGGTACAATAGCTGCCCCTGTTCAATCTTCTTGAACCTGAAGAGTTAGATTGGTGAGTTTGCCTTTCGTGGCTCGAAGGTAAAAGAGGATTGGACACTAGAGTGCCCGTAAATTTGCACTCGTCAAAATGTACCTGAGGGAATGGGCTTAAAGATGCCATTTGGAGCTGGTAGAATCTTGTTGGAGATGGGCTTAAAGATGCCATCCAAGATTGTTTGTTGAAAATTAGGAGAATGAACACCAGATTGGTATCCGTATTTGGAACGTATCTGAGTTGTATCTGGAGATTGGATCTGTATGAGCAATGGGATGGCGTCCATGTCGGGAGCGTATCCGAGCTATAACTGTATTTGATTCTTGAATGAATATCAGAATGACTGCCGTGTCTGGAGTGTATCTGTATTGTATCCGAATTCTGAAATCTGAATAAGCGACAGAAAGACATCTGCGTCTGGAGTATCTCTGGGCTGGGGAATAGGTTTGAATGAGTGAAAGAATGGCTATCGTGTCTGGAGCGTATCTGGATTGTATCTAAAGTTGAGATTTGTATAAGTAGCAGAATGACTTCCGTGTCTGGAGTGTATCCGTACTGTAACTGGGAACTGGATAAGTGATATAATGACTTCCGTGTCTGGAGTGCATCTGATCTGAAGTTGATAGGTGAATCTAAATGAGAAATAGAATGGCTTCCGTGTCTGGAGTGTATCTAGTCTGTATCCGATTGCTGAAGTCTGAATGAATAGTAGAATGATCGTCGTGTCTGGGGTGTATCCATACTGTATTTGAAATTTTTGAACATTTGTTAAAGTTAGCTTTTAATCTTATCCTGAAAAGGGTAAAATGTTAGCTGAAACACAAAGTTATGTTGCATGACATGTATGATGCAATAAAATGTGTTCTGTCAATGTTTATGATATATGAATGTAATGGATGCGCATGTAAGTTGATTAGCTGTCTTGCTGAGGAAAAAAATCTTTGATAGCTGGAGATAATGAAACCTTTGACTGCTGCCGGGGAAAATAAATCCTTGATCGTTGTTGGGGATAGAAAATCCTTGGTGACTTGTGGGGATTAATAAGAACTTTGACAACTTCTGTGGGGATGTGAGAATCCTTCATGACTTTCCTGGGAAATAAGGAAAACTTTGATGATATCCACTGGGGAATTAAAACCTGGGAGGCTTCAACTGGAGAAATGAGATCGAGAATCTTCGATCTGCTGGGAAATAACTCTGTGGGAAGAATGCTTATTCTGTTGAAGAGTTCTCAAGGGTTTGGGTTGTATGCCAATCTACTGGGAAATTTGGAGGAAAATGGATGGTACCCTACCAGGGTTTAGGGGTTGAAGTTTTGGACTCCGTTGGGGAAGAAAGTTTTATCTTCGCTGAGGGTTTGCAGTTCAAAGTTTTCTGGCTCCGCTGGGAGTTGGGAGTTTTGAAACTTAGTTCTGATGGGGATTTTGAAACTTAACTCCGCTGGAGATATGTATTTCAAGGCTTTAGCACCGTTGGGGATCTAGATGATGTACTGCAGGGCATTTCCTCTAGAATAGCATAAAAGACATTTTTCCTATACTTTCAACCTATCAATAATTATCCTTTCTCATTTCGTTTTATTTGTAAGCAATGATTATATTCAAATGCATATGCTCATATAATAAATCATTGGACGTTTTCAAATAAAACACAAGTGTGAAAAGAAAGAAAAGGCAAACAAAATTTTGCACTTTGAAGTATCTTTTGTATTAACTTTATGTAAGTATTTTGTACAAAGGAGACAGACATCCTAGTAAGAGAATGTTGTCATAAAAAATGAGAAAAATTTTATACAAAGAAAGATGGCTATGTGTAACAATTCCATGGGGTTCCCATTCTTCTATAGCCTTCGCAACTCCGAGTATCTTGTCCATTTGTTGCTTCGTTCGATGTTGATTAGGTTGATCAGAAGCTCGGAGCTTGTCTGTGAAGACATTGTCCTTAAAGTGATCCGACGAGACATAGTCATACGCTTTAATTCCCTAACTTTTGCATGGACCGCCCTTTCGGGTTTTCCATCCACCGGGAAACCCTTTTTTGCCCAAGTCGCCCTTTCGGGTTTTCAACTTGCCGGGTGTATAGATTTTTATTTATCCCTAATTTTTTCCTGAACCGCCCTTTCGGGTTTTCGGTTCACCGGGATGCCCATTTTTTCCCAAGCCTCCCTTTCAGGTTTTCAACTTGTCGGGTCGTTTATGCGTAGTATCTTTTTACTATGTCTGCATTCGCAGGGTGCGGCAGGTTGTCGCCGTCCATGGTGGTCAGGACCATTCTCCCACCAGAAAATATATTTTTGATCACAAATGGTCCTTCGTAAGTAGGAGTCCATTTTCCCCTGGGATCACTTTGCGGCAAGATGATTCGCTTGATTACAAGGTCTCCGACTTGATATACTTGTCTCTTGACTTTCTTGTTGAAGGCCTTGATCATACGTTTCTGATACGCCTGACCATGGCAAACAGCAGTAAGTCGCTTCTCGTCAGTCAAGTTAAGTTGATCAAGTTGGGTCTGAATCCAATCGTCTTCACTCAAACCAGCATCCTTCATGATTCTCAAGGAAGGAATCTGAACTTCCATAGGTAAAACAGCTTCCATGCCATATACCAAAGAAAAGGCGGTTGCCCCAGTTGAAGTGCGTGTCGTGGTACGGTACCCGTGCAGAGAAAACGGTAACATCTCATGCCAGTCCTTGTAGGTGACTGTCATCTTTTGAATGATCTTCTTGATATTTTTGTTCGTAGCTTCGACAACACCGTCCATCTTAGGCCGATAGGGAGATGAATTGTGATGTTGAATCTTGAACTGCTCGCACAGAGCGGTGATCATGGTATTGTTCAAATTTGTACTGTTGTCAGTGATAATCCTGTCAGGGATACCATACCGGCATATAAGGTTTTTCTTGATGAAGCGGGCAACCACATTCTTTGTAACAGATGCGAAGGAAGCTGATTCGACCCACTTGGTAAATTAATCAATGGCCACCAGGATGAAATGATGTCCATTAGACGTCGTAGGCTTGATCTCTCCAATCATGTCGATTCCCCACATCGCGAATGGCCAAGGAGCTGTTAAGACATTGAGAGGAACTGGGGGAATATGTACCTTGTCAGCGTAGATTTGGCATTTGTGACAAGTACGGGAATATTGATGACAATCAGTTTCCATGGTAGACCAGTAGTAGCCTGCCCGTAGAATCTTCTTAGCCATCTTATGACCACTTGAGTGGGTGCCAAAGGTGCCATTATGTAGTCCAACCATGATCTGCTCAACTTCAACTTTGTCCATACAATGGAGTAGGACACAATCAAGATTGTGCTTGTATAGGATACCATTGCTCAGAAAGAACTTGGCAGCGAACCTCCTTAAGAACTTTTTGTCGTTGACTGAAGCTCCTTTAGGGTATTCTTGTGCTTCGAGATACCTTTTGACGTCATGAAACCAAGGTCGGTCCACCACTTCTTCGGTATTAATCTCGTGACAATGTGCAGGTTCGTCCATTCGTTCAATGGTGATTTGAGGTGCCTCATTATCCCAGTTAAGTTTAAACATGGATGACATTGTAGCTAACGCATCCGCCAACTAATTCTCTTCTCGCGGGAAGTGCTCGAAGGTGATCTGCTCGAAATGTGGTAATAATTTCAAGACATGTTCTTTGTAAGGGATGAGGTTAGGGTGCTTAGTATCCCACTCTCCTTTGATTTGACTGATAACCAAAGCTGAGTCCCCAAATACAACCAAAGATTTGATTCCCAAGTCAATAGCAGCCTTGAGACCAAAGATACAAGCTTCATACTCGGCCATGTTGTTGGTGCAGCTGAAGCAGAGTCTAGCAGTGAAAGGTGTATGGCAACCTTCTGGAGAGATAAGTACTGCGCCGATACTGTTCCCAAGTGCGTTGGAGGCACCATCAAAGTACAGAGTCCATCAGGATCCTTATTCAGGTCCGTCATACGGTCTGTTTTCCTCAATGTTGCTTAAAGTCATGATATCCTCGTCGGGAAAGTCGAACCTCATGGATTGGTAATCTTTGACAGCTTGATGAGCCAGATGATCGGCTAGCACACTCCCCTTTATAGCTTTTTGGGTTATGTACTGTATATCATATTCGGTGAGGATCATCTTCCATCTAGCGATTCTTCCGGATAAAGCAGGCTTCTCGAAGATGTACTTGATCGGATCCATCTTAGAAATCAACAGAGTGGTATGTGTCAACATATACTGCCTTAGCCAGCGAGCAGCCCATACCAAAGCGCAACAAGTTTTCTCGAGCAGTGAGTAGCGAGTCTCACATTCGGTAAACTTTTTGCTAAGGTAATAAATGGCATGCTCTTTTCGGCCAGACTCGTCATGTTGGCCCAGTACGCACCCCATTAAATTATCTAAGACAGTCAGATACATGATTAAAGGCCTTCCTTCGACGGGTGGCATTAAGATAGGAGGTTCCAGCAAATACTCCTTGATCTTATCGAAAGCAACTTGACAGTCATCATTCCATTTAACCACCTGATCTTTCTTCAACAGCTTGAAGATTGGTTCACAGGTAGATGTTAGGTGAGAGATGAACCTTGCAATGTAGTTTAGGCATCCCAAGAAACCTATGACCTCCTTCTCAGTGCGAGGGGCAGGCATTTCTTGTATAGCTTTGACTTTGGTAGGATCAACCTCGGTGACTTTGTTACTGACGATGAATCCCAAAATTTTACCGGACCTGACTCTGAAAGTGCACTTGCTAGGGTCCAGTCAGAGCTTGTACGCCTTTAACCTGACAAACAACTTTTGCAGATGGTTGAGGTGTTCTTCTTTTGTCTGTGAACGGGCTATCATGTCGTCTATGTAGACTTCAATCTCATGATGTATCATGTCATGAAACAAAGCTACCATGGCTCGCTGATAGGTTGCCCCGGCATTCTTCAGTCTGAATGGCATCACTTTATAGCAGAAGGTACCCCAGTGCATAAAAAAAGTAGTCTTCTCCATGTCTTCGGGGGCCATTTTAATCTGGTTGTACCCTGAAAATCCATCCATGAAAGAAAATACCTTATGTTGAGTTGTATTATCAACCAAGATGTCAATGTGTGGTAGTGGAAAATCATCTTTAGGGCTAGCCCTATTTAAATCTCTGTAGTCCACACACATTCTGACTTTTCCGTCCTTCTTAGGCACGGGCACAATGTTAGCAACCCATTATGGATAGGAAGTAACAACAAGAAAGCCAGCATTGAACTGCTTCGTCACTTCAGCTTTGATCTTTTCAGATATATCGGGCCTCATTCGGTGGACTTTCTATTTGATTGGTGGACAGTCTTCTCTTGTAGGGAGACGATGAACCACAATATCTGTATCCAGTCCCGGCATGTCTTCATAGGACCAGGCGAAGATCTCAACATATTCATTCAACAGCTGAACTAAGCGCTCTTTGACACTTGGATCTAGGTTGGCACCCACTTTAACCTCTTTTCTGTCTTCCTCTGTTCCCAAATTGATAGTCTCTAACAACTCTTCATGGGGCAGAATAGCCCTTTCTTCCTGTTGCAAAAGTCTAGCCAACTCTCCAGGCACTTCACAGTCCTCATCACCTTCGTATTCGGCATGATTGACCAGATCTTCAGAGTCACTGAAGGCCATAGCAGAATTGTCACCCATGGAATCCGGAGTGGATGGGTACCTGCATTTTGTGAGTGTGGGTGTGTGTAAGGGATAGCCACCTTTAAACAAATAAAATGTAAATAGAAAGAAAATGAACACAAAAGTTTATATATGAAAACGTCCATGATTCATTAAAAATGGCATATGAAAATGAATAATCAAAACCCTTACAAATGGACCTATATGCCCCGGGTAAGGCATAAGGCAAAAAGAGTGTACGAATTGTTTAATAATTATTACAGACCAAACAGGAAATGTTCAAAAGATAAATTACTGATTGATGAAAATAATGGGAACAAAGTCTTTCGCCTCCCAGTTGTTCAGTCCTCCTTCAATGGTTGGAAAGATCCAGTCTTCAAAATTACTTCCTTCTTCATCATCCTCTAAAGCATGAACTCCATGATGAGTGATTTTTGATGGTGGTCCTCCAGCCCGGGAGCGACGCACAGCTTTCTGACTAGCAGCAGTGAAACCCAATCCGTACTTATCAGTCTTGTAAGGAAAATCTGGCAGTTGACCCCATACTGTGCTTCCTCCTTCCTTGATCACAGCCTCTGCATCTTTAAGGGATGACATCGGGACACAGGTTTGGTAATGATGGGCACATCCGTCATTGTCTTGGCTACCGCAACTTTAGGAGAAACCTCTTCAAAGTGTTGGAAAGGTGTTTCTATGAATTCACCTTCTAACTCCACGTAGCAGAAAGAGTTAAGGTGGCTTATCATATACTCCTCCTCACCATGAACTGTTATGATTTTACCCTGGACTGGGTATTTAAGCATCTGGTGTAGAGAAGAAGTGACTGCCCCAGCGTTGTGGATCTATGGCCTTCCCAACAAGCATGAATATGAAGGACGGATGTCCATCACATAAAATGTAGAGTTGAAAATTTCCATTCCCACCTTAATTGGGATGTCCACTTCTCCGTGAACCATTAGCTTAGAACCGTCGAAGGCTCTAACAATGATATTACTGGGCTTTAAGGTCAAACCTTCACAGTCTAGTCTGTCCAATGCTTTCTTTGGTAGGACATTTAAAGATGAACCGGTATCAACCAGAACGTGAGCAAGTGTGGTCCCTCTGCACTCTACCAAAACATGCAGCGCATCATTATGCTTTCTTCCCTTAGATGTTAGATCAGCGTCAGAGAATCCAAGACCATTGTCGGCTGTAAGGGTGGCTACACACTCTTGAAACTGATGTGCAGAAGTTTCTTGAGGCACGTGCGTCGTCTTCAGGAATTTGATCAAGGCTTTGGCATAAGCCTCGGAGCAGAGCAATAGAGTCAGCATAGAGATTTTTTAAGGGGTTTGCCCCAGCTGCTCTACGACATCATAGTCGCTTTTCTTAATTATCTTTAAAATCTCCTCCATGTCCTTTTGGGTGGTCTCGGGGGTAACCAAAGTCTGAGACCTCGTCCTGACGGGCGCTTCTTGGATCCCTTTACCTTTATCAGCAGTAACAGCAGAGGGTATAGCTTCGGGAGTAATAATTTCTTCAATGACTGGACTTCGCACAGATATCTTGACAGGCACAAGAGCACTTGAGGGTCCGAAGATCTCCCTTGGAGGAGCAATCTCCGGAGAGAAGATTCTTCCGCTACGAGTGATCTTACTTGTCCCTGCAATATTTCCTATGTCAGGAGTTTCTTCATCGGAATTCTCTTCCACTGATTCGATCTACTTAACACCGTGGTAGAAGATCTCTCCTCCATAATTCCACGGTATCGTGTTCTTGGACTTATATGGGATAGGCCCCGGCATAGTAATCTTCAGCGGTACAAACTTTGGATCGGGTGTAATCTTAACAGGTCTTTTGCAGACCTTAGAAAGATTGTCGAAAATGGTGATTATAGAAACATCATTGATTGGAGTAACAGGAGTAACAGGAGTTTTCTTGAAGAGGATTTCTTGAGTATCCATCAGGCGTTGGATGCCTGACTTCAACAGTGGAAAGTAGGATTGCAAGGTCAAACAAAAGTAACAATCTTTTTCGCAGCCTAGGAAAATCCCGGCATTCAACAGATTCATCTTGATCATTGGCAACGGAGTCATTAAGTCATCAACAGCAGTAACATTAAGATCTTCTACAATAACATGGATATTATGACCATGTTTTGGCATAGGAGCGGATATCACATTAGGTTTTTCGGGGGCATTAAACTCCACCTCCTTGGCATCTATTAAATCCTGGATCTTGTTTTTAAGGGCCAACAGTTGTTGGTGTCGTGCCCCAAACTTTCTGAATGATATGCACATTTTGGATTTGAATGATAATAGGGAGAAGAGGTATTGGTTCTTCGGCGCTTCTTTCAAGTTTGTAAGGTTTAACTTTAACAGATGAGGGAGAACCTGAGCAGGTTTCATATTGATCCGAGTGAATTGCCGTTGTGGCCTTTCCACCCTGGTTTAGTTAGCTCTGGGTTGATTGCTTCGAGGTTGATCGGCTGAGGAGTTCTGGATCATCATAGCCCCCACCGCTGGTCGGCGCTCCATTCTTCCTTGATTTATCTGGGAGTAAACAGAAGAAGCCTCTTTCTTGGCTGGGAAGGTCTTCTTGATAGCGGCGGAAGCAGATGCATCCTTCGGAATTTTACCGCTCTTAATGCCAGCTTCGACCCTTTCACCTGTCAGAATTAATTCGGTGAACCCTGCAGATGAGCTCCCGATCAGGTGATTAAAGAATGGACCTGACAGGGTCACCAAAAACATATCAACCAGCTCTCTATCAGACAATGGTGGCTTCACCCTTCCAGCCAAATCCCGCCACTTCTGGGCATACTCCTTAAAGCCTTCATTAGAGACCATACCCATACTCTGTAATTGAGTACGAGTAGGTGCTAAATCTGCGTTATATTGGTATTGTCGATAGAAAGCAACATCCAAATCCTCCCAGTTATGTACATCATATCTCTCAAGCTGATAGAACCAGTCCAATTGCGTACTGGACAAACTATCTTGAAAAAAGTGGACCCACAGATCCTTATCAAAAGAGTGAGGTTGGATCTTTCTGACGTAGGACCGCAGATGCATCTTCGGACAGGACAAACCGTCGTATTTAGAAAATGTAGGCACTTTGAACTTGGGGGGAATGACGATCCCAGCAACCAACCCTAGTTCTTCGAAATCCAACCCATGTACTCTTTGTACCTCCATGGCTGCCAGCCGATCTTCCAGATTTTTATACTTGTCGTCCGCAGGAGGGTACTGCTGCTCAGAGTAATCTTCCTCCTCTTCTTCTTCTTCTTCTTCAGCTTCAGACTCGGAGGGCATTGCAACTCCCTTTCCTTTACCAACCCCTTCATCGAACGTCGAGGGGAATCTAGGACCTTTCTAGCCTAGTTCTCAAACCTTCTTCCCATAGTAGCTACACCCTCTCTTTTCTTTTTCTTCTTTTCCTTTTCCTTCTCTTTCTCTAACAGTACTTTAAGGTCCTCTTGACCCTTTGCCAAGGTCATGAGGAGTTGTTGGAACTGCGAATTATGTGCTTGCAGATCTTTGATCGTCTGCTCTATATCCATCTTGCTGAAATAAACAACAGAAAGATAAGGAAACCTGGTGTGAAGACCTGTTTATGCATATGATGAATGATGTGTATTCATGTAATTCAATCAAGGATTCAGAAATTCAAATTTGTTGTAAACAAAAAAGAACGCACGTCATATTAATAAGAAGAAATTTGTAAGTACATAAATGCCCCATGGGCAAAATATTACAAAATTCTTAATGTAAAGAGACGTTGCGCATCCTCTTTGGTGCGATGTAAGTGTTGAGAGTCTTCTCTTCATGGATTCGACGAGTAAGTTCCAAAACCTTCTTCTCACTGGCGTAGAAGCTGGCTTCAAAAGTATTACATTCTTCCTTGAGCTGTATCCAACTCTTTTGCAAATCTTCCAATGATGTTGGCATGTCAGGATGTAGGAGGGTGTATGGAACCTCTCCTTCCATAACAGGCTCTTTGATCATAGGCAGAATGTAGGGGTAAGGCATCATAAGACTATGGGCGCGGGTTCGTACCCACTTGAGGTAAGGCTCAAGGGGGATGGAATTATTATGTCCCAAGGTCTTACTGTCCACCTTGTTGGACATCCTCCAAGCTCGGATAAACCTTTTCGAAGTCCTTGAGCGTCGTTGTCGAAGTCAAAAACCAAGTCTGGAATCAGTATGTCATGAGGGCCATCCCTTCGGGCATACCCAAATTGTCTCAAAGCTAAACAGGGGTTGTAGGTAATGCCTCCCCTAATGCCAAGTAGTGGGACATTAGGGAATTCCGCACAACGATCAATGATGATGACATTTTCTCTGGACCGAGAACACCAATGAACATCAGAATGTGTGAGATTCATCAATCGTTGTGACCACCTCAAACCTTGTTCATTCTTCAAGACTGACTGGGGAAGGTGAGAAATAAACCACCTTGCTAGAAGAGGAGTACAGCACATGAGAACACCTCTTTTCCTCATTGTTCGTGTGTAAAATGAGTGTAGGATGTCCCCAAGCAATGTAGGCACAGGATTCCGAGATATGAAAATTTTGACAGCATTCATATCTATAAGTTGATCAGGCTTTGGGAACAAAACCAACCCATATATGAGAAGTGCTACAATCTCCTCAAAAGCTTGCAGATCTAGAAAATTCCAGCAGTCTTGTGCCTTCTCAAACAAAAACTTTGCCAAGAAACCCTTGACACCACTTCTGGTTTCCCAATGACCTTTGATATCAGATGGTTGCAAGTGTAAGGCTTGAGCAATGTCTTCAGGCTTTGGTTCTTTTTCCATACCGTTGTAGGGTAGTTGATGGAGAATAGGAATCCTCAGGAGTTGAGAAAATTCCTCCAAAGTAGGTACTAGTTGGTAATCAGGAAATGTAAACCAATGGTGTATGGGGTCAAAGAACTGGAAGAGAACTTTCACCATGTCTTCTTCAATGTTGGAGTTGACCAAGTTGAGAAGTCTACCATGTCTTTCACTAAAGGGATAATTATCTGGAATCTTGGAAGTAAGCTTCTTGAGTGGAGGAGGGATTCTCACAAGGTTGACCTGAATAGTTTTTCGGCGGAGTGATTCCATGACCTACAAAACAAGAACAAAGATGAAGATCCAAACCCTTGAAATGGTTAGTGGATGTATATGATGCTTCATGATGTTCATGATGTATGCACAAGTATATGTACAAGCAAATCACACAAGATCCTAGTTTCAGGCTTGCATGGGGTTTCATAGGTAAGTACCCTCTTGAAGTTAGTTGGCTCAACCTGTCCTATAAATAGTAACCGGGTTCTAAGGAACTCAATATCACTGGATTATTTTCTGTGTTCATTGTTTCAGTTTAGCCATTTAACTGGCGACCAAAATATTCCAATAAAATAACCCTCAATGAGTGTAGTATCGAATATCTACCAACTTCAGACTGCACCAAAGCCGGTCATCTCACTACCCCTAAAAAGGCCAAGATGGTCAAGTAAAGGTTTTAAAAGTCCATTAGTGCTTCATGACATCACTCAGCGGCCCCGTATTCTCTTTGATTGACTCAAAGGCTACCGGTACCCACAAATATGTCGCACTAATATAGCTATTGCTTCAACCATATCGGTATATCCCACATAGTTTCCACAATGTATTGCTATTTACCTATGAATGTTTCCAAAAAATCCGAGTGGAGGATTCAAAACCCAAACAAGAGAACCAAATGTAAAGCAGTCAAAGCAAACAAGATAAGCATGTAAAGGTGATCTAAACCCTAAGGTAACCCCACTTTGGAATGTTCCCCGACAGAGTCGCCAGTTCTGTGATACGGTGGGAGAACTGACTTGAGGTTTTGCGTTTGTGTTCGCAAATGTTTCGGTTTAGCAAGAGTCACCATCGACTTTTTATTTTATCCAAAGGAAAGGTCAAAAAGCACAGGAAAGACCTTTGAGATGTTTTCTTGGGTTCGGGGAGTAGATTATGAAAAGGGTAGGTGCAAGCACCCTTTTCATCCATGGTTATCCATGGGCTCTTAGTTACTTGATTAGATCACTTGCTTTTGCTTTTCAATTGTTTGAAATGGTGCTTTGTGTGTGTGGTTTTGAAAATGTTTTGAAAAGAGGCCATCGTTGTGGCAACCTTTGTAATGATTCTTGTTTGAATGTATACAAAGGTGTTTTTGTCTTTTGAAAAGATGTTTCAATGTTTAAAAGTTTGTTTTTGGGAAATGTTTTGAAATTGTGTTGTGAGGTGTGTTTGAAAATAGCAAGGATGTTTTGCAAGTTTTGATCAAGTAACTAAGAGTTGTCTACCCTATTTTACTCAAAGGTATTTCCTACACATTTTTAACCCTTTTGACAGTGTTGTTTTACCATTGCATTTGGTAAACAACCTTGTATTAGGATGTTAAACGGGACAGGCGCGGGTCATTGTATTGACCATGAAGCAATATTGCCAAGTATCTTTAGCAAATTTTTGAGGGACTAGATCATTTTTGTGTAGGCAACCAAGATAGCATCATCGAGGGACTATGATCTTTTGTTTTGTTTTTGTTTTGCCAAAGTACTCAACATGCTTAACATGGCCAATTTTAAAGGCAACAAGTAGATGAAACCCTAGGGGTGCAAGTGTGCATTGTGTTATCATTTTCATGCATTTTGACTTTGTATTAGTCAAGCTATTTATTTGATTTTGGATTTTTGCATACAAACCCTAATCTCTGACCATGGCATAATTGAAAGCATAAATGCGTAAAATAAATCTACACTATTACAACATTTGATATGGGGAGAGAGATACAATTTTTGAATGGGGGATATTTGCAAGAAATTAAAACCCTAATATTTACTATTACATCCAAATTGAATAAATGGTACAAATAAATAAATGGACAATTATTTAAATGATCAATTAAATAAATATACAAAATATTATGAATATGCAAAAAGATGTTTTTGTTTATTTTTTATGTATGTAAAAAATATTTAATGTATATATAAAAAAGAAATAAAAGATTATTATATTTATTTATTTAAGGGTAAAAATGAATGAAATATATACAAATGTCACAAAAAGAAAACATATTAAAAAAAATTCTATTTTTATTAAGGGTGGAACCCTAGCTTTCTTTTAAGAGAATAAATATATTAAATATATTATTTATGTATAATAAAAATGAAATAATGTATATACAAAAATAAAAAGTATATTAGAAAAAATATCATTTAAGTATAAATAATAAAAATAAAAGTATAATATTTTTATATATTATTTTTAGGTTTTCATCAAATAAAATAAAAGTATATAATCACTAAATTATTTTTATGTTAGAAAAATAAAAATAAAATACAAAAATAAATGTGAAAATTTATAAAAATATTTTTGGCATTTTTTATGTTTGGAAAATAATAAAATAAAATCATAAATGAAAAATAAATACAAAAATACAAAAATATGAAGAAATGGGCCAAGGGGTGCAGTCAGTAATGAGGGGGGGGGGGGGGGGGGTCAAAAACAAGAAGCCAAAGCCCAACCCAAGTCCAGACTTCATCTTCAACCTCTCGATCAAAAAACGCGCGCCTGACTTCAAACATGAACAACTTGCATACGTGCTCTAATGCAAAAAACCATAACATCAAAGTTGTAGCATTTTTCATGACGAATCCAACCATGTAAAGAACTCATTCTAACTCTCAAAGACCAGAGAGAATTTCTCTGGCCCTAAATCCTAACCTAATTTTTTCAGGAAGTTCGTGGATTAAATTCTCTTAACACGATTAACTTAAATGAAAACTGAGCATATGTACAGCTTCATGGCTATGAATACTACATTTTTTATTCACAAACCTAAGCCTAATTATTCCTAAATAAAGAGATAGGAAGTTGACAAAAACCTGTTTCAGTTGACTTCGTGTATGGCAATGTGGAGCTTTTCAGTGAGGCCTGAGATGTTTGGGAGCTTGCTTGAACTTCCTCTGACCTTCCCCAATGCCTAGCTTGCCTTGAATGTGCTTGAACAAGCCTGTAGAACTCAACCTGCACAAGCTGAAATCAAAAATGGTAAACCTTGCAAATGGAGTTACAGTCAGTGTTTAAGGGTTGGGACAATTTGGATAGGTTATATGGAAGGTGTTTGAACAAGTTTGAGGCAAAACGCACGAGCAACTTGTGAGATAGAACTCAAGATGCAGAAGCTGCCCTGTTTTGCCAATGGAAGGTGATTTTGTGTTATGGGAGGTTTCAAGACTCAAAGGCTCGTGTTTTAGGTTCAGTATAATATGTGAAACTTGTCTCAAATGCTTGCAAAAGTTGGTTCTCACAGATGTCTAAGATGTGTTGTCTTTTACAAGTTTCTTGTATATGAAGCAAAAGTGGACAAGTGATGCAAGACAGGCCTGTACAGGCTATCTATCAGCTTGCACACTATGATTTTGGCCCCTCAAGTTTATGTATTTGATTTTCTGTACAAGATATGGTTCAATGCTCAAGGATGCAATTTGACATAAAGCAAGATTTGGACAAAAATGGCAAAGTTACCTTTTACTATTTATGGATTAATCTATTGTATAATCTTCTAATGACCAAAACAAAGCCTTATACCAACGGATTTGCATTTAATTATTGAGTATGGAAGGGTTTTGGGACCTGCAATCTAGTGCAAACAAGGCTGATTAGAGTTTGCAACTTGTATCACTATGAACATGCCATGGATAAAAAGTGAGTTTTTTCCAACTTCAAGCCTTCGATTCTCCCTAACCAAAAATGATTTTGGAGAGTTCTTGGACTTTTTAAAAAGCTTGTAGCATTCTATACAATCCATCTTTGAAATGCATTTTGATATTCTAAGTGTAACTATGTGAAAAATGGTCATGAAGATAGGTCATAATCCTGCCTAAACTAGGGCAAAATTTCACTAAGTTAAAAGTTTATGGACCCTTGTTCCAAAAATCATAACTTAAGATCCAGGCTTCTTTTTGGAAAACTTTGTGAATAAAATTTGTAGACTTTGTGGAGGACTACAACTTTCATGTTGGAAGTTTTGTTTGAATCCAATTGCATCATGGTGAAAATGTTGGGCAAAGTTGAGAAAAATTAAGAAAATTTCATAACTTAGAAAAATTCTAAGTTATGAAATTTTTCAATCTTAAACCCTAATTTGCAAAATTGGGTTTCTTGATGAACAAGTTTCATGTTTTTACACGTCTTGATGGAAAATGACCCTTGAAACTTGATTTTGACCAAAAAGTCAAAGTTTGACTTTTCAGTGTATAGTCAAATTTTGATCAGTTGATTGAAAAATTCATCTGTCAATCCAATGCAATTGAGATCTTTTGAACCTTGATAATAGGTCAAGATGATTCCATTGAGTCCTTGAATCCATGCTTGAGCCAAATTTGCTATTGGCTAGGTCAAAATCCATAAATTGCCCTTGTTGAGTCAAAACCCTAAAAATGACCATTTTGTCCTTTTGATGATCTGATCAAATTTCTTGAGGAGTTGTGGTCCAAACTTGATCAAATGGTTCATATGAGTCTATAATGTTGATGTGGATCAAAAATTGTGAGATTTGACTGTAAATTGGCCAAAGTTTACTTTTTCCCCAATACAGTTGATTTCTAAGTCAACTTATCAATTGACTGGGCAAAAACTTGATTCAAGGCTTGAAACTTGGTAGAGGTAATTTTGTAAGTCCAACATGAAGTATGAAAGTCACTTTGAACATTGAAAGTCCAAAAATCTCTTTGCAAGCTCAAACCCTAATTTAGGTCATCAGTGCAAGGAGATGTCTTGAGCAGAGCAAAACTCTAATCCTGTCTGGAGTTCAAGGAGTCTTGTGAGGGGAAATCTTGATAAAATGAGAGGGAAAATTTTGGGGTACAACACAAACTTCATTCATTTTCCCCCAACCAAAGCTCATATTGAAGAGAATATCATTCTCTACAACTTCTCTTCATCCCTCAAGTCTAAGAAATGCAACATTTAAAAGATACAAGCTCATACATTACAGGTCATTTTTAGAAAGTCAACAAAAGGCACTTTTTGTCAAGACCATTTACATCAATATAAATTGTTCAAATGCAAAATTTATCAAAAGAGGGATTGAATTAGACATCTTGGGCTTTCCAAAAAGTCCAAGATCATCATCAATAGATCAAAATTGAACAAGTTATCGCTTGTCCGATTTGGGAAAATTTTGGAAATTTAAAGAAAAGTGCATTGAGCAAATTTGAAGTTTTAAGGCAAGGGCTTAATTTCTGGGAATTCAAACATCTTCCTAAGATTATAGAGGACCTCCAAAAACACTCTTACCATGCCTTTCATTTTTTACTTATTTTTTACGCATTTATTTTAATTTATTTCAAGTTGTGATACGGTGGGAGAACTGACTTGTAGGTTTTGCATTTGATCACAAATGTTGCGGTTAGCAAGAGTCGCCACCGACTTTTCTTTTATCCAAAAGGAAAGGTGAAAAAGCACAGGAAAGACCTTTGAGATTATTTCTTGAGTTCGGGGGTAGATTATGAAAAGGGAAGGTATTAGCACCCTTTTCATCCATGGTTTTCCATGGGCTCTTAGTTACTTGCTAGATCACTTGCTTTTTGTTTGTAATTGTGCTTGGTGTGGTTTTTGAAAGTATTTTGTAAAAAGGCCATTGTTTAGGCAATCTTTGTAATGATTCTTGTTTGTAAGAATGTATACAAAGATGTTTTATCTTTTGAAAATGTTTTCAAGTTTGTAAGATGTTTGAAATTGTAAGTGTTTGTTTTGAAAATAGCAAGGATGTTTGTTTAAAATTGAGCAAGTAATTAGGAGAATTCTACCTACTCAAAAGTCTTTCTTGTTCATTTTCCTTTTCCTTTGACATTGTTATCTTACCATTGATTTGGTAAGTAACCCTATATTTGGATGTTAATGGGACGGGCGTGGGTCATCATATAACCATGATTAGCAATGTTTAAAGGTATATTAGCATTATTTTTTAGGGACTAAGATCATTTGAAAAGGAAACTTAGATATCATCATCGAGGGACTATGATCTTGTATCTGCTTGTTTTTGCTAAGATGCCTTACATGCGTAATATGGCCATTTTGTATAAGGCAACCAAGTGGAATAACCCTAGGGGTGCTTGTGTGCAAGTGTATTGTTTTCATGCTTATTTTTGTCTTGAATTAGGGTTTTATGAGTATTTGTTTTAGTCTTTCCATACAAACCCTAATTACTAGCATATTATGTATAAAAGCGATAAATTGTGGAATTTAAAGTTGCTACGCTATTACAACATTTGTGGGAGGGGTGTACAAATTGAATGGGGATTGCAAAAATGTAAACCTAGTTAGTCTATTACAACCATATTGAATTGGTATCAATGTACAAGGAAATAAATAAATACAAAGTACAAAATGAATAAATGTACAAAAATGCAAAATATAAAGAAAATAGATCTTTGTTTGGTTTTCATTAGAAAAAGGGAAATTGTCTCAACCTAATTAATTAAAGAAAATAATTAATTAAACTTAAATTTATTAAGAAAAGATTTTAATCTAAACCCTAGTTCTATTAATTGATCAAAAGAAAATAAGTTTAAGAAAAGTATTTTTTGGTATTTTTGTCTTGAAAATATTTATAGAATTATAAAATATTTTTAGTCTTTTTTATATCAAAAATAATATATTTTAACTAGTGTGAAAGAAAAATAAATACTAACCTAGTTTTAATTTAATTTATAAGATTAGTTAATAAAAATAAATAAAGTATAGTTAAATAAAATATTTTTTTGTGAGAAAAATAAAATAAACTAAGCCAAAATATAAATCTATCATTTTTTGTATTTTATTGATTTTTTTAATGTTAGGAAAAATATTTGAGAAAATAAAAATAAGAAAATAAAATAAACTTGGGCCAGGGGCGCAACAAAGAAACAGGGGGTTAACTAGCAAAAACAAAAAAAGAATAACAAAAAGCCCAACAGGGTCCAGCGCCTGCAAAAAAGACAAAATCAGAAAGCAAAAATGTGAAAAAATTAAAAGGGTACCACTGGGGCTCGAACCCAGGTCCCAAAGGTTATAGGTGCACGCTTCTACCATTGGGGTGGCTATACATCCGTTAACATAGGCAAATCAATAAATATACAAGGCAAAACGCCCTGATGACTTCATCTTCAACCTCCAGCCAGACCAACTGTAACTTGCTCATTTCTCATCAAAAATGAAAACTGTAAACATGAAACTTGTAGCAAATTTCCTCACGGTTTCAGAAATGTAAAGCATTAAAACTATAGATCAAAGATAAGCATGAATTTTAATGGTCCTAATCTAAACCCTAAAAATCTCAGAAATTCCAGTTTCAAAATTCTCTAAGCTCAAGCAAAATTAATGGAAACTATGGACATGGTTAGATTTAGGGCAATGATATCTATATGTTTTGTTCACAAATAAATCACTGATGATGCCTGTATGAAGAGTTCTAAAGTTAGAAAAATTACCTCAAAACTGGAAATCATGTTTTGAGTTTGAGCTTATTTCAAGTGATGGTGATGATCATGTTAGCTTCCTTGAGGTCCCAGGAAGCTAATTCAATGATTAGCTTGAGCAATGGATGGGTGAAATGGTCTGGGGAAGTCAATGTGCAGAGCTTTGTTTTTGAAAATCGAGGATGGTGTTAATGGTGTTACAGTTCTATAACATGGTGTGGGATCAACGCTATATGATGTTTGGAAGCTTTAGAAACCAAAAGGCCAAGGAACGCACAAGTAGATTATGAGTTTCAAGTTTAGGGTCAGTTTGTGTGAAAATGGAAGTATGAAGTGTGATTCTGAGTTCTAGCCCTTTTCAGTGGTCAAACATTCGTGTGTTTGTGTCAAATGGTTTGTGTATGTATAAACAAAAGTGTTTGAGAGCTTTGGACAATCAGAAGTACAAGTTTCTAGCTTTTGGATAGGTTACTTGATTTTGAAGAAAAGGGGGAAACAAGTTTCAAGAAGAGGTACAAGTATGGGATGGGTGATCGTAAGTGTTTGAAACATTTCTCATGAGTTATAGGACTTTTTGATCAGAAGAGAACAAGTGTAAGGCTCAAGAACAAGTTTTGTACAAAAAGTCACTTTATCAAAATGGCAATGTAACCTTTCTTCCAAAAATGGATATAAAGCATGTCCATGCATTGAATGCTTGAAGTGAGGCCTCTAACAGCTGTGTAAACCATTAATTATGAAGTGCCTAACAAGTTTGAGGCCTTCAAAGTAGTGTTTATGCAGCATAGTTTGAATTTGAATTTTGTTCATCGCTAAAATGACTTGTAATTAAAGTGACAAAACCCTAACTTCATCTCTTCGATTCTCCCTACTCAAGAATGATCTCAAGGACTTCACGGACATTTTTGAAAGATTGCAATGTTCTCTACAACCCATCTTTGAATTTCTTTTGAATATTCCCCTTGGAACTATATGAAAAAGTTCCATGAAGTTGGGTCAAAATCCTGACTAAATTAGGGCAAAATTTCACTAAGTGTTTTGTTTCATGACCACATGTTCATAAAATTATAACTTGAGATCCAAGAACTTTTGGAAGGAGTTGTGTAAATAAAAGTTTTAGATTTCATGGAGATCTACAACTTTCATGTTGGAAGTTTCTCTTGAATCATCTTGCATCATGGTGAAAATTTTGTTCAAAGTTATGAAAAAATAAGAAATTTCTAAGTTTAGAAATTTTGACTTTTCAAAATGAAATCTTGACTTTTTGATTTCTTAATGAATAAGTTTCATATTTTGACATCTTTTGATGAATTATGATCTTTGGCACTTGAATTTGACCAAAAAGTCAAAGTTTGACTTTTCAATATACAATTGACTTTTGATCAGTTGACTGAAAAATTCATTTGTCAATCTAATGGAATTGCAATGTTTTGAACCATGTCAATAGGTAAAAATGATGCAGTTAGGCTCTTGAGATCGTGCATTAAACCAATTGACCATTTTCTAGGTCAAAAATCAGAAATTGCACTTTCCCAGTCAAAACCCTAATTTTGACCATTTTGCCCTTTTGGAGATTTGATCAAATTTCTTGAGGAATTGTGGTCCAAACTTGATCAAATGATACATATGAGTTTACAATGTTGATGGGGATCAAAAATTATGAAGTTTGACTATAAATTGACCATAGTTGACTCTTTCCTAAATACAGCTGATTTTTTAGGTCAACTGCTCAATTGACTGATCAAAAGTGTGATCCAAGGCTTGAAACTTGACATGAGTAACTTGGGGGTCCATAATGATCCACGAAAGTCATAGGGGGCATTGGAAGTTCAAAAATACTTGTGCAAACTCAAACCCTAATTTTGGTCATCAGTGCTTAGGGAGGTGTCTTGAGCTAATCAAACCCTAGTGCAGTTTTAAGCTAAGGAGATCTTGTTAGCAAAATTCTTGATAAGTGAGAGGCCAAATTTTGGGATACAAAACAAGTAAATATAAAATAAAATGTATAAAATAATTAGATATGGGCTTGGAGCTTTGGGCTGATGTTTTGGTTTGCCTTGAAGCCTATGATTTCGTGCAGCACGTCCAAATTCATTCAAATTTCAAAAAAAGGACAAGTTTCCATGTTTTTGGCCAAAGTTACAAATATTTATCCATGGCTTTATAACACATGATCATGGCTGTTTATTTCCTTTCTCTTGTCCCTTCCTTCTACTCTATATAAGCAGCATGCTTGCAAGCCAATAACACGCAGACAGCCCCAAAAAGTCACATGAAATTGCAAATTTGTCAAAGTTGTTAAAATTTAAAAACACAATTACAGCCTCCCTCAGTCCAAACAAAGGATCTAAGAACATTCCTAGAGATTCCCTGAAGTTGTTTCAGCCATTACCAAGCCCTGAAGAATCATAAAACATCGCAACTAGACTTCACGGTTTGCATCCATTTTTCAAATTCGTTTATTCAATTCATGTAATTTAAATCCATTTTTACCATGCATTTTTGTTCATTTGAGTATTTGCAAGCTACCTGCATGGTTGGATTGAAGTTTTGATGCAGGAATTCGCATTTGGCTCTGGTTAGGGTTTGAACCTTCGAAATGGGGTTTTTCAAATCAGCCAAAATTGGACCCAACCAGTGGTACCATTGTGCTCAGGAGGTTGAGGACGATCGTCCCATGGACACAAAGTTAATTTTTGTTACGTATTATGGATGTTGTAAAACACAGGTGCTATAGTGACAAGCAAAAAAGGTCACTATAGGTCCAATGTCTAAGACGACGGAGGGAGGAAGGGGATGATGCGTGGCAGCCTTCCATTAGCTAGTTGAAATCCTTGCGCTTTTTTTTTAAATATATGACCAATTTTCTTATATTATATTTTTGTTTTGTTTTATGTAACGGTTGAGTTGGCAATACAGTTGGTAAAGCAGCGCGCATGTGAGGGAGAGGACCTGGGTTCGGGTCCCAGGTCCAACATTTTCCTATTTTTTCACAATATCTCATGCATTATCCAATACTCCTCAGGGCCTATTGCCCATCATGCACCATCAGATCTGGCCATCAGATCACAATCAATTTGGATCCAAGAGTCTTGATTGGAGATCCACCATACGCCCTCAAAGTTTTCACCTCTCCTGATCCAGTGATTGGCCTGGGCTTAGCTTTCATTTGGGCCTAACCCTTTTCCAAATTGCACCCCATTTCTACTTCAGCCATCAAGCGCAATTTCTAATTCTTTTTGCTTTATTTAAATATTTCATTTCTTAATCATTTTTAATTATAATCATAAAAACAAATCATAAAAAAATCAAAAACTAAATAAATAGATTTAGGTTTTCTAAAATTATTTTAATTAATTAGTTAATTATTTTAATTTTATTTTATTAACTTTAAAATCAATTAGACTTAGGTTATTTCATTCAAATATTTTCTTAAATAAAAATGCAAAAAAATGTTAGGTTTTTGTTTAGAATTTAATTTTGATCAATAACTTTCTTTTATTTTAATTAATTAAATTTAGGTTTAATTTAATTTATTATTTTCCTAAATAAACAAAAATAATCAAAAAGATTTTACTTAGCAATTCCCTAGGTTTCTTTTAGACATAATATTCGTTTCACGCACATTATTTTGTTCTCGCATTTTTTATAATAATGTAATTGTATATTGGTATGTAATAAACTAAGTAGGACTTTTTATCACTTTCTTTATTTTACCTTTCCCCCAGTTTTTTATATTGTAAATACCCCATCCCCGAAGCCATGTAATAGTGTAGGTTTATACTTCCGCACTTTATTTCCTGCAAAATATTACTGCTAGTAACTAGGCATATATGGCAAGACTGAAATTAAAACGTTAGCAAAACCTAAGTGAGCAAGATAAATAACATGAATCAAACACAACTGTGGATGCGCACCTCTAGGGTATCCCACTACGGTTGCCTTCGGAAAACCGTCACAATTCTCGAAACTTGAGAAGTTTAAGTGGCTATCCTCTAGTTTGAAAGATCACAAGTCCCTCAATGACCCTCTCGATGTTGCCTCGGTTAAAAGTGATCTTAGAACTTTAGGACAGTTACTAAAATCCCTCGCCAAGTTGCCTTTGTGACTGTAACATCCCTTCGATTGTCCCTCAAACATCCAACGACAAGGCTACATACTTACTAATAGTAGGATAACACTGTCTAAAGGAAAGGAGGAAAAGAACGACCCTTTTCGAGTACAAAGTATATAGTTGTTAGAAGTTTGCTCAAAACATTTTGCACTTACACAAATACTACTTTTCAAAAACAATTTTCAAATAAATTTGCTTTGTCAACACTCTTGAGGACTGATACAAGAGTTAACGCAAAGCAAATTGCCGCACTAAGGCATTTTCAAAACATTTTCAAACACACAAAGCACAAAGTACTTTCAAAATGAGCAAACCTCTAAGAGCCCGTAGATAAATATGGATAGAAAGGGTGCTAACACCTTCCTTAATTTGGATAAAAGAAAAGTCGGTGGCGACTCTTGCTTACCGGGATATTTTGCAAACACAAAATGTAAAAACCAGTATATAACAGTCTATTGTACCCCAAAACACTCTTGAGGAAGTTAACCCAATCACTAGAACTCATTGAGAGCTGCTCCAAATCAAAACACGATACCCTCTTGCAAGGTGAGTTTTCTGACTTTTGAACTCCTCATATAGGCATTGTTAAGCTCTCATTTTCAAAGATAAAATATAGACCTCATTGCCACGAAGTTGTACATATCCATAGTTTGCATTTATATGGCCTGAGCTTAAATAATTTTGGAGTTGAAGTTTCTGAAATTTTTAGGTTTTAAATTAGGACCAGAAAAATTTTCACCCATCTTGGATTTATAGCTTTAGTTATTTATATGGTTGGATTCGTGGGAAGAAATGCCACAACTTTCATGTTTGTACTTTCCATTTTTGTTGAGAGATGAGGAAGTTGCAGGTACTCTAGCTGGATGAAGGTTGAAGACGAAGTACAGGCCTTGGAAGCATTTTATGTTATATATTTATCATTTCATATAAGTAAATGGATGTATAGCCACCCTAGTGGCAAGGTAGCACACTGGTGACCAAGAGGGCGTGGGTTTAACACCCAGCGCGCTGCCTTTTTTTCATTTTTCACATTTTTTTGTCACAAACACACAGCAGCGCCTAGGCCTCTCCTTTGGGCTTTTGTTCCTTTTTGCTGCTTCTAACCCCCTGCCTTACTTTTGCACACCTGGCCCAACTTTATTTTAATAATTTTATTTTTATTTATTTCTTTTCTTATTTTATTTTATTTTTAGTTTTATTTTATAATTTTCATTACTATTACTATTATTATTATTATTATTATTTTTATTAATGAAAAAAATATAAAAAATATTTTTATTTATTATTTACACTTATTTATTTTATTTTCTTTATAAAGACAAAAAGAAAAAAAACATTTTTCTTTTAATAAATAAAGTTCTTTTTTCTTAATTAATTAATATTTAGACTTAGGTTTTATTATTTTATTTTCCTAATTAAAATTAACTTAGAATTTAGGTTTCTCTTAATTAATTAATTTTCTCATTTTACTTTTTATTAATTTAAAACCTTATTCTTAAAAACCCTAAAAATCTTTTTTAAGTTAATTTCTTTTCTTATTTAGTTTAAGTTAATTTCTTTTCTTATTTAGTTTAAGTTAATTTTATTTAATTTTCCTTAATCATTTTTTTAATTAGGTCAAGATATAAACCTTTCATAAAACCAAACAAAAATCCATTTCCTTTGTCCATTTATGTTCTTGAATATTTATTCATTTTTGTACAATATTCAATATGGTTATAATAATTATTTAGATTTAATTTTCTTGCAATTTCCCCATTTGTAAATTTGTACACCCCCTCCCCTAATGATGTAATAGCTTAGTATTTTTATTTTTCGCAATTTAATCATTTATATATAAATGCTAGTAAATTAGGGTTTAAATGGAAAAATTAAAATCAATAAATTAGCAAACCCTAATTCAAATACAAAACAATGCATATAAATCAATACACTTGCACACTTACACCCTTAGGGTGAATCCACTTTGTTGCCTTATGAAAATGGTCATATTATGCATGTAGGGTATCTTAGCAAAAGCAATCAAAAAATACAAGATCATAGTCTCTCATTGACGCTATAAAAGTTGCCTTTCAAAAATGATCTTAGTCCCTTAAAGAAAATGCTAAGATATCTTACAACATTGCTAATCAGGGCTATACGATGACCCATGCCCGTCCCTTTTACATCAAAAGATAAGGTTACTTACCAATCCATGGTAAATTAACAATGTCAAAGGAAAGTGGAAATAAACAAGAAAGACTTTTGAGTAGGTAGAATGTTCTTAGTTGCTTGCTCATGTTCAAACCAAAACATCCTTTCTATTTTCAAAACAAACACCAACACTTTCAAAACATCTTTCAAACTTAAAACATTTTCAAAATATCAACACTTTGTATACATTCTTACGAATGAGAATTATTACAAAGTTTGCCTAAACGATGACGCATTTTCAAAATACTTTCAAAAACCACACAAAGCACATTTTCAAACAAAAGCAAGTAATCTATAAAGCAACTAAGAGCCCGTAGATAACTACGGATGAAAAAGGGTGCTAATACCTTCCCTTTTCATAATCTACCCCCCGAACTCAAGAAAACATCTCAAAGGTTTTTCCTGTTCTTTTCAGCCTTTCCTTTTGGATAAAAGAATGGTCGGTGGCGACTCTTGCTAACTGCAACATTTGCGGTCAAATGCAAAACATCCCAAGTCAATTCTCCCACCGCGTTATTGAACTAGTGACTCTGCTGGGGAAAATTTTAAAATTGGGGTTACCTTAGGGCTAGATCACATTTACTTGATTTCATTGTTTGATCTGTATGCTTTACATTTTGGTTCTTTGTTTGGGCTTGAATCCTCTACCTAGATTTGGGATACCTTATAGGTAAGTAGCAATACATTGTGGAAAATATGCGGGGTATACCGACATGGTCTAAGAAATAGCTACGTTAGTGTGACATATTTGTGGGTACCAGTAGCCCTTGAGTAGTCAAGGAGAATACGAGGCCGCTGAGTGATGTCATGAAGCATTAACTGACTTTTAGAACCTTTACTTGACCAACTTGGCCATTAGGACGTAGTGAGATGAACGACTTTGGTGCATTCCGAAGTTGGTAGATACTCGATACTGCACTCATTGAGGTTTGGTTTTTTGGGATATTTCGGTCGCCATTAAACAGGCTTGCGCTGAAACAATGCCCACGAAGACAAACCAGTGATATTGATCTCCCTTAGAACCCGGTTATTATTGCTAGGACAGGTTTGAGCCAACTAAACTTCAAGAGGGTACTTACCTATGAGACTCCATGCAAGCCTAAACCTAAGGACTTATTTGTTTTGTTTGTATATATTTACTTGTACATAACATCATAAACATCATAACATCATACTCATACTCACTAACCATTTCAAGGATTTTTGGGATTTATCTTTGTTCTGTTTTGTAGGACATGGATTCTATTCGCAGGAAAACCATTCAAGTCAATCTCGTAGGGATTCCTTAGAATTATCCATTTACCGAAAGACATGGTCGCCTCCTAAACTTGGTTACCTCCAACACTGATGAAGACATGATGAAGGTGCTCTTCTAATTCTTTGATCCTCCACACCATTGCTTCACATTTCCCGATTATCAACTTGTGCCAACTTTGGAAGAATTCTCCCAACTCTCGAGGATTCCCATTCTCAATCAACTACCCTTCAATGGTACGGAAAGAAATCCAAAACCAGAAGAGATTTCTCAAGCCCTACACTTGCAACAATCTGATGTCATTGTGGCCCTTCTCATCTATGGGGTGGTTTTTTCCAAATCCTAACTAACTCATAGATGTAAACGCCGTCAAAATCTTCATGTCTCGTAACCCAGTGCCTACTTTGTTAGGAGACATCCTACATTCTTTTCACTCTCGCACTATGAGGTAAAGAGGTATCCTCATGTGTTGTACTCCTCTCTTGGCAAGATGGTTTATTTTGCATCTTCCCCAATCTGTATTGAAGAACGAGCAAGGTTCAAGGTGGTCATATAAGTTGATGACGCTCAGACATTCAGATATTCATTGGTGTTCCCAATCTTTGGAGAATGTTACTATCTTCGACTGTTGTGGAGAATTATCTAATGTCCCTTTACTTGGCATTAGAGGAGGTATCACTTATAACCCCTGCTTAGCCTTACGACAGTTTGGTTACGCCCGAAGGGATGGTCCACATGAGATGCTTATTCAAGGGTTGGTATTTGATTACGAGAATGACGATCAAGGTTACCGCTAGAGGTTTATCCGAGCTTGGAGGATGTTGAACAAGGTATATAGCAAGACATTGGGGCACAAGAATTCCATCCCCCTTGAGCCTTACCTTAAGTGGGTGCGAGCTCTTGCTCAGAAACTTGTGATGCCTTATCCTTCCATCTTACCAGTTATCATAGAACCTGTTGTGGAAGGAGATGTCCCACACACTATCCTTCATCCTAACATGCCCACCTCTCTCGAAGACTTGCAAAGGGATTGGATATAGCTTAAGGGGGAGCGAGACACTTTCAAAGCCCAATTCTACGCCAGCGAGAAGAAAGTTCTGGAACTTACCAAGCAGCTTAATGAGGAGTGGAGTCTGAACGCCTACATCGCACCAAAAAGGATGCGTTCAACTTTTTTATCTTAGAGTTTTGTATTTTATTTGTAAGCCCAAAGGAGGCATGATGTACTCAAACTTTGATTTATTAATATAACGTGCGTTCCTTTTTTGTCTAAAAGCAAATTTAAATCTCTAATTTCCTTGAAATCATTTGCATATGCATCTTCATTCATCATAACACAAACAGGTTTCTTACAACAGGTCTCCTTATCTTTCTATTATTTATTTCAGTGAGATGGATATTGAACAGACAATAAAAGATCTTCAGGCACAGAACGCTCAGTTTCAACAAATGTTCTTGGCTCTGGCAAAAGGACAAGAGGATTTGAAAACTTTGATGATCAAAGAAAAGAAGAAGAAAGTGAAGAAATCAACCGGTGTTTTAAATCTGGGAAGAAGGTTCCAAGGGCCAGCCAGACGAACCCTAGACTTTGCAATATCATCAGGTGAAGGGGACAATCAAGAAGGGAAAAACAAGAAAGTGACTAACCATCCATAATCTGAAGAGGAAGAAGAGGATGATTACTCTGAAGAGCAGTATCCTCCAGCTAATGACAAATATAAATAGTTGGAAGATCGCTTAAATTCTATGGAGATCCAGAAAGTACCCGGGTTGGATTTTGAGGAGCTAGGACTTGTCTCAGGGGTTGTCATACCGCAGAAATTCAAGGTCCCCACTTTCGCTAAATATGACGGGGTCTCTTGTCCAAAGCTGCATTTGAGATCATACATCAGGAAAATTCAACCCCATACTGCCGATAGAGATCTATGGGTATATTTCTTCCAAGAAAGCTTGTCAGGAACGCAGTTGAATTAGTTCTATCAGTTGGAAGGGACCAACATTCGCAATTGCAAAGACTTGGCTGCCACATTTTATAAACAGTACCAGTATAATGCTGACTTAGCTCCAACTCGGACACATCTGCAAGGCATGTCCATGGGTGCAGGTGAAGGTTTCAAAACCTATGCTCAGAAATGGCGGGATCTCGCAGGAAGGGTCCAACCCCCTCTATCTGACAGAGAATTGGTGGATATTTTCTTAGGCACGCTATCTGGTCCATTCTTCAAATACTTGATCAGAAGCTCCTCGGCTAGATTTACCGAATTAATCATGACTGGCGAACGAGTAGAAGCGGGTATAAGAAGTGGCAAAATTCAAAAAGATGCATCCTATAGCGCGTTAAAGAAACCATTTGCTAGGAAGAAAGAGGTTGGTATTGTGTACCATCAAAGGAATCAGGACAAAACTGAACATTATCCAACGGTAGGGTCCGTCATGATCCCTAAGCCTGCACCTACTCAACAAAAGAACAACCAGCCTAGAACGGAAAGACCGGTAAGACAATTTACCCGGATAAATATGGCGTTGTCTCAAGTATTGCCACATTTGTTGAGATCTAATCTGGTAACCTTGCGGGAAGCTCCTAAGAATCCCAACACTGCCTCTCCCCATTACAACCCAAGCGCCCGTTGTGCATACCATTTAAAAAGTCCAGGTCATGATACAAAAGACTGTTGGGTTTTGAAAAACAAGGTGCAAGACTTTCTCGAGGCAAAAGAAATTGAATTTGACGCTCTTGAGATCCCAAATGTTATAACCACTCCTATTCCCAAGCACGGTCGTAGTGTTAACATTGTTGAAGATGATGTGTTTGTTGCTGTTGTTGATGAACTTGTTACTCCTCTCTTAACCATCAAAAGAAACCTGTTGAAGGCCGGCTTATTTCTAGGATGTGGCGAAGGCTGCCACGTCTGTTTATCCCTACCGACTGGTTGAAATTTATTGAAAGTAGGTGTCCAGCTCCTGATGGATGACAAAGAGATTTTATTTGAAAAGACTCATGTTCCAACCATTGCTTACAAGGACGTTTCAATAATAACCATTTCCGCCAATCCTCCCAGGGTCTCCACCAAAATACCCGTTAGGATTACATCTGTTCTGAATATGGCTCCACTGATAATTACTATGCCAGGGCCAATCCCATACTCCTCAGATAAAATTGTCCCCTGGAACTATGGGGGTGACGTCTACTACCACGGCGTCAAGCAAGATTAGCTGGCGGATGAAGACTCGGTTTTTGAGAGGGCTAACCCCGACATCGGCAATATTGTGGGAACCCGCAAAATAATTCGAAGTGGAAGAGTGTTCTCCCCTGATATTGCTCCTCCGAAAATTGTTACCGGTCCTGTGATCATCCCTGCTTTTGTTCTTGTTGATACTACTACTATAATTCCTGTGGTTACCCCTGCTGACACCCATATCACCGAGTCAACCAAGACTCGGGGAAAAGGTATTTTGGTTGAACCTGTTCGGATGAAGGCGCAATCAGTATCTATCCCAAATGCTTCCAAGAAGAAGATGGAAGAAATTTTGAAAATTATAAAGAGAAGCGACTACAACGTAGTCGAACAGCTAGGGAAGACTCCTTCATAGATTTTTATGCTAGCTTTATTGTTGTGCTCCGAAGCTCATACGAAGGCCTTGGTGAAATTTCTTAAAATTGCCCATGTGCCACAGGAAACCTTTGTTGACCAATTCGAATATTGTGTGGCCAGTTTAACAGCTGATAACGGTTTGGGCGTTTCTGATGCTGACCTGACACCTAGAGGGAGGAAACACAATTAGGCATTGCATGTCTCTGTCAAATGCAGGGGCACTACCTTGGCCCATGTCCTGGTAGATACTGGTTCATCAATGAATGTGCTTCCTAACAAGGCTCTGGATAGATTAGACTGTGAAGGTTTGACTTTAAAACCCAGCAACATAGTGGTAAGGGCCTTCGACGGTTCAAATAGAATGGTGCACGGGGAGGTGGACATCCCCGTTAAAGTTGGAACTCAGACCTTTGATTCAACTTTTTATGTAATGGATATTCGCCCTTCCTATTCTTGTTTATTGGGCCGACCTTGGATTCATGACGGTAGTGTTGTCACCTCTACATTACATCAGATGTTGAAATACCCAACCAAGGGAAAAATCATCATTGTCCATGGAGAGGAGGAATATATGGTCGGTCACCTAAACTCCTTTATATATATGGAAATGGATGGTGAATTCATCGAAACTCTGTGTCATCATTTTGAGGAAGTCCCACAAACAGTTGCGGCAACCAGGACTACTTCCAAAGTTCCGAAGATTACCAGACCTCTGCTGAAGATGGATTCTCTGAAAGATGCCAAAGCAATAATCGAAGAAGGTGGATGCATTATTTGGGGCCAACTCCCGGATACTCCCTACAAGTCTGACAAATTTGGTTTAGGTTTTACTTCAGGAGCCCATAAAGTTATTCGTCATGCTCGTGTCGGGGAACCACCTTTTTCGGATCAGCAGCCATGGAGTCAATACATTGGAGGATAGTGATGACAGCTGTGACCTGGAAGAATAGATTTTTCCAACTATCAGCGGAGGACTCAACAATTGAGAAGCCAAAGAATTTGTCCCTATTACTTTTATCCAACAGTAATTGTCTTTAAATTTTTGTCGGACTTGTAATAATTAAACAATTTAGACTTTTAAAACCTTGTGTCTTACCGGAGGTACAACGATCCATTTGTAAGGGTTGTTACTTAATTTTCATATGTCATCAATGAATCGTGGACGTTTTTGCATGAAAATTTTATGCTCTTTGTTCTTCTTTTTCTACATTTTAATTCTTTCAAAGATAGCTACGCTCTTACACACACTCACATATCAAAATGCAGATCCACATCCACTCAGGATCCCATGGATAACGATTCTGCTATGGCCTATTGTGAATTTGAAAATCCGATCTACCAAGCCGAAGACGAAGGTGAGGAAGATTATGAAGTTCTAGGGGAACTAGCCAGGTTACTACAATAGGAAGAAAGGACCATACAGTCCCATGAAGAATCGGTTGACACAGTTAACTTAGGTACCGGAGAGGACAAGAAAGAAGTCAAGGTAAGTCAAGGTAGGTGCCAATCTAGAACCTAGTGTCAAGAAGCGTTTAAATCATTTACTACATGACTATGTTGAGGTCTTTGCTTGGTCCTACAAAGACATGCCAGGACTTGACGCTAATATCGTGGTCCATCGTCTACCGATAAAAGAAGACTGCCCTCCGGTAAAACAGAAAGTCTGTCGCATGCGGCCAAACATGTCAGAGAAGATCAAGACTGAAGTCATGAAACAATCCAACACTGGATTCTTATCCGTCACTTCCTATCCATAATAGGTCACCAATGTTGTTCCAGTGCCTAAAAAGGACGGTAAAGTACGCATGTGTGTGGATTACAGAGATTTGAATGGGGAAACCCCTAAGGATGATTTCCCACTTCCCCATATCGATATTCTGGTTGACAATACCGCACAGCATAAAGTGTTCTCATTTATGGATGGTTTCTCAGGCTATAACCAAATCAAAATGGCACCTGAGGACATAGAGAAAACGACCATTGTCACACAGTGGGGTACGTTCTGTTACAAAGTTATGCCATTTGGGTTGAAAAATGCTAGGGCAACTTATCAGCGCGCCATGGTAGCTCTGTTTCACGATATGATCCATCATGAAATAGAGGTCTATGTGGATGACATGATAGCCAGATCTCAAACTGAAGAGGAACATCTTGGCCATTTGCAGAAACTGTTTGAGAGGCTAAAGAAATACAAGCTAAGGTTAAACCCAAGTAAATGCACATTTGAAGTGAGGTCCGGTAAACTCCTAGGCTTCATCGTCAGCGGTAAAGGTATTGAAGTGGACCCTGCAAAGGTAAAAGCAATACAAGAAATGCATGCTCCTCGCACCGAGAAGGAAGTCATAGGATTCTTAGTACGGCTAAACTACATCGCCAGATTCATTTCTCACTTAACCGCTACTTGTGAACCAATCTTCAAATTACTGAAGAAAGATCAAGTGTTGGATTGTAACGACGATTGCCAGGCTTCCTTTGACAAGATCAAAGAGTACCTTCAAGAGCCTCCTGTTTTTATGCCACCATTCGAGGGAAGACCTTTGATCATGTATCTAACTGTCTTAGAATATTCAATGGGGTGTGTTTTGGGCAGCATGACAAGTCTGGCCGAAAAAAGCATGCAATATACTACCTAAGCAAAAAGTTTACCGACTATGAAACAAGATATTCACTGCTCGAGAAAACTTGCTGCACTCTGGCATGGGCTGCTCGCCGGCTAACACATTATATGTTGATCCATACTACCTTATTGATATCCAAGATGGATCCAATTAAATACATATTCGAGAATCCTGCCCTCTCTGGAAGAATAGCAATGTGGCAGATGATCCTGACTGAATACGACATTCAGTACACTACCCAAAAAGTAATAAAGGGAAGTGTGCTAGCTGATCTCCTTGCTCATCAGGCTGTGGATGACTACCAGTCCATGAAATTCGAGTTCCCAGATGAATACATCAGGATGGTAAACAATTGTGAAGAATTCAGACTATATGACGGACCTGAACAAGGATCCCGATGGACCTTGGTTTTTGAAGGAGATTCCAACGCACTCGGAAATGGCATAGGTGTTGTGGCCATATCCCCTGAAAGATGCCATACTCCCTTCACTGCAAGACTTTGTTTCAACTGTACCAATATTATGGCAGAATACGAAGCGTGTATTATGGGTCTCAAATCCGCCATAGATTTGGGAATCAAGTCCTTAAGGGTATTTGGAGATTCAGCCTTGGTCATCAGTCAGGTCAAAGGAGAATGGGACACGAAGCACCCTAATCTCATCCCCTACAAAGAACATGTGTTGGCATTAATCCCACATTTTGAGGAAATTACCTTTGAGCATTTTCCACAAGAGGAAAATAAACTAGCGGACGCGCTAGCCACTATGTCATCCATGTTTAAACTCAAGTGGGATAACGAGTCTCCCCAGATCACCATTGAGCGGATGGATGAACCAGCTTACTGTCACGAGATCGATAGTGAATAAGTAGTGGATAAGCCTTGGTTCCATGAAGTTAAGAGGTATCTCGAGGCCCAAGAGTATCCGGAGGGAGCTTCAGTCAATGATAAGAAGTTCTTGAGAAGATTCTCTGCTAAGTTCTTCCTCAGTAGTGGCATTATCTACAAGCGTAACCACGACTTTACTTTGCTTCGTTGCATAGAAAAGGTTGAGGCAGACAAGATCATGGTTGATCTACATGAAGGCACTTTTGGCACCCATTCTAGTGGGAACACGATGGCTAAAAAGATCCTACGGGCGGGGTACTACTAGTCTACCATGGAAGCAGATTGCCATCAGCATTCACGAACCTGTCACAAGTGTCATATCTATGCTGACAAAGTACATGTTCCTCTAGTTCCTCTAAACATCCTGACTGCTCCCTGTCCATTCGCGATGTGGGCCATCGACATGATTGGAGAAGTCAAACCTATAGCTTCTAATGGATACCGCTTCATCTTGGTGGCCATTGACTACTTCACGAAGTGGGTTGAGGCAGCTTCTTTCGCTTCTGTTACCAAGAACATTGTGGCCCAATTCATCAAATAGAATCTCATATGTTGGTATGGTATCCCAGAGAGAATTATTATAGATAATGGTACCAATCTCAACAACACTATGATCACTGCATTGTGCGTGCAATTCAAGATCCAACACCATAATTCTTCTCCTTACCTTCCAAAGATGAATGGAGTTGTCGAAGCCGCAAATAAAAACATCAAGAAGATCATACAAAAAATGACAGTGGCCTACATGGAATGGCATGAGATGTTACCATTTTCTCTCCATGGTTACCGTACCACGGCGCACACGTCAACAGGGGCAACTCTTTTCTCCTTGGTATACGGTATGGAAGTCGTCCTACCAATTGAAGTCCAAATACCTTCTCTAAGAATCATAACGGATGCAGGGCTGGTTGAAGATGAATGGATTCAAACTCGACTTGACCAGTTGAATTTGATTGATGAGAAGAGGCTTACGACTGTGTGTCATGGCCAGATGTACCAAAAACGTATGATCAAAGCTTTTAACAAGAAGGTCAGACGTCAGGTATATCGGGTTGGTGACATGGTAATAAAGCGTATCATATTGCCACAAGGTGATCCAAGGGGAAAATAGACTCCTACATACGAAGGACCAATTTTTATCAAAAGCATATTCTCTGGTTGAGCAATGATCTTAACCACTATGGATGGCGACGACCTTCCGCACCCTGTAAATGCGGACATAGTCAAAAGATACTACGCATGAATAAAGACCCGCTAGATCGACTGGCCTAGGAAAAAATTAGGGCATCCCAACGAACGGCAAAGGTTCGGGCAAAAATTAGGGATAAAATACAAAAAAATATGTACACCCGACAAGCTAAAAAAACCCGAAAGGGCGGCTTGGAAAAAAAGGGTATCCCGGTGGACTGAAAACCCGAAAGAGCGGTCCAGGCAAAAGTTATGGAATTAAAGCGTATGACTATGTCCCGTTGGATCACCTTACAGACAACCTTTAGCATCAACTAACAAACTCAAACAGTTCTAATCAATCCAATCAGCTTTGGACAAGGCAGCAAGTGGACAAGACGCTCAGAGACATGAAGGCTATAGCAAAATGGGAACTCCATGGGATTATTTCACATAGCTATATTTTCTTTGTATCAATTTTCATTTTCTACGATGATATTCTCTTACTAGAATGTTCGTCTCGTTGTACGAAAAATAGTTATTCAAGTGAATACAAAGATATCCCTTTGAAAGTGCAAAATTATATGTTTTTCTTTTATTTCCGTATTTTGTTTGTGAAAACGTCCAATGATTATTTTTGAACATATGCATTTGAACATGACTACTGTTTACAAATGAACAAAAAAAGGGGGGAACTGAAAATAGAAATACAATCACTAATGGCTTTAAGAAATAGGATAATATCTTTAGACTATTCCGTAAAATTCCCCGCAGGTACTTCTCCAGCAAGAGCGGAAGCTGAGACATCCCAATACAAGATCACTAATGTATCTCCAGTATGCAGCCTAATGGTATCAAGTGCTCTCGCATCCCCGGTGGAACAAATATTCCAGTTACCGCTCCAAAGATTCCCCAGTGAAAGTCGCCCAGTTTCTCAGGATTTCACGAGGTCCACAAGAAATGCACGGCGTTTCCCTTCCACAACATAGTTTATTTCTCTAATAAATGGAAACTCATCCATCAATGCTTCAACTTCAAAATACGAAGACTTACACTCCTCATTCCCAGTAGTACTCAAGGATTTATTTTTCCCGACTCTAGTTGCACTGCAACATAACAATTAATGTGTCCATACATTACATCCATACGTAATAGCATTGACAACACAAATACATACAGCGTGATCTCATTTATTTTGAGAAACAACATTATACCGTGCATTTCATACATCATGGAATTGCATGCAACTAACCCTTCATATTTTCAGGAAAGATCAATCAACAGAAAATTATCGTAAAATTTTCAACAAGTCAATTATAGATCAATTCCCGAGAAAGGACTGGTCAACCATCTACATAACAGATATTTCCTTCGGACCCTTGTTGGTTCAGTTTAAATCTCTCAACAGTTTATTTTGATTCTTTCTTGCAGATGCTTTCTCTGGTTCAGACGTCTTCTCTGGTTCAGATAAATCTCTCAACGATTTATTCTGATTCTTTCTCGAAGACGTTTTCTCTGGTTCAGATAAATATCTCAATGATTCATTCTGGTTCTTCTCCAGATCCCTTCCGGTTCAGCTTGAATCTCTCAATGTTTTATTTGGATTCTTTCCCACAAACGTTTTCTCTGGTTCAGATAAATCTCTCAATGATTTATTTTGATTCTTCTCCAGATCCCTTCCAGTTCAGTTTAAATCTCTCAACGATTTATTTTAATTCTTTCCCGCAGACATTTTCTCTGGTTCAGATAAATCTCTCAACGATTTATTCTGATTCTTCTCCAGATCCCTGCCGGTTCAGTTTGAATCTCTCAACGGTTTATTCTGATTCTTTCCCGCAGACGTTTTCTTTGGTTCAGATAAATCTCTCAACAATTTATTCTGATTCTTCTCTAGATCCCTTCCGGTTCAGTTTGAATCTCTCAATGGTTTATTCTGATTCTTTCCCGCAGACGCCTTCTCAGGTTCAGATAAATATCTCAACGATTTATTCTGATTCTTCACCAAATCCCTATTAGTTCAGATAAATCTCTCAAACAATTTATTTTGATTCTTTCTTAGTAGGCACTTTCTCTGGTTCAGATATATCGCTCAAAGATATACTCTAATTCTCTCCAGTTAAAGAATATTCAAAACCTCTTTTGGTTCAGTTTAAACCTCTCAACGGTTTATCCTGATACTTTCCAAAGGAACACTTCTGGTTCAGATAAATCGCTCCAAGATTTATTCAGATTCTTCCCAGTCAAACAACATACAAGACTGCTGCTAGTTTCAGATAAATCACTCCAAAGATTTATTCTGATTCTTTTCCAGTTGAGATCAAGTTCAGACTTAGTCCATTTTCTGTCAACAGTCACCTTTGGATGGCATCTACAAGCCCATCTTCGGAAAATCTCCATCATTCCTCCAAATGGAATTTATAAGCCCATTCACAATGCATTTCGAGTGCAAATTTATGGGCACTCTAGTGTTCAATCATCTTCTACCTTCAAGTCACGAATGGCGGATCTTCCAATCTAACTCTTCAGGTTTAAGAAGATTGAACAGGGGCAGCTGTTGTACCCCAAAATTTTCCCTCTCATTCATCAAGAATTTTCTCACAAGATCTCCTTTGGTCCAAGACTGCACAAGGGTTGATCAACTCAAGACACCTCCTTAAGCACTGATGACTGAAATTAGGGTTTGAGATTGCACAAGGATAATTGGACCTTTAATGCTCCATATTAATTTCATGGATCATTTTGGATCCTCGAGATTGCTCATGTCAAGTTCTAAGTCTTGGATCACATTTTTGCTCAGTCAATTGATCAGTTGACCTAAAAGTCAGATGTATTAGAGGAAAAGTCAATTATGGTCAATTTACAGTCAAACTTCATGATTTTTTATCCATATCAACATTGTGAACTCCTATATATCATTTGATTAATTTTGGACCACAACTCCTCAAGAAATTTGATCAGATCATCAAAAGGGCAAAATGGTCAAAATTAGGGTTTTGACTAAGAAAGGGAAATTTCTGATTTTTGACCTAGCAAATGGTTAATTGGTTTGAGACATGATCGCAAGGTTTCAAATGCATCATTTTGACCTAATGGTATGACTCAACTTCCCTCAAGATCAATTGATTGATAGTTGATTTTCAGTCAACTGATCAAAAGTCAACTGTACACTGGAAAGTCAAACTTTGACTTTTTGGTCAAAATCAAGTGTCAAAAATCACAATTCTTCAAAACATGTCAAAATATGAAACTTGTTCATCAAGAAATCAAAAAGTCAAGATTTCATTTCTAAAAGTCAAAGTTTCCAAACTTATAAATTTTTCTAAGTGTTGAAAACTTCATATTTTTTCACAACTTTGAGCCATTTTTTCACCATGATGCAAGATGATTCAAAGGAAACTTTCAACATGAAAGTTGTAGATCTAAATGAGATATAAAACATTTCTTTACACAACTCCTCCTAGAAATTTTTGGATTTCAAGTTATTAATCTATGAAATTATGGTCATGAAACTAAAACACTTCGTGAAATTTTGAGCATTTTGGTCAGGATTTTGACCTAAATTCTGGGCCAAGTTTCACATAGCTCCATTTGGATTTTGCAAAAGTGATTCAAAGAGGTATTTTAGATCACATTACAAGCTTTACAAAATTTCCAAGAACTCCTTGAGATCATTTTTGAGCAAGGAGAATCGAAGGTCAGAAGTTAGGGTTTCAAGTTGTTTTACAAGGCAGAATTTGTGATGCACAATGGACCAAATCCCATAGCCATGCTGCATAATATCACTTTGCAGGCTTATAAATTGCCATTCACTCCTTAATTAAATGTTTACACAACATATGGAGCCATTGTCCAAGCATTTGAATCATTATCCAAGTTGCATTTCCATTTTTGGAAGAAAGGCACCATTGTTATTCTTGAAAAGTGGCTTTAATTACAAAGTCCACTCTCCTTGAGCATTGAACTTGTTCTTTCTGCACAAAAACCCTATAAACCAAAATAAAGCATGTCTAACGTACTAACCACTCTATGAAGCCCTGTACCTTGCCTTGGAACAAGATGTTTCAACTTTTCTTCAAAAAAAAGAAAGATGCTACAAATTGAGAATTTCAAATTTTGACTTGTTGTAGAACATAAAACCTCTTGCCTATAAATACATACACTATTTGCAAGATAACCCATGCATGTACAAGCCCTTAAACTCATTCAAACTCACACAAACTTAGATTGCACACAAAACTCCATTTTTGTGTAGAAACTAACCTTACACTCCCATCTCTCAAATTACTCGTGCGTTTCCTCTCCAAACCATTCCAAAAGTTCCTAAACATCATTCACAACTCATCCCAATACCTGTTACAGTTCTGTAACTCCATTTCCACCAATTTGTAAACTCAAAAATAGAGCACTGCAAGTGGACTTCTCCAGAACTCCTCAGCCACTTTCAGCTCAGGCCAAGCATCACATTAGCTTCCTGGGAACTTGAGGAAGCTAACCTAATCACTAGAACTCATTGAAAGCTGCTCCAACTCAAAACACGATACCCTCTTGCAAGGTGAGTTTTCTGACTTTTGAACTCCTCATATAGGCATTATTAAGCTCTCATTTTCAAAGATAAAATATAGACATCATTGCCACAAAGTTGTACATATTCATAGTTTGCATTTATATGGCCTGAACTTAGAGAATTTTGGAGTTGAAGTTTCTAAAAATTTTAGGTTTTAAATTGGGGCCAGAAAAATTCTCACTCATCTTGGATTTATAGCTTTAGTTATTTATATGGTTAGATTCGTGGGAAGAAATGCCACAACTTTCATGTTTGTACTTTCCATTTTTTGTTGAGAGATGAGGAAGTTACAGGTAATCTGGTTGGCTGAAGGTAGAAGACGAAGTACATGCCTTGGAAGAATTTTATGTTATATATTTATCATTTCATATAAGTAAATGGATGTATAGCCACCCCAGTGGCAAGGCAGCGCGCTGGTAACCAAGAGGGCGTGGGTTCAACACCCAGCATACTGCCTTTTTTTCATTTTTCACATTTTCACCTTTTTTTGTCACAAACACACAACAGCGCCTGGGCCTCTCCTTTGGGCTTTTGTTCCTTTTTGCTGCTTATAACCCCCTGCCTTACTTTTGCACACCTGGCCCAACTTTATTTTATTTATTTCATTTTTTTATTTCTTTTCTTATTTTATTTTATTTTCAGTTTTATTTTATTATTTTTATTACTATTATTATTTTTTTATTAATGAAAAAATGTAAAAAAATATTTTCATTTATTATTTACACTTATTTATTTTATTTTATTTATAAAGACAAAAAGAACAAAACATTTTTCTTTTAATAAATAAATTTTTTTTCTTAATTAATTAATATTTAGACTTAGGTTTTATTATTTTATTTTCCTAATTAAAATTAACTTAGAATTTAGGTTTCTCTTAATTAATTAATTTTCTCATTTTATTTTTTATTAATTTAAAACCTTTTTCTTTAAAACCCTAAAAATATTTTTTAAGTTAATTTCTTTTCTTATTTAGTTTAAGTTAATCTTATTTAATTTTCCTTAATTATTTTTTTAATTAGGTCAAGATTAAAACCTTTCATAAAATCAAACAAAAATCCATTTCCTTTGTCCATTTATGTTCTTGAATATTTATTCATTTTTGTACAATATTCAATATGGTTGTAATAATTATTTAGATTTAATTTTCTTGCAATTTCCCCATTTGTAAATTTGTGCACCCCCTCCCCTAATGATGTAATAGCTTAGTATATTTATTTTTCGCAATTTAATGCTTTATATATAAATGCTAGTAAATTAGGGTTTGTATGGAAAGATTAAAATCAACAAATTAGCAAACCCTAATTCAAAGACAAAATAATGCATGTAAATCAATACACTTGCACACTTACACCCTTAGGGTGAATCCACTTTGTTGCCTTATGAAAATGGCCATATTATGCATGTAGGGTATCTTAGCAAAAGCAATCAAAAAATACAAGATCATAGTCCCTCGATGATGCTATCAAAGTTGCCTTTCAAAAATGATCTTAGTCCCTTAAAGAAAATGCTAAGATATCTTACAACATTGCTAATCATGATTATACGATGACCCATGCCCGTCCATTTTACATCCAAAGATAAGTTTACTTACCAATCCATGGTAAAATAACAATGTCAAAGGAAAGTGGAAATAAACAAGAAAGACTTTTGAGTAGGTAGAATGTTCCTAGTTGCTTGCTCATGTTCAAACCAAAACATCCTTGTTATTTTCAAAACAAACACCAACACTTTCAAAACATCTTTCAAACTTGAAACATTTTCAAAAGATCAACACTTTGTATACATTCTTACGAATGAGAATTATTACAAAGTTTGCCTAAACGATGACGCCTTTTCAAAATACTTTCAAAAACCACACAAAGCGCATTTTAAAAAAAAAAGCAAGTGATCTAGCAAGCAACTAAGAGCCCGTAGATAACTACAGATGAAAAGGGTGTTAATACCTTCCTGTTGTACCCCAAAATTTGCCCTCTCATTCCTCAAGGAATCACCCTGGATCCTCAAGTTTTCTTTCATCCAATTCCAAGCATTGAATTATCAATTTTTCCAAGCAAACCATTCACAGGGGCAAAATGGTTATTTTCACACTAAGAAGTCTAACTTTGACTTTTGGATCAAAATCAAATCTCAAAAATCATATTTTGTTGGAATATGAAGTTTTCTTCATCAAGAATTTCAAAAGTCAAAACTACTTTGAAGAAGTCAAAATTCTAAATACTTAGAATTTTTTCTAAGTATTTAAGAAAATATGACAAGCTCAGAACTTCTGACCAGATTATCACCATAACGCTCAGCAAATTCTGGATATTCTCAAGACAGAGTTTGTTCAAAACTTCTGGGCAAGTTTTAACAAAAGCTCAGTTAGAGTTTTCCTGGGTAATTCAAAGAAGGTTAAGGAGCGTTCTGCAAGCTTTCTAGAAAGTCTGAAAGCTCCTTCGGAACATGCTGGAGCCAGAAGATAAGAGGATCAGAAGATGGGATGCTACGCTGAAGCAGAACTTCTGATCCAGAACTAAGCCTTGGTATAGAGTTTCACGTTGCAGGATTTCTGGTTGTGATAAGTCTCATCATCATTTAATACTCATTTAATGCTCACAACCACCTTCTGAGTCTTTATCCAAAGGATTTTCACCACTTGTACCTCTACTGTCTTGGGGTAGCAACTTTGCTACTAAGCCCATGCTTTGCTTTTGCTTTTCCTTAATTCCCGCTAACAACCACCATGCTTGCTTCAAAAACAAGGCAGCGCTTCAGCACATGAAGGATATATTCAACTCTTTGGTCAGAACTTGACCAAATCCCAAAACCTTGTTTATACAACCTGTTGCAGACCTATGACCAACAGCTGGTTCAGTCTACGCCTGCATTCCATGATTGCACCAAATTATCATATGAAAACTGTGATGAAAAAGAAAAGGAATAGGATGCCGAAATAGGTTCAAATCCCATTTGTTTTTCCCCCCAAATATCACAGCAAATTTATCTATAAATACTTGGCTTCATCACACGTTCAAGGGGTTGGCTTTTGGAAAGAGAGAACTATCAAGAGAGAAAAGGAAGTTGTGAAACCTTCAAAAAAATCCAGATTTCTCATACACAAAAACAAACCTTTGTTCTCCCCTCTGAATCAAAGAACTTGGCATTCCCTCTTCCGTTTCTCTTGCTGACTCAGAACATCCAAAGGCAGCCACTCAAAGCTCCAAGCACGCTCCAGGTAAATCTTTCTGACTTTACTTGCTTTTCATTCTGAACATCATTAACATGTAAATATCATAGTATTAATGTTGTACATATCATTATATGAAATGAAAAACTATGGATCATAACTTCTAGAATAATTCTAGGCTCAGACTTAGGATTGGAACTTCTATGATTTGTTGTGTTGTGATCATTCTGATTGGTTGAACTGAATAAATTGCTGATACGTTGATTAAGAGTTGAAACGTAACACAGAACTTCTGTTTTTCACTCACCACTTTAACACGCAGAACTTATAAGATTCACTCACTGTTCTAACACAACACAGAACTTCTGAGTTCTCCTCACATGTCAAATACACTGAACTTCTGATGTTTTCATCAGCTATTTTCAAACACTCGGAGTTCATGACTTTCACATGCTGACAATGCACTAAACTGCTGACGTTTGCTCACTGTTTTAGTGAAATGCAAAACTTCTGACTTTTGGTTCACTGGCTGCATACCACCCAGAACCTCTGTGTTTGTCTTTTAACATTTCTTGTAGGACCTCAGAGTTTACTAATTCAGAACTTCTGATGCCCACTGACGTCTCATGCTGAGTCACATCGCTCTTAGCTTCAGAACTTCTGATCCTAGTTGTTCTTATTGCAGCAACACGCTGTTTCTATCTTGCATTTATTTTCCTTTTCATCTTTTTTTAATATTAACATAAAAAAAAACATAAAAATATTTTCCTTTATTTTATTTCCTTAAGACAAAAACATTTTCTAAACAAGTCCATTTTACATTTCTTGTACATTATTTCAATATGGTTGTAATATTAACTTAGGACTTATTTTTTACTTGCAATCCCCATTCATAAATATGTACCCCCATCCCCTAAATATTGTAATAGCGTAGGACTTTACATTTCTGAAATTTATCGCTTTCAAATGTAAATGCTAATAATTAGGCGTGTATGGCAAGATAAAGTCAACAATTAGATAACCCTGATCGAGACTAAATTCATGCAATCAAACACACTTGCACACATGCACCCTTAGGGTAATTCCACTTGTTGCCTTACAAAAATGGCCATTTTATGCATGTGGGATGTCTTAGCACAAACAAATTGAAAAATACAAGATCATAATCCCTCGATGACGCTATCAAAGTTGCCTTTCAAAATGATCTTAGTCCCTAAAAGAAAAGTGCTAAGTCATCTCACAACATTGATATCATGGTCATACGATGACTCAACGCCCATCCCTTCACATCCAACGATGGGGCTTCTTACCAAGTCAATGGTAAGATAGCAACATCTAAAGGAGGAGGAAAAGCACATCTAAGACCTTTTGAGTAAGTAGATTACTTTTAGTTACTTGCTCACTCTCAAAACAAATATCCTTGCAATTTTCAAAACAATGACATACACTTTCCAAACATCTTTCCAAACTTGAAACATTTTCAAAAGCTCAACACTTTGTATACGTTCTTACGAATGAGAACTATTACAAAGTTTGCCTAAACGATGGCACCTTTTCAAAATATTTTCAAAACCACACAAAAACACATTTTTCAAAAGCAAGTGATCTAGCAAGCAACTAAGATCCCATGGAAAACCATGGATGAAAAGGATGCTAATACCTTCCCTTTTCATAATCTACCCCCCGAACTCAAGAAAACATCTCGAAAGGTCTTTCATGTGCTTTTTCACCTTTCCTTGTTGGATAAAAGAAAAGTCGGTGGCGACTCTTGCTAAACCACAACATTTGCAAACACAAACGCAAAACAAAAAGTCAGTTCTCCCACCATATCACACTTCCCTTTTCATAATCTACCCCCCGAACTCAAGAAAACATCTCAAAGGTCTTTCCTGTTCTTTTCAGCCTTTCCTTTTGGATAAAAGAAAAGTCGGTGGCGACTCTTGCTAACCGCAACATTTGCAATCATACGCAAAACAACCAAGTCAGTTCTCCCATCGTGTTACACAGTCAGTTATGCCATCGTATCACAGAACTGGCGACTCTGTTGGGAAATCATAAAAAGTGGGGTTACCTTAGAGTTAGTTCATTATTTAATTACTTTTGTATGCTTTATTTGCTTTACTTTTGAGGGCTTTGTTTGGGTTACTATAGATCCTACACCCGGATCTGGGGCACCTTTTAGGTAAGTAACAATAGATTGTGGAAACTGTGTGGGGTATACCGACATGGTCGAAGCAATAGCTAGGTTGATGCGACACTTTGGTTGGTACCGGTAGCCCTTGAGTAGTCAAGGAGAATACAGGGCCGCTGCATGGTGTCATGAAGCATCAACTGACCTTAAAACCTTTAATTGAACAACTTGGCCATTAGTAAGTAGTGAGATAGTCATCTTTGGTGTAGCTTGAAGTCAGTTGATACTCGATACTACACTCATTGAGATTTGACTCCCGAGTTTTGTTTGGTGGCAAGTCAGTTGTTGATCGAAATGAAACTTGTGAGAAAGATCAGTGATATTGAGATCCCTTAGAATCCGGTTACTATTACTAGGACAGGTTGAGCAAACTAAACTTCAAGAGGGTACTTACCTACAAACCCCATGCAAGCCTAAACCTAAGGCTTCTTGTGTGACTTGTTTGCTTTCAACTTGAACTACTTGAAGGGATTTATTTCATTATCTAACAACATAGTTTCCTTGCAGGATTTGTTTACAGTCATTATCTAGTAACCTGGACTTCTTAGACTCACTTGTCTTTATCACCTTACACTTTTTCTTAATGCATAGAATACACATCATAACATCATGCCATAGCATTTCCTTAACCATTTCAAGAATCTCAAGGGCCTATGTTACAGGTTATGATTAACCAGACGTCTAGCAAGGGGAAAGGGGATTTATTTTCCTCTAGCTAATGTCGTCAAAAGATCCAAACATGACAACTTGAGTCAGGGGCTATAACCCACTCGACATGGTGAGCTTGACTCTCGTAGAAGTACCTTCAACGATACGAAGTTCTTCAATCAAAGCTGCAAAATTCAACTTCTGACATTTTCTTGTTTACCCCGCGAGATCCTTGTAAACATTTACACATCATGCACGTCATTACTTAACAGGTTTTCCAGTACAGGTCTCTCATGTTCTCGCTGTTTATTTCAGCAAGGAAAATGGCTTTCAAACAGAATAACATAAATTTCCAAGCTCAAGAGGTTCAGTTTATGGAAATGTTCCTCGACATATCCAAGGGGCAAGAAGAGTTGAAAGCACTCCTCAACGGGAATATGACCAAGAAACATCCTAACAACAACAATGATGACCAGTTGGAACAACTGCGAGCTGAGATGGAAGGGATGAGAATCCAGATGCTGGGGCAGATGGCTCTTATTCAAAACCTAGCCTGGGGACAAAAAGAGTTGAGAGCCCTAGTCAACAAGTTTCATCTAAATGGATGCAATCATATAGAGAAAACAACGAGAATTGGGGATCGAGTCTTTAATCAGCCTCAGTTGAAACAAGAGGATGTGGTTGAAAAAAACACCTTTCAAGACAGCTGTTATGCTAAGAGTCGAACAACGACCTCGCCAACCACAACAGGGTAATCAACAAAGGCAAGACAAACCCAAGAGGTAGTTTACCAAAATCAACATGCCATTGTCTCGGGCATTGCAACATATGTTGAGGATGAATTTGGTTACATTGATAAGACCTCATCCAAACCCCAAAACTTCCTCCCCTAACTACAATCCTGATGCAATAAATGCCTACCATCCTAATAGTCTTGGACATGATACGAATGATTGTTGGGCATTGAAAAATAAGATTCAGAACTTGATCAATGAAGGAGTGCTGGAGTTCACACAAGATGGAAAGACTGAATTATTCTACCATCTCTCCAAGGCACACCATCTGAAGTGACCAATTCAGAAAAAGAGGCTTTTTGTTCATTTGAATTCTCAATTTGTAATTTTCTTTTGATTGTTCTAACATTTGTTTCACATCAAACTTTGTTACTTCATTAATGCATTTCATATGTTTATCTTGAATCAATTCATTCATATTCACTATATTCAAACTGCATTTTTACTTCCTTTTTGTGATATTCAATTCTCGATTAAAAGCTCTAAGCCTTTAGAAGGATGATGACGAAAACGATACCACAGTCTCATAAAGTGTGCTTTTGAATAGACCCCGCTGACAATGTATATGCGTTGTTTCAGAATCCTAAAACAGTGGAGTTATAAGGAAGATAATCCCTAGTCAACCCCTTTGAGCCTAAGAAGTAGGAGTTGTTCTTTTCACACAAATTAAAACCCTTAATCATAACCTGCGGCAGGGTAGTTTTCTCAGTTAATTTAGATGCACATTCAGTCGCTAATGAATGACATCAAAGACGTCCTTCCAAATCAGAAGATGATGATGGTTCTTCATAATAGTTAAAGTCGGCAGTCATTATCTCTCAAAAGAAAAGCCCGCTAAGTCAAAACCTATGAAGGAGACTTAAGATAAAAACTGGGGCATCCCGCTTGCTGTAATCACAAAATAAACAGTTCAGGCAAAAGTAGGGATAAAGAAAACAAAATAGAGGTTACTACAAATCCTCGACAAAAAGAAGATTACAAAAATGGCTGCCTCTTCAAAATAAACTTACAATTTCTGAACCATCACCGGAATATTAGAACAAAGACTCGAGCGGGAGTTAAATGCACAATTAACTGAGCATAGGACTGAAGAACATCACGAAGAACGGGTGGGTACAAATAAATTTTGAGCCTTTATCGTTTGTTCCTTAAATCGTAAACCAGACCATGCTACAACCCTTAAAAGTCCTAGCTGAAGCATGGGTTAGTTCGGAAGCATACTGTTACAAAAGGTATCTTGACTCCTGTAGGACTTGCTATAAATCATAAGTTGGTATCACACTCTTACAAAATTTGTTTGTTACTAAAAATGAATTTTCAAACTTCAAGACAGACATAAGCTTTGCATTCTTTAAATGACATTGTTTGCATATGGCTAATTGTTCAAACAGCAGAGAAATTCACACAACGAATATCCAGTGAACGAAAATCCTCTTAATGGATAGAATCACCTCAAACGGAAAAAACATTCCCAATAACAGGACTTTCATAATCAAGGGGCGTGACATGGTGTCTAGTTAATCTGGGGCGGTCAAGCCAATATGCAAAGAATCTCTTAAAAGTGTTGAATAGTCGGGGGAAGGTCTCCATCTGAATCACTCGGGGCCTGTTACATTGATCGGGGATTCCAGCAAAAACCACTGTAAAATTTGAAACTTTGGTACCACCAAATTACTTATTTGTGCCAGTAGTATCAGATGGTGTCAGTATCATGTATTTAAATCCTTCCATGACAGTTCTTAGAAAAGATACCTAGGAAATTCAAGACTATCAGAAACTTGATCAAACATCAGGTGCACTAGATTCATCCTGAAGCATCCCCACACAGGCTCCCACATATGAAAGGGAACATGCGGTCACATAAACATCTTATGGCAGTGTGACAACACTTATTACTATAGACAATGATAATCCTCTGCACCCGATGAACACGGAAATAGTCGGAAAATACGACGCATGAAAAAGACCCGCTAGGTTGACAGGCCTGGGAAAAAATAAGGGCATCTAGATGAACCAAAAGGGTTCGGGAAAAAATTAGAGATATACAAAAAAATATGTACACCCGACAAGTCGAAAACCTGAAAAGGCGGCTTGGGAAAAAAAGGGTATCCGATGGACTGAGAACCCGAAAGGGTGGTCCAGGAAAAGGTTAGGGATTAAAGTGTATGACTACGTCCGTCATCTCGTCACTTATCTATTAGTAGAAGGTTTATTACCCTGATTTGTATTCACCAAGGGCTCCAAGAGTTGGAGTAACAGTTAAAGCATCTACAAAATCCCAGCAGATATTTTCTCCAGCATGTACTGAGGCAGGGGCATTTTACTACAAGGTCACTGCCATATTCTTAGCATGCAGCCTAATGATGGAGGGTGTTCTCATACCTTCGGCAGAGCAAGAATCTCCAATTACTGCTCCAACATCTAAGAATTCCCCAGTGAAGTCGCCAAGCTTGTCATGTTCCCTAGCGGATTTCTTCTTAAAACAACAAAACAGGAATTTCCAGTGGAAACATTCCGAATACTCCATATTCTTATCTAGATATAGTTCAAATACGCTCCCGATATGGATGCCATTCGGATACTCATTCAATACAGTTTCCATATACAATTCAGATACGCTCCCGATACGGATACTATTCTGATACTCATTCAATACAATTGTCAGATACAATTCAGATACGCTCCAAATACGGATTCCATTATGATACTCATTCAATACAGCATCCAGATACAGTTTAGATACGCTCTAGATACGGATGCCATTCTGATACTCATTCAATACAACCGTCAGATACAGTTCAGATACGCTCCAGATACAGATGCCATTTGATACTCATTCAATACAACCGTCAGATACATTTCAGATACGCTCCAGATACAGATGCCATTTGATACTCATTCCATATTTCTCTTCCAAATACAGTTCAGATACGCTCCAGATACAGATTCCATTCTGATACTCATTCAATACAACTGTCAGATACAGTTCATATACGCTCCAAATATGGATGCCATTCTGATAACTCGTTCCAGATTTCTCTTTCAGATATAATTCATATATTCTCCAAATATGGATATTATTATGATACCCATTCGTTACATCTTTGGATACGATCAAGGCAGATATTTATTCTAACACTTCCCAACTTGAGTGTGTTTCCACCATAAATCACTGGAAAATCCCTCTCTCCAGCAAAGTTCCCTTAGAGAGCTGAAATCAAAGTATTATGCAATAGAGTTTTATAAATTTCAATTATTTTATAAAGCCTTATCCCCGGTAGAGTTTATTTATCTAGCTACGGAATTTCATCCCCCAGCGGAGTTTATTTCTCCAAATTGGTGAAATCTCCCAACATAACTCTTCTCCTCAGCAAAATCATTCTCAAGCAGAAGTCGAAGATCCCTGGCAGAGAAAAGGAATCCCCAACAAAACTATCTCCATTCATTATCCCCAGTGGAAATTGAAGAATCACTTTCATCACTCACCAACAGCAGTCCAGGGATCAGCTTCCCGGTACTCTTCAGCAGCAGTCAAGGATTTATTTTCCCAGACAAAGATACTTCGCAACAGCATTACATGCTCATACATCATGGCATGTGCATACAAATACATATATCACAAACTCATTTATTTTGGGAGCATCATGCAATTCATACATCATGACATCGCATGAAATTGATTTTACCTTTTCAGGTTAAATTAGCAGACAAACAAACTCTATCAACTTTTACAGCAGGTCAAAGATTAATGCCTAAAACCAGACGGGGAAACTATCTATACGACCAATTGGTATGAACTCTTGAAGCAAGAAGGGTTTACCAAAAACTACAGCAGGCCACAGATTAATGCCCGAAATCATACGGGGAAACTATCTATGTGACCAGCATTGTCGAGTTCCAGATTAACACCTATAACACATCAAGAGAAATATCTGTGGATGACCGACTATGGATTAATACCTGTAACAAGCCAAAAAAACTATCTACATGAGGAGATTGAAGATTAATACCTGTAACAAGCCAGGAAAACTGTCTACATGAGGAGATTGAAGATTAACACCTGAAACCAGACGAGAAAACTATCTTTATTTCTCGGGTCAGAGATTAATACCTGAAACCAGACAGGACAACTATCTCAACGATCGACAATCTTCAAATTCCAGATTAATACTTGAAACCAGACAGGACAACTATCTTCAAAAAGTTGATTTGTAGATTAATACCTGAAACAAACCTGGAAAACTATCTACACGACCAGATGGAGCAACCTTACACGGGTTCCTTCTCATATATCTCCGGGTGAAGACTAACACAGACTCATCCTGGAACAGACCTACGCAGGCTCTTTATAATACATATTTGAGTAACGGTTAACTCCATTATCCCCAGCAATCTACTGTGAAGCCTGGATTTTGACCAGATAATAGTTTAAGCTTCTACGAAGCCTGGAATCTGACCAGATAGTAGTTCACTTCTTCAATTACTGTGAAGCCTAGAGTACAACCAGATAACAGTTCAATTTCATTTTACTAACCAATTAGTAGTTTACTCTGTCAATTTACTATGAAGCCTGGACTCGACTAGATAATAGTGTAAGTGCCCTGGCTGGAGAGTTGGCTTCATTTGTAAAACAAATAAGAAAGCAAGTTTACCCAGATCCCCTCTGTTGTTTTAATATGTGGTGTTGAAGAAGTTCAACATCTGGACCAACATGTTATGTAAGATGTCACAACATCAGCATGTGACATCGCGCCTGAAACTAAGTACTGTTTAAGTAACTATGCTATATGTTGAATGCTTGTAACAGCTGTGACTTATAACCTAACTATTCTAAGTGATCTAGGTTATTTGTTGTGTTGAAAAAGTTCAACATCTAGGACAACATGTTAGATGTAATGTCATGACATCTGACTTGACATCACGACGACAGAATTGATAATTCAGTTACAGTTCTGGTACTTAAATACTCTGAGAATATATGAGGCGTTTCTTGTGGAGAATCTGAAGATCAATCAAGAATCAATCAGAATATTTGAAGAAAATACTGTTTCTAAATATGGAGATATTTTAGGAACTAGAAGATTGAAGACCTTGATTATAGGAGAAGTTTGCTGCTGAGTTGTAACAGCAAGGAGAAAAACTTGCTGAGTTAGGTAATAGGTTATAAATAGCAGATTGTAACCTAGGACTTAAGGGACACACACAATGTAACATTAGAAGGTGTTTTTAGGTAAACCTGTCGGTCTGTGGCAAGGTTACCATGTATGTAACTCGAAACCTGTAGGTAAGAGTTTGAGTGTTCTTGGATGAAGCTGTGAAGCAAGTCTAAGTATTTCTGCATTACTTCATATTCATTGTAATGTAGGAAACCAAGTGGGAGGGCACTGCTTCTTGAGTAGGAGTAAGACTTCTGTTGTTGCGACAATAGGAATGGAAACTGGTAGGTTTCTATCTAGGAGTTCCTAGGTATAGGTTGCATTGGGTAGATGATTAAGTGAAGGATGGGAACTTGTGAAGTTTAGTCCTGAATTAATATTGCTAATAGTGGATCTTCTTCCTGGCTTGGTATGCCCCCAGAGTAGGTGTATTACACCGAACTGGGTCAACAACTGATTTGTGTTTTTACCTTCAATACTTTATAATTCTGTCTGTTATACAACAAGGTAAAACTGTAATGTTGAAACAGATGATGTCTCAGAACATGTTAAGACATCATGCTGATATCTGTGCAGGAGAAACAGAACTGTGAAGGTTGCTTGCTCTCTGTTGATCATGGACAGAACTAGGCACATCGTGTGATCTATCCTCTGCACCTTCAAAGTGTATCTGGTACAGTTTGGATAAAACTGTGTGAATGTTACAGATGATGTCAAAAGAGATGAATGGATATCCTGCTGGTTTGTGTGCATGATAAACAGAACTAAGGGGTTTGTTTGCTTCATAGTATGTGATAGATGATGTTGCAACCAATGTTGAGACATCAGGCTATGAATGGATTGTTTACAAACCAAAGCTATTTGTTCGAGAACTGCAGATATGGCAACCTCTATGCTTCTGTTATACTGGATCACAAAAATTGGGTATCTACCTTGCAGTGTATGTATTATGTCATATCAGATGTCTAGACATTGAGTATAACATCTGAAGACTGGCATACACCAGAATTTCAATTGGTATCAGAGCAGGCATCCTGTTCTGTTTCTGGATGAGATCCATGGGTGATACTTTCTGCTATCTGCAAGGTCAATTTTAGTACTGAAGATTGTAACCTGGAATGGTTTGTTATTTCCCTGAATGGTCCCTTGAAGTGGGAGGATGGACTATTCGTGACAGGAGCTGTGTGTACATGTCTTTGGTGATTGGCATTTGGCCTGGTTGTGTGGTAGCTGCTCTAGGTTTGATTTTCAAACCTAGGATGTGTGCTCGCCTGAAGTTGTGTGTAGTAGTCATGCGAGGTTTGAACCATAGTCAAACTTGGTCTATTTTTTTTGAAGGCTAGTCTGGTGGAGTGTGTGTGCAAAGATTGGGTTGTATTATGTTCTTCCGCTATGTAATACCTGGCAAAACTCAAGCTCTGATGTGTTTCCCCTCTTGTGGATTGAAGGCCATTGTATTCAAAAATTCAACATAAACTATTGAAGATGTCACAGATACTTGAGTCCTCTCAAGTCCACTCATGAAGACGTTCTTCGTTCAGGTTGGTAAGAATCACATAACCACAGATTAGTGGAGGGCCTTGTTCCAAGTTGATAGAACTAATGTTCTATGTGATGGTGGAACAAGGATGCAGCTACTAGTTGAAGAGCATATGTTTTGGGTGTCAAACAAAGGGATACCTTTGATTGGAACCTACTCCTGACCTGGAAGAGGAGACATCTGTGTGTGCAAAGTTGACAATGGTAAAGTCAACTATGTCTGTATACTCCCGAAGGTTACTTTAGGAGTCAGAACTCTAGAAGTAAAGCTGGTTGAGATGTAACATTGATCAGGGCTGAGCAATTGTTCCCTGAAGTACTATGGTGTGAAGAAAGACAAGCTCACTTGTTAATAAAAGCCAATGATGGTGCAGCACTATTGCTCCTTCATAGAAGTAGATTGGGATCATGAGTCTTGAATATGAAGACTCAGAGTTTGGTTAAGGTATAGCTCTTGGAGTTATGTAAATCTGGTAGGGATGTCATATGTCATATCGAGACATTTGTGCATAATGCATGGATACTTTGTGTGGAGCTTCCATAACTGATAGCTTGAGGGGGAGATTTGGTTAACCTCCTCACATTAGTTCAGCCTTGTGTTTAGCTGGCTGTTGACCTATGTCACATGGGTTCTGGTTGTTGTGTGACATATTTGAAGGATTCATCTCTCTCATTCCTAATGATGAATCTGATCTGGTAGGAGTCTCAAGTCGGTTGAAGTAAGTAGAGTTTGTTCAAAGAAAATTCTATTTACTTGAGTCAAGGGTGGTGTGATCGGTGGATCTGGAACTGACTGTTTAACGCTGGTTCGCGAAATGTCGCGGAAGCAAGAGTCGCCACCGTCTTTTATTTTCTCCAAATGGAAAGGACAAAAGCACAGAAAAATTCCTTATAGAGATTGCTCTCGGTTCGGGAGGTAGGTTATAGAAAGGGAAGGTGTTAGCACCCTTTCTATCCATGGTTGTCCATGGGCTCTTAGATACTTGCTCATTTGTGTTTTCAAAAAGGTTTGTTTGCTTTTCAATGTGGGTTTTAAAAAGTTTCTTTGAAAAATTTCAGTTCGACTCGTACGTCAGAGTGTTTGAAAAATTTGCCTTGAAAGCTTTTGAAAAGTGTTGGTGTGAAAAGATTTCAGTTTGTTTTGAAGAGAGCAAGTATCCATGAGTCGTCTACCTACCCTAAGGAATTCGTCTGTGTAAATGTCCTTTAAAGTAGTGCCATCCCACCATCGAGAGGTAGGTAGCACCACCGTTGGAGGTGTTCGGGTCAATTCGATTTTTAGGGACGTGGTGATCACCGGAGCAATGGGAAGACACCTTAGAAGCTACCCTCATGCCAGGTTCCCGGATCATGAGGACTTACTAAGACGTCCTCTACTCGGCGACCATCTTTCGAAAGGCAACAGTGAGGCGTACCCTAGGGGTGGTGTGTGCGAATCGTGTGTCATGTTTCAGTTATTTGTCTTGTCATGTTTGTCGTGTTCTACGCTTGATTTTAATTTAAGTCCATTCATTCTTGCATGCATATTTAACAGTTATAAGTTGCGAGGAAATAAAGCTAGACTATTACAAATGGCGCGGGTCCACATTGCCAAAATTAAAATCCAGGACCCGATTTAGCGGAAAAATAAATAATGCGAAGAAATAAAGTGCGAAAAGTAAATTACATGGCTTAGGGACAATTACATAATTATATTAAGCAATAAAGTAAATGCGCAAAAGAAAATAATCAAAACAAAACTAGGGCGTTGGACCCTTTTACAAATAATAGTTAAAGTTAATGAATTAATTAAATAAAGAGGAATTAAAATTAAAATTAAGAAGAAAAATGTTTTTAGGTATTTTTATGTTTTTTAGATTTTATAAGAAAAAAAAGTTAATTAAAATTAAATTAAGAAGCAAACCCTAATTCTAATATTTTTTATTTATTGTGAAAGAATTAAAATATGACCTAAATTAAACCTAATTCATTTATGTACAATTTAAATAGGAAAATAAATAAATAAATAAATAATTATTATTATTGTGGAAAAAAGGGGAAACAAAAAGAATTAACAATTAAAACCTAAATTCTACATTTTTGGATTTTTATTAAAAAAGGAATTAAAATTAAAACCTAATTACACTACATAATTTACATTCTAATTTATTTATGAAAATAATTATAATAAAATAAATATTATATTTTTCTGTATTTTCTGATTTTTATAAGGTTTTTATATTTTATAGAAAAAATAAATTAATTGAATTAAGACAATAAAAATAATATAATAAAATAATTAAAACAACAAAAAGAAAAGAAAATCAAACCAGGGTGGGGTGTTGCCCCAAGTAAGGAGGTATAAATTTGAGAGGCCTGGCCCAATAAGCTTGCAACGTGCTGACTTTCCTGGATCGTGTATGACACGTTGACTAAGCGTAGGTGTTCCTTAGATTCTTGGCCGTTGATCTGGGTGAGATGGACGCGTGTGTGGCTTGAGAGGGTGAGCATATGGTACACCTGGACGTTAGTGCTGCATAGAATCAAGTATTGAAAAATAACATTAAGCATTTGCCAGACCTGGGACTTGAACCCAGGTCTTGAAGGTTACAAGCATAACACCTAGCCACTGAACCACGCGCGTCTCAATTAACATATAATAGACAATAAATAATATAATAAGAACGCGTTAGTGCTTTGGAATTTCGCGCGAAGATTCAAAACATCCAATCAGGTTCAGACACGACTTCTTCTTCTTTGTTTTCCTGAAATAAGAAACACATGGGCAACGGTTTTTGGAACGTTGTTTTAGAGGGTATTCAAGAAAATAGCGACTAGCCCCTCGTCGCTCATAAATTGAGCGCGAGGGTGCCAACTTCTTCGTCTCAACCTGCTTAAGCTATTGGCATGGGTCTGGAGGCGTAATTTTTCTTTTACACAAAAGCCCCAAATTTGGAACCTGCAAAACCTAAAAATCGCATATGGTGGAATCGTGTATATACCACAAAAACTCAATTGAATATAATGGTTAGTTCACAAACTTCATTGTAAGCAATAATCCACAAAGAAAAATGCAAAAAGATGCTTAGATTATGATATGCGATTTGGAAAAATTTGTGACAAAGTCTGAGTTCCTGGTACCGTTTCAAGGCGTTTGGCTTGTTGTTTTTGATTGAGAAACGTTTAGGGATGTCTCAGGATGCTAATGAAACAAAAATCAAAGCTTGAATCGACCTAAAACCTAGATTTCAGTGTTTGAGTTTTTAGGAGAATTTTCAATATTGTAATGCTTGTTTTTGCGCAGCTTGCAGTCTTGGATGATTAGGGTTGTGATGCTGTGTATGTATAGAGCATGTTAGGTCAAAAAGATTGAACAAAATCTCATGCCATAATGGATTTCAATATTTGATTTGTTAAGAATCTTTTCCAATCTTTTTCTCATGTTTCTTGTACCAAATCTGATCAATTAGCATCAAATCCTTCCCTATTAGCATGTGCACGAGTTATAGAGTCCAAAGCATGCATAAAAAGATTTGTTTAGGTTAAGATTATATTTTTCATGAATTAAAATGATTTAAATGAATATAAATTAATATAAATTCAAATAAATAATTAAAAAATATGAAAATACTTCCCTTTGGGCCTAATGGTCGTGCATAGGCTTGGCATGAAGAAATTTGGAAGAAAAATGGGCCCATTTGCATTTTTAGGTCATTTGAACCATTGTTGACTTTTCAAAATTCCTAAAAATTTCCCAACTTCCACAAGGCATAACTTGGTCAATTTTTAAGCTTTCCACATGTTCTTGGACATTTTGGAAAGGTCTTTGAGTCCTTTAACCAATGCCTTTGGTCCCATGTCATTTTGGTTTACCAATCTCAAGTTATGGCCTTTGACTTAAAGTCACTTTTTGTTGACTTTTGAAAATGACCTATAATGTTGAAATTGATAACTTTTTGTGAGAGCATTTCTTGGACTTGGAACATGAAGATGAATTGTAGGAAATGTCTTTCTCTTCAAAATGAGCTTTGGATGGAATTTTTCTGATAATCCATGTGAAAGTTATGCCCTGGTCAATTTCAGTTGACTTTTTCAGCTGTCCAAATATAGCAACTTTTGCATCTTTGATGATTTCTGAGCCAAATTTTGAGAATCATGATCAAGCATTGATCAAATGATGTTTGTGGCTTCAAAATGATATATTGACCAAAAATTTGAACTTTTGACTGTCAAATGACCATTTTGCCCCTACAGTTGACTGTAGTGCAATCTAGGGTTTTGACTGTGCAATTTTGAGCTGAATGCCTTGAAAATTGATATGAAGACATTTGACCATCTTTTTAAGCATGTGAGACTTGATTGGGCCTTTGAAAAGTTCATTTGCTTGACCAGAACTCAAACCCTAGTTTTGACTGTATAGGAGACAGTTGAGCTACACAACCCTGGGGGAATTTTGTGATCTTGTCTTGGCAATTTCTTGATGAATATGGGAGGCCAAATTTTGGGGTACAACAGTTGCCCCTGTTCAATCTTCTTAGACCTGAGGATGCAGATTGGCTGACGTGCCTTTCGTAATCCGAGGGTAGAAGATGATTGGACACTAGAGTGCCCAGAAATTTGCGCTCACATAGTAGCAGTGATGATGAGGGAATGGGCTTATAGATGCCATTTGGAGATTGATGGATAGGATGATGGGCTTATAGATGCCATCTGGATGTTGATTGCGTAAGAGATTCCTTCGCTAGAACCTGCATACCTGCAAAAAAAGAAAAAATAAGTACCTGACACGCTGCAGGAGCTGATTTTAGATGCTTGGTATAGATGTGTCCTGACTGGTTACAGGAGCTGAATCTGGAGCTTCAAACGCTGATGAATGAACCAGGGATGGTTACTGCCTTAACCTGAATGATAAGTGAACCTTGGATGATTTTAACTTCAACAACGCTCGTTGAGAAAATCTTGGTGAGGATTACCATCTTCGTAGTGTCAGGAAGAGAACCAAAGGACATTATAATCTCAAAGGGAGTCACCTCACTCGCTGTTGGAGAGGGAACTATAGGAAATTATAATCTGAAAGGAAATATCACCTCACGCTCATGCCGGAGAGGGAAACATCTTGAAAGGGAATTACCACCTCACTCGCCGTTGGAGAGGGGACCATAAGAGAATATCACCTCACGCTCATGTCGGAGAGGGGAACATCTGAAGAAGGAATTACCGCCTCACACGCCGTTGGAGAGGGGACCATAAGAGAATATCACCTCATGCTCATGCCGGAGAGGGGAACATCTGAAGAAGGAATTACCACCTCACACGCCGTTGGAGAGGGGACCATAAGAGAATATCACCTCACGCTCATGCCGGAGAGGGGAACATCTGAAGAAGGAATTACCACCTCACACGCCGTTGGAGAGGGGACCATAAGAGAATATCACCTCACGCTCATGCCGGAGAGGGGAACATCTGAAGAAGGAATTACCACCTCACACGCCGTTGGAGAGGGGACCATAAGAGAATATCACCTCACGCTCATGCCGGAGAGGGAAACATCTGAAGAAGGAATTACCACCTCACACGCCGTTGGAGAGGGGACCATAAGAGAATATCACCTCACGCTCATGCCGGAGAGGGGAACATCTGAAGAAGGAATTACCACCTCACACGCCGTTGGAGAGGGGACCATAAGAGAACTTCTACTGAGTCTTTATCAGAGAAATCTGTTTGGAGTCGATTTAACTGGACTAGAGAAATCCTTGAAATACGTTTGAGAATTTCAACTGCATCTTTCCTGAAAGGTAAAGGTCAGTTATATGCAATGCATGATATGGATCAAGCAATGATGTTCTCAACATAAATGAGATTCGTATGATATGATGCAGTGCGTTATGCATGCTATTGATGATGTATGTAAAGTTTTATGTATGTTTTCGTCTAGGAATATAAATCCTTGACGGGTGCCGGGAAGTCATATCCTGGGCTGATGTTGAGGAAGAGATTTTGTTTCCGCTGTGGATGATCGTTGCAAGAATGCCGGTAGGAGGAGATAACTCCGTTGAGGAATGAAATAATTCTGCGGGAGAAAAGATACTCTAGCGATCATGCTGGGGAGTGCTACTCTGTGGGGATAGCGATGCTTTGCTGAGTTGATGAAGATAACTCCGCTGGGGATACTGTTGATGAGTTATGCTGGGGATATCCTTGTTGTGCTGGAAGTGTTGATAGACTTCGCTGGAGGTAGGAAGATACTTTACCGAGGACGCTCTTTCCGTGGCTTTTGGCTGAGGATAACCCAGTTATATCCGGTTACGGAAATAACTCTTTAAATCAAGCCGGGACGACGCGTTCGTGCTCTGCGCGGGGATAAGCTTCCAGAATCTACTGGGGATAAGCTCATTGCTTGGGGATATGACTTCCAGCTTGCCTGGGGAAACTGGATTGGATTCTCCTGGGGGAAGTTTTAGACTGCGGGGAAGTGATTCCTTTGAATGGTGGTATACCGCCGGGGAACAATCTTCAGACCAAGACTGCCGGGGATACTTGTTAAGAATATATGTATTGCTGCTGAGGAGTGTTTGAGATCGGCTGGAGGATACTCGATTCCCTTGATATTTGACAATTTTGCTTGGAGAAGAGCGTATTGTTTTGTTGAACCACTTTCTGGGGAATTAAGATACACTTGGCCATGTTCTTTAGCTGAACCTACCTTGGTACCTTGGAGGATAGAACAATTAGACTGCTCAGACAACTCTTTATTGCCCCTGTTTCCAGTGTTACCTGCAATTAATTCCTTTGTTTCGTATGCAAATATTTATGAGTTAGCAAATTATTGTCAATGCATACATCACAAATTGGACCTTGGACGTTCTTCGCAAAACAAAACAGAAAAAAGAAAAACACTTGGCACATTTAACTGAAGATATATTTTTATTGATTTTTGAATGGCCTGAAAATAGGCGTTTTGTGTACAAGAGGCTGACGTCCTAGTAAGAGGTACGTCGCCGATCAAAAGAGTTTATACAAGTTTTGTACAAATGAAAATAAAACAACTGTGTGAAAGATGAATGATCCACTGGGTTTCAATTCTGCTATTGCCTTTATAACTCCGAGCGTCTCATCACTTGATGACCTTGGTTGAAGGTGAATCTGACTGATCGATGCCGTTTGAGCTTGATGTAGATACCGGATTCTGGATGCAAAGTGATCAATGAGACATAGTTTTACGCTTTATCCCTAATTTTTGCCTGGACCGCCCTTTCGGGTTTTCAGTCCACCGGGATACCCATTTTTGCCCAAGCCGCCTTTTCAGGTTTTCGACTTGCCGGGTGTACAGATTTTTTCATTTTCATCCCTACATTTTGCCCGAACCCTTTTGGTTCGACGGGAAGCCCTAATTTTTGCCTAGGCATGTCAGCCTAGCGGGTCTTTTTTCATGCGTAGTATTTTTTAACTATGTCTGCATTGGCGGGGTGAGGAAGGTCGTCACCATCCATGTTGGTTAAGATTATTGCTCCTCCTGAGAACACATGCTTAACCACAAATGGCCCTTCGTACGTAGGGGTCCATTTGCCCCTTGGATCACTCTGAGGAAGGATGATTCTTTTGATAACCAGATCCCCGACTTGGTATTCCTGTGGCCTGACCTTTTTGTTAAATGCCCTGATCATCCGTTTCTGATACGTCTGACCATGACAGATAGCAGCAAGTCTCTTTTCGTCGATGAGATTGAGTTGGTCAAGTCGTGTCTGGATCCAATCATCCTCGTTCAGATTTGCATCCTTCATTATCCGGAGAGAGGGAATTTGCACTTCGATCGGCAAGACTGCCTCCATACCATAAACCAGAGAGAAAGGAGTTGCCCCGGTTGACGTCCTAGCTGAGGTACGGTACCCATGCAAAGCGAACGGTAACATCTCGTGCCAATCTTTGTAAGTCACTGTCATCTTTTGCACGATTTTCTTGATGTTTTTATTAGCTGCTTCTACAGCCCCATTCATCTTCGGTCTGTAAGGAGAAGAATTGTGGTGCTGTATCTTGAACTGTTCGCAGAGCTCAGCAATCATCTTATTGTTCAGATTGGTTCCGTTGTCTGTAATTATCCGCTCAGGGACGCCGTACCTACAGATCAGGTTGTGCCGAATGAACCGTGCCACAACAGTCTTGGTTACTGTAGCATAGGATGCTGCTTCAACCCACTTTGTAAAATAGTCGATCGCCACTAGGATGAAACGATGTCCATTGGATGCTGTAGGTCTTATCTCGCCGATCATGTCTATGCCCCACATTGCAAATGGCCACGGCGCCGTCAGAACATTCAGGGGAACCGGAGGAACATGCACTTTATCTGCATAGATCTGGCACTTGTGGCATGTCCTAGAATGTTGGTAGCAATCGGCTTCCATGGTGGACCAGTAATATCCTGCCCGTAGGATCTTTTTAGCCATAGTGTGTCCACTAGAATGCGTACCAAAGGTCCCTTCATGTAGCTCTTCCAAGATTCGTTCTGCTTCGGTCTTATCCACACAACGCAGTAAGGTTGAATCATGGTTTCGCTTGTACAAGATGCCGTTGCTTAGGAAGAACTTTGCTGCGAACCTCCTCAGGAATTTCTTATCGTTGACAGATGCACCTTCAGGGTATTCTTGAGCTTCCAGATATCTCTTCACTTCGTGATACCAAGGCTTCTCAGTTACCAATTCAGCTTCGAGATCACAACAGTATGCCGGTTCGTCCAGTTTCTCGATGGTGATCTGGGGAGCTTCGTTATCCCATTTAACCTTGAACATTGAAGACATTGTAGCTAACGCGTCCGCTAACTGATTCTCTTCTCTTGGAAAGTGCTCAAAGGTTATCTCTGTAAAGTGGGGAATCAGGGTCAACACACATTCTCTGTAAGGAATCAAGTTTGGATGTTTCGTATCCCACTCTCCATTGATCTGATTGATCACTAGAGCGGAATCTCCGAAGACACTGAGGAACTTGATCCGTAAGTCTATCGCAGCTTGAAGACCCATGATACACGCCTCATACTCCGCCATGTTGTTGGTACAGTTGAAACACAGCCGGGCAGTGAGTGGAGTATGAGTACCTTGTGGAGATATGATTATGGCGCCGATACCATTTCCCAAAGCATTGGAAGCTCCGTCAAAGTGCATAGACCATCGGGATCCTGGTTCGGGTCCTTCATCCGGTCCAGGTACTTCACAGTCAGTTACAATCATGATGCTTTCATCCGGAAACTCGAAGTTCATTGATTGGTAGTCATCTACAGCTTGATGAGCTAAGTGGTCTGCTAGTACACTTCCCTTGATGGCTTTCTGGGTTGTATACTGAATGTCGTATTCCGTCAAGATCATTTGCCATCTGGCAATTCTCCCAGACAGAGCAGGCTTTTCGAATATGTATTTTATTGGATCCATCTTTGAGATCAACAAGGTAGTGTGAGTCAGCATATACTGTCTCAGCCGGCGAGCAGCCCATACCAAAGCGCAGCAAGTTTTCTCAAGCAGTGAGTATCGGGTCTCACAGTCGGTAAACTTTTTGCTAAGGTAATAAATGGCGTGCTCTTTTCGGCCAGACTCGTCATGCTGCCCCAGCACACACCCCATTGAGTTGTCCAGCACTGTCAGATATAATATTAGAGGTCTCCCTTCAACCGGTGGCATAAGGATGGGTGGTTCTTGGAGATACTCTTTGATTCTGTCGAAGGCAGCCTGACATTCATCGTTCCAACGTACTACCTGATCTTTCTTCAGCAGCTTGAAGATTGGCTCACAGGTAGCAGTCAGATGAGAGATGAATCGAGCGATGTAATTCAGACGTCCTAAAAAGCCTCTGACTTCCTTCTCTGTCTTAGGAACTGGCATCTCTTGAATAGCTTTGACCTTAGCAGGGTCCACTTAAATACCCTTATCACTGACCACGAAGCCTAGTAACTTCCCAGATCTTACCCCGAAGGTGCACTTGTTCGGGTTCAATCTTAGCTTGTACAGTTTCAGCCGGTCAAATAACTTCTGCAGATGATCTAGGTGCTCTTCCTCAGTCTGGGACCTAGCGATCATGTCGTCCACATACACTTCGATCTCGTGATGGATCATATCATGAAACAAGGCAACCATGGCACGCTGGTAGGTTGCCCCAGCATTCTTTAACCCGAACGGCATGACCTTGTAACAGAAGGTGCCCCACTGAGTAACAAATGTAGTCTTTTCCATGTCTTCAGGTGCCATCTTGATCTGGTTGTAGCCTGAAAAGCCATCCATGAAAGAGAACACTTTATGTTGGGCTGTATTATCAACGAGGACATCAATGTGAGGTAAGGGGAAGTCATCTTTGGGGCTGGCCCTGTTCAGATCCCTGTAATCAACACACATTCTGACCTTGCCGTCCTTTTTAGGTACCGGCACCACATTAGCGACCCACTGAGGGTAAGAAGTCACTGCAAGAAACCCGGCATCAAACTGTTTCATCACCTCGGCTTTAATCTTCTCGGACATCTCTGGACGCATCCGACGAACCTTTTGTTTAACTGGAGGGCAGTCTTCCCTAGTCGGCAAATGATGGACGACAATATCGGTATCCAACCCTGGCATGTCTTCGTAGGACCAGGCAAAGATCTCCATATAGTCATGTAACATCTTGGTTAACCGTTGCTTCACGCTGAGCTCTAGGTTGGCACCAATCTTTACCTCTTTTCTGTCTGCCTCAGTACCCAGGTTTATAGTTTCCACTGGCTCTTCATGGGGTTGAATTTCCCTCTCTTCCTGAAGTAACAGTCTTGCAAGCTCGCCAGGCACTTCGCAATCATCTTCACCTTCGTCTTCGGCTAAGTTGATCGGATTTTCGAAGTCATAATTGGCATTAGCAGAGCTGTTAGCAGTGAGATCCAGAGTGGATTGGAACCTGTATGAGTGAGTGTGTGTGTAAATACAGCTGTTTTTGAAAATTATGTAAAGGAAATGAAAGATAAAAAAGGAACACAATATTTACAATGCGAAAATAGTCCAAGATTTTCATTCATGATGTATAAAATGACAGTTCATATGCCCTCACAAATAGAACCACGGTGCCTCGGGTAAGACACCGGGCCATAGAGTTTATCATTGTTTATTACAAAATAACAAAACATGGGAATTCATTACTGTGTCACAAAGGTAACAGGGGTATGATCCTTTGCACTCCAATTGTTCAATCCTTCTTCGGTCGTCGGATAAATCCAGCTGTCGAATTCGGCTTCGTCCACTTCAAGGTCTTCCCCGACAGCATTCGCTTCTGAACCTTTAATAAATACCGGAGGCCTTCCGATCTTCTCTTTCCTCATAGCTCTCTGCCCTTCTGAGGTGAAACCCAGCCCAAGTTTATCAGTCTTCTGGGTGAAGTCTGGCAGTCTGCCCCAGTTGGCACCTTCACCCTTTTGCACTACAGCCCTGGCATCCTTTAAGGAAGCCATCTTCAGAGGACCACCTGCTTCTGCTGTTTCTGCTGCGATTGGAAACACCTCCTCGAAATGCTGAAAGGGGGTCTCAATGAACTCCCCATCCATCTCAATGTATCTGAACGAGTTTAGGTGGCTCACCATGTATTCTTCCTCACCTTGCACGGTGACGATCTTCCCTCTGACGGGGTACTTCAGTTTTTGATGCAAGGTAGAGGTCACTGCCCCAGCCTTATGTATCCAGGGTCGACCCAGCAGACAAGAGTAAGATGGACGGATGTCCATCACATAAAAAGTGGATTCGAACACCTGAGAGCCTACACGAATCGGAATGTCCACCTCCCCATGGACCATCCTCTTTGAACCATCAAAAGCCCTGACAATGATGTTGCTGGGCTTCAAATCCAGGCCTTCACAATCTAGACGATCCAGAGCCTTCTTGGGTAGTACATTCAAAGATGACCCGGTATCAACCAACACATGTGCCAAGGTGGTGCCCCTGCATTCGATTGAGACATGCAGAGCATCATTATGATCTTTCCCCTTCGTGGTCAAATCAGCGTCTGAAAAACCCAAGCCATTGTCTGCCGTTAGACTTGCCACGCAATCGGTGAACTGGACTGCAGAGGTTTCATGTGGCACATGGGCCTTCTTGAGGAATGAGATGAGGGCCTTTGCATGGGCCTCAGAGCACAGCAGTAAAGAGAGCATGGAGATTTTGGAGGGCGTATGCCCCAACTGTTCCACAACGTTAAAATCGCTCTTCTTTATAATCTTCAAAATCTCCTCCATCTCTTGTGGGGAGGCCTCAGCAGCCATGGGTATGGGTACCTCCATCTGGGCAGGCTCAGTTTCAATTCCCTTGCCCCGAGCATTGGATGACTCGGCAGCAGGAGAAACAAATGGATCAGTAGCAGGAACACCAACTTGATCGGCAACGGGAGCAGGTGTACTTGCAGGAATTATCAGGAGTGGTCTTCTAGCAGCAGGTGGCGCAATGTCAGGCGAGAAGAGCCTGCCACTGCGGGTAACTTTGGCCGGGCCAGTGATGTCACAGATGCTGGCGCCAGCGTTGAGCTCTTGCTTAACTCCGTTTATATATACATCTGCCCCATAGTGCCAAGGGACAGCTTTGTTGGATACATAGGGCAGGGGCCCAGGAACAGTGATAGTAACAGGTGCAACAGTCAGAATTTGAACGGGCTTCTTCTGGAGAGCCGGGATCGGATTGTTGAAGATAGTCACCACAGAGACTTCTTCCATTGGAACCATACGAACAGCAGACTTCTTGAATAAAATCTCCTTGCTATCCATTAAGCTTTGGATGCCTAACTTTAGCAAGGGACAACCGGATGGGGACACAACACAGAACAGGCAACCCTCACTACAACCCGGAAATAAACCGGCCTGCAGTAGGTTCTTCTTAATGATCTTTAAAGGAGTGGCTAGATCATCCACAGAAACAGCATAAACCTCTTCATCAACAGCATTTACCCCGTGCTGAGGCATAGGGGCAGTAACTACATTCGGCTTTGCAGGCGCCTCGAACTGTATCTCTTTAGCATCGATAAGGTCTTGCACCTTATTCTTTAACGCCCAACAGTCATCGGTGGCATGCCCCGGGCTGTCTGAATGGTAAGCACAACGGGCATTCGGGTTGTACTTAGGAGAGGTAGTGTTTGAGAACTTTGGCGCCTCCTTGACAGTCACCAAATTGGTGGATAGAAACTGTGGCAGGATTTGCGATAGGGTCATGCTTAACCGGGTAAACTCTCTCCGAGGTCTATCAGCCCTTTGAGGATTGTTTGGCCGGGGAGCGGCAGCAGGCGTAGCAATCATGACCGCACTGACAGATTGGCGGCGATCAGGTCTTTCTGATTTCCTAGAACCATACACGGCACTAGACTCCTTTTTAAACGGCTTCTTTTCTGAACTAGAGGATGATGCCCCCTTTGCAATCTTCCCAGATTTCAGCCCAGCTTCGATTCTCTCTCCAGTCAAGATTAAATCAGTGAAACCAGCAGAAGAATTCCCAATGAGATGGTTGAAGAATGGCCCAGATAGGGTCCCCAAGAACATGTCCACTAACTCTCGATCAGTCAAAGGTGGCTGCACCCTGCCAGCCAGATCTCTCCACTTCTGCGCGTACTCTTTAAAACCTTCACTTGCACCTAACGACATACCCTGGAGTTGGGTACGTGTGGGGGCAAGGTCGGCATTATACTGATACTGCTTGTAGAAAGCAGTAGCCAGCTCCTCCCAGTTACGAACTTTGGTCCCATCCAGCTGATAGAACCATTCGAGATGAGTCCCTGAAAGACTCTCCTGGAAGAAGTGGATCCATAGATTCTTGTCCGCAGAGTACGGCTGAATCTTTCGCACATAGGACCTCAAATGCAGCTTGGGACAGGATGCCCCGTCATACTTGGAGAAGGTGGGAGCTTTGAATTTATGCGGGATAACCACACCAGTCGACAAACCCAGATCTCCGAAATCCAGCCCAGGTGCCTGTTGCACCTCCATAGCCTTTAACCTGTCTTCCAGTTGTTTGTACCTGTTGTCTTCAGGAGGGTACTGCTCTTCATCAAAATCTGTCTCGTTGTCGGAGACCACCGGACTAGGAACCCTTGCTTCTGCCTGAGAAGGACTCTTGCCAACAGAAGAAGCAACCTCTTCATGGTGTAGAGTATTACCCAACCTTCGGCCCGTGTTGAATAGAACAGTTCTTCTTTTCTTCTTCTTCTCCTTCTTCAGGAGCATGGTCTTCAGTTCATCTTGGCCTTTAGCTAGACCCAGGATTAGCTCTTGAAACTGCGCATTCTGCGCCTGGAGAGCCTTGATTGAGGTCTCTGTTGATTCAGATCCGGGATTCATGATGCTGAAATAAACAGCGAAGAACTGTAAGCAACCTGAAAAAGGGAAAAACCTGCTATGCACATGATGTATGAAATGCGTATGCAATGCATTCAAGGGTTCGAAAGTTCAAATTCGTTGTAGACAAGAAAAGAACACACGTTATCATTAATGAAATCATTGTTTAATACATCAAGGCCTCATGGGCGAAAGTACAAGAATCAAGTCAATCCCAAAATACACTGCGCATCCTCTTCGGAGCTATGTAGGTGTTGAGGTTCCTCTCCTCGTGCAGCAGACGGGTGAGCTCCAAGACTTTCTTTTCACTGGCGTGCAGACTAGTCTCAAGAGAATTCCTTTCCTCCTTAAGCTGGATCCAGCTCTTCTGCATCTCTTCCCAGGATGTGGGCATATCAGGGTGCTGAATAACATGAGATACTTCCCCTTCCAAGACAGGTTCTTTGATTACTGGAAGCATGTGAGGATAAGGCATCACTAACTTCTGAGAGCGGGCGCGTACCCATTTGAGATAAGGCTCCAAAGGGATAGAGTTCCTATGCCCCAGTGTCTTGCTGTCTATCCTACTGGGCATCCTCCAGGCTCTGATAAATCTCTGACGAAGTCCTTGAGTATCACTGTCGAAGTCAAAAACTATGTCGGGAATTAACATGTCATGAGGACCATCCCTCCGAGCATAACCAAACTGTCTCCAAGCCAGGCATGGGCTATAAGTAATACCTCCTCTGATTCCAAGTAAAGGAACATTAGGGTACTCCCCACAACGATCAATGATAGTGACATCTCCTCTGGATCTAGGACACCAATGTATATCTGCATGCGTAAGAGTCATCAGTCGTTGTGACCATCTCAAACCCCGCTCATTCTTCAGGACTGATTGGGGAAGGTGCGAAATAAACCACCTTCCCAGGAGAGGAGTGCAACACATAAGGACACCTCTTTTTCTCATGGTTCGAGTGTAACATGAGTGAAGGATGTCCCCCAGCAATGTAGGTATAGGATTCCTGGACATAAAGATCTGAACGGCACTGATATCAATGAGCTGATCTGGGTTAGGGAACAACACCAAACCATAAACAAGGAGGGCTACCACTTCTTCAAAAGCTTGCAAGTCAAGGGAGTTCCAACATTCATGGGCTTTCTCAAACAGAAACCTGGCTAAGAACCCTTTGATACCACTTCTGACTTCCCAATGTCCCTTGAGGTCAGATGACTGCAGGTGCAAGGCTTTAGCAATCTCTTCAAGCTTAGGTTCCTTTTCTGTACCGTTGAAAGGTAGCTGATCAAGGATAGGGATCTTCAGGAGCCGGGAGAACTCCTCCAATGTAGGTACCAACTGATAGTCCAAGAAGGTAAAGCAGTGATGCAGAGGGTCAAAGAACTGGAACAAGACCTTAATCATATCTTCCTCAATGTTGGTGTTGACCAAGCTGATGAGGCTTCCATGCCTTTCACTGAATGAAGAGTTCTCGGGAATCCTGGATATAAGCTCCTTAAGCTGAGGAGGGATCCTTACAAGATTGACCTGAATTGTCTTTCTACGAGCAGTTTCCATGTCCTACAAAACAAGAACAAAGATGAAAATTCGAACCCCTGAAATGGTTAGTCAATGCATATGATGCTGGATGATGTCATGATGCTATGATTAAACACACCACAGATATTTACAAAGACAAACATGTAGGGCAAACAAGGCACACAAGACAAGCCCTTAAGGTTTAAGGCCAGCATGGGGTCTGGGTAGTACCCTCTTGAGTTGGTGGGTTCATACCTGTCCTAATCAAAGTAACCGGGTTCTAAGGTTCCCAATATCACGGGATTGCTTTCATTGTTCATCGTTTCGATTTAGCCACTGAACTGGCGACCGAAATATTCCAGGAAAGCAACCCTCAATTGAGCGTAGTATCGAGTATCCACCAACCTCGGACTGCACCAAAGTCAGTGATCTCACTACCCTAAAGAGGCCAAGATAGTTCAATTAAGGTTCCTAAGGTCTGTTGATGCTTCATGACACCACGCGGAGGCCCCGTACTCTCCTTGACTGAACTCAAGGGTTACCGGTACACACCAAAGTGCCACATCAACGTAGCAGACTGTTTCAACCGTGTCGGTATACCCCGCACAGTTCCCTCACAGCCTTGTTGCTACTTTCTAAGAAAGGTATCCCCCAGATCCGGGTGTAGGATCTATAGAACTCCCAAGCAACCCACAATTTAAAGCACACAAAGCAATACAATTGAAAACATAGTTATAAGCTAGCCCTAAGGTACACCTCACTTTAAAGTAGTCCCCAGCAGAGTCGCCAGTTCTGTGATCAGTGGATCTGGAACTGACTGTTTAACGCTGGTTCGCGAAATGTCGCGGAAGCAAGAGTCGCCACCGTCTTTTATTTTCTCCAAATGGAAAGGACAAAAGCACAGAAAAATTCCTTATAGAGATTGCTCTCGGTTCGGGAGGTAGGTTATAGAAAGGGAAGGTGTTAGCACCCTTTCTATCCATGGTTGTCCATGGGCTCTTAGATACTTGCTCATTTGTGTTTTCAAAAAGGTTTGTTTGCTTTTCAATGTGGGTTTTAAAAAGTTTCTTTGAAAAATTTCAGTTCGACTCGTACGTCAGAGTGTTTGAAAAATTTGCCTTGAAAGCTTTTGAAAAGTGTTGGTGTGAAAAGATTTCAGTTTGTTTTGAAGAGAGCAAGTATCCATGAGTCGTCTACCTACCCTAAGGAATTCGTCTGTGTAAATGTCCTTTAAAGTAGTGCCATCCCACCATCGAGAGGTAGGTAGCACCACCGTTGGAGGTGTTCGGGTCAATTCGATTTTTAGGGACGTGGTGATCACCGGAGCAATGGGAAGACACCTTAGAAGCTACCCTCATGCCAGGTTCCCGGATCATGAGGACTTACTAAGACGTCCTCTACTCGGCGACCATCTTTCGAAAGGCAACAGTGAGGCGTACCCTAGGGGTGGTGTGTGCGAATCGTGTGTCATGTTTCAGTTATTTGTCTTGTCATGTTTGTCGTGTTCTACGCTTGATTTTAATTTAAGTCCATTCATTCTTGCATGCATATTTAACAGTTATAAGTTGCGAGGAAATAAAGCTAGACTATTACAAATGGCGCGGGTCCACATCGCCAAAATTAAAATCCAGGACCCGATTTAGCGGAAAAATAAATAATGCGAAGAAATAAAGTGCGAAAAGTAAATTACATGGCTTAGGGACAATTACATAATTATATTAAGCAATAAAGTAAATGCGCAAAAGAAAATAATCAAAACAAAACTAGGGCGTTGGACCCTTTTACAAATAATAGTTAAAGTTAATGAATTAATTAAATAAAGAGGAATTAAAATTAAAATTAAGAAGAAAAATGTTTTTAGGTATTTTTATGTTTTTTAGATTTTATAAGAAAAAAAAGTTAATTAAAATTAAATTAAGAAGCAAACCCTAATTCTAATATTTTTTATTTATTGTGAAAGAATTAAAATATGACCTAAATTAAACCTAATTCATTTATGTACAATTTAAATAGGAAAATAAATAAATAAATAAATAATTATTATTATTGTGGAAAAAAGGGGAAACAAAAAGAATTAACAATTAAAACCTAAATTCTACATTTTTGGATTTTTATTAAAAAAGGAATTAAAATTAAAACCTAATTACACTACATAATTTACATTCTAATTTATTTATGAAAATAATTATAATAAAATAAATATTATATTTTTCTGTATTTTCTGATTTTTATAAGGTTTTTATATTTTATAGAAAAAATAAATTAATTGAATTAAGACAATAAAAATAATATAATAAAATAATTAAAACAACAAAAAGAAAAGAAAATCAAACCAGGGTGGGGTGTTGCCCCAAGTAAGGAGGTATAAATTTGAGAGGCCTGGCCCAATAAGCTTGCAACGTGCTGACTTTCCTGGATCGTGTATGACACGTTGACTAAGCGTAGGTGTTCCTTAGATTCTTGGCCGTTGATCTGGGTGAGATGGACGCGTGTGTGGCTTGAGAGGGTGAGCATATGGTACACCTGGACGTTAGTGCTGCATAGAATCAAGTATTGAAAAATAACATTAAGCATTTGCCAGACCTGGGACTTGAACCCAGGTCTTGAAGGTTACAAGCATAACACCTAGCCACTGAACCACGCGCGTCTCAATTAACATATAATAGACAATAAATAATATAATAAGAACGCGTTAGTGCTTTGGAATTTCGCGCGAAGATTCAAAACATCCAATCAGGTTCAGACACGACTTCTTCTTCTTTGTTTTCCTGAAATAAGAAACACATGGGCAACGGTTTTTGGAACGTTGTTTTAGAGGGTATTCAAGAAAATAGCGACTAGCCCCTCGTCGCTCATAAATTGAGCGCGAGGGTGCCAACTTCTTCGTCTCAACCTGCTTAAGCTATTGGCATGGGTCTGGAGGCGTAATTTTTCTTTTACACAAAAGCCCCAAATTTGGAACCTGCAAAACCTAAAAATCGCATATGGTGGAATCGTGTATATACCACAAAAACTCAATTGAATATAATGGTTAGTTCACAAACTTCATTGTAAGCAATAATCCACAAAGAAAAATGCAAAAAGATGCTTAGATTATGATATGCGATTTGGAAAAATTTGTGACAAAGTCTGAGTTCCTGGTACCGTTTCAAGGCGTTTGGCTTGTTGTTTTTGATTGAGAAACGTTTAAGGATGTCTCAGGATGCTAATGAAACAAAAACCAAAGCTTGAATCGACCTAAAACCTAGATTTCAGTGTTTGAGTTTTTAGGAGAATTTTCAATATTGTAATGCTTGTTTTTGCGCAGCTTGCAGTCTTGGATGATTAGGGTTGTGATGCTGTGTATGTATAGAGCATGTTAGGTCAAAAAGATTGAACAAAATCTCATGCCATAATGGATTTCAATATTTGATTTGTTAAGAATCTTTTCCAATCTTTTTCTCATGTTTCTTGTACCAAATCTGATCAATTAGCATCAAATCCTTCCCTATTAGCATGTGCACGAGTTATAGAGTCCAAAGCATGCATAAAAAGATTTGTTTAGGTTAAGATTATATTTTTCATGAATTAAAATGATTTAAATGAATATAAATTAATATAAATTCAAATAAATAATTAAAAAATATGAAAATACTTCCCTTTGGGCCTAATGGTCGTGCATAGGCTTGGCATGAAGAAATTTGGAAGAAAAATGGGCCCATTTGCATTTTTAGGTCATTTGAACCATTGTTGACTTTTCAAAATTCCTAAAAATTTCCCAACTTCCACAAGGCATAACTTGGTCAATTTTTAAGCTTTCCACATGTTCTTGGACATTTTGGAAAGGTCTTTGAGTCCTTTAACCAATGCCTTTGGTCCCATGTCATTTTGGTTTACCAATCTCAAGTTATGGCCTTTGACTTAAAGTCACTTTTTGTTGACTTTTGAAAATGACCTATAATGTTGAAATTGATAACTTTTTGTGAGAGCATTTCTTGGACTTGGAACATGAAGATGAATTGTAGGAAATGTCTTTCTCTTCAAAATGAGCTTTGGATGGAATTTTTCTGATAATCCATGTGAAAGTTATGCCCTGGTCAATTTCAGTTGACTTTTTCAGCTGTCCAAATATAGCAACTTTTGCATCTTTGATGATTTCTGAGCCAAATTTTGAGAATCATGATCAAGCATTGATCAAATGATGTTTGTGGCTTCAAAATGATATATTGACCAAAAATTTGAACTTTTGACTGTCAAATGACCATTTTGCCCCTACAGTTGACTGTAGTGCAATCTAGGGTTTTGACTGTGCAATTTTGAGCTGAATGCCTTGAAAATTGATATGAAGACATTTGACCATCTTTTTAAGCATGTGAGACTTGATTGGGCCTTTGAAAAGTTCATTTGCTTGACCAGAACTCAAACCCTAGTTTTGACTGTATAGGAGACAGTTGAGCTACACAACCCTGGGGGAATTTTGTGATCTTGTCTTGGCAATTTCTTGATGAATATGGGAGGGCAAATTTTGGGGTACAACAGGTGGCAACCTAGATATCTCAACTCTTTGGTCTCTCAAAGAAAGAGCTTGCAAGAAGAAGATATTAACACACGAAGAGTATGTCAAAGTATTCAAATGGTGAAAGTATCTTACTGGATAATGAGAAGGATTTATGATCAATTGCTATTTGTGACAAGTACAAGTATTTAATTGATTATCCTTGGTGTTCAAGATAACTGAAGTGGGAACATTCATTCTTCTAGACCCTGTGAAAAATCACAGGAAGAGTGATACCTTAGAGCTATCTCCTTGGTGACAGCAAAATCATTTAAAAGGTTTCCTGGAGACATGTTCAGACTTAAAACCACAAGAAAAAGAAGACATCATAATCTAGATGATGGTCACTTGGATCAGTCTGAAGATGAATTCAACAACTAGATGTTATAACATAATGCTGCAACATTTGGTTCAACATCAGATTCTTGCTTGGTAAAGTGGCTCATCAGCTTAAGACAGGATTAGATCCTCCAAAAGGATCGTCTCTTTGCAGCTCTTTGGAGTTGTTACATGTTCCTGTCTCAGTGTATCTAAGCCTTTTGTGATAACTTGTAACCTGAAGTTCAAATTTCAATTGGAAGATCAGAATACCTTTGGAAGAAGTCTGATAAACATGAAGGTGGCATTTGATTCATGAAGGAGATAATCAAACAGTGGCATTTGGTCTATCTCAGCAGTGGATTCTGAGAATCAAGATAATCAACATATGACAGCTGATTATTATCAAGAAAGTTTAATTCACAGTATGAATGCGTTCAAACAATATTGTTGAACAGAGGGTGTGCTCTTGAAGACATGAAGATGCGTCTTATGTTTTCCATTCATCAAGGGGTCTTATTTACTTTGAATCAGAAGCTGCATTGAAGGTCCAACTGAATATTGAATGTGTCCTACTTGTTTCCATGAGGAGAAGTGATTGTCCCTAACAGGGGGAGTATTGGTTTGTACAAAAGGTCTTCATCAAAGTATGGCACCTTATTAACTATTGGAATGATGTGTTCAAAACTGAAGAAGACTATGTCTGACCAAATGTCATCACATCGGTAATGACATTGTTCCTAATTTCCTCTAAAACTACAGACAGGAGGAAAATTGGATGAAGTATGGATTATTACTAATAAATCCATGTGGAGTAACCATCCTCCTTGAGAAAATGGAATGGCTTCAAGCTGCTAAATCTGAAAATAGCAGAATGTATAACGACATAGGATTTGAGCATGTTTTCATCTGCTAAGAAAACAGAGCTGTTGTGTCTCATTATGAAACAGTTTAGTGAGCTGGAATGTTTAGGTGATAACTTGTCATCTAATAAAGGTATTATATAACTAATGCAGAGTGTAATATACCAACGATGTTTCTTGGGAAGGGGATCCTAAGACAAGGGAGTAGTCTGTTCTAAAAGACAAATGTCTGTTTTAAAAGGGCATCCTGACATGGTCAAAGGGTCAAACCCAAGGGTAGATACCTGCATTAAAACCAGTCCTAGGGCACTGAAACTGTCAGAGTAAAGTACCAAGGTCGTTACTATCTATGCCAAAGTTGCATTATTTATGAAGACTCTCTCTATTCCTTCTCTTCATCAGAGGGTTTCAGCAATATAAAGTTTGTTAGCATCTGGGAAAATTGTGCATGGGTATGGATCTGTATGGGCAGTCTTTGTCAAATTCTGGCCAAAAAGGGGGAGAAAGATAGGGACTCAGGCGAGACTCAGGTGAAAGCAACAGACGGCAATGTCCAGCAAGACTCAGGAGAAAGCAACATGATCCATAAGTAAGTGACTTTGGTTGTGTCTTGTGTTCTGAGTTAAGAGGATAGTTGTGACTTGTGATCTGAGTTACATGATCACAAGTAATAATCTGGAGAAAAGAAATCCTCTTGGGGCATCGATGGAGTGGAGTTGCTCACAGTTGATGACAGAGGTGTGTTGTTTGCTCAAAGGACATCAGCCTCTACAAAAGAAGATGTTAGACAAGATGTTGTAACATCTCAACTGTGTTGTGACCTGGTCCCAAAATACAACTTGCACTTATTTGTTTTAGCCAAAATTTGCCAAAGGGGGAGATTGTAAGTGCCCTGGCTGGAGAGTTGGCTTCATTTGTAAAACAAATAAGAAAGCAAGTTTACCCAGATCCCCTCTGTTGTTTTAATATGTGGTGTTGAAGAAGTTCAACATCTGGACCAACATGTTATGTAAGATGTCACAACATCAGCATGTGACATCGCGCCTGAAACTAAGTACTGTTTAAGTAACTATGCTATATGTTGAATGCTTGTAACAGCTGTGACTTATAACCTAACTATTCTAAGTGATCTAGGTTATTTGTTGTGTTGAAAAAGTTCAACATCTAGGACAACATGTTAGATGTAATGTCATGACATCTGACTTGACATCACGACGACAGAATTGATAATTCAGTTACAGTTCTGGTACTTAAATACTCTGAGAATATATGAGGCGTTTCTTGTGGAGAATCTGAAGATCAATCAAGAATCAATCAGAATATTTGAAGAAAATACTGTTTCTAAATATGGAGATATTTTAGGAACTAGAAGATTGAAGACCTTGATTATAGGAGAAGTTTGCTGCTGAGTTGTAACAGCAAGGAGAAAAACTTGCTGAGTTAGGTAATAGGTTATAAATATCAGATTGTAACCTAGGACTTAAGGGACACACACAATGTAACATTAGAAGGTGTTTTTAGGTAAACCTGTCGGTCTGTGGCAAGGTTACCATGTATGTAACTCGAAACCTGTAGGTAAGAGTTTGAGTGTTCTTGGATGAAGCTGTGAAGCAAGTCTAAGTATTTCTGCATTACTTCATATTCATTGTAATGTAGGAAACCAAGTGGGAGGGCACTGCTTCTTGAGTAGGAGTAAGACTTCTGTTGTTGCGACAATAGGAATGGAAACTGGTAGGTTTCTATCTAGGAGTTCCTAGGTATAGGTTGCATTGGGTAGATGATTAAGTGAAGGATGGGAACTTGTGAAGTTTAGTCCTGAATTAATATTGCTAATAGTGGATCTTCTTCCTGGCTTGGTATGCCCCCAGAGTAGGTGTATTACACCGAACTGGGTCAACAACTGATTTGTGTTTTTACCTTCAATACTTTATAATTCTGTCTGTTATACAACAAGGTAAAACTGTAATGTTGAAACAGATGATGTCTCAGAACATGTTAAGACATCATGCTGATATCTGTGCAGGAGAAACAGAACTGTGAAGGTTGCTTGCTCTCTGTTGATCATGGACAGAACTAGGCACATCGTGTGATCTATCCTCTGCACCTTCAAAGTGTATCTGGTACAGCTTGGATAAAACTGTGTGAATGTTACATATGATGTCAAAAGAGATGAATGGATATCCTGCTGGTTTGTGTGCATGATAAACAGAACTAAGGGGTTTGTTTGCTTCATAGTATGTGATAGATGATGTTGCAACCAATGTTGAGACATCAGGCTATGAATGGATTGTTTACAAACCAAAGCTATTTGTTCGAGAACTGCAGATATGGCAACCTCTATGCTTCTGTTATACTGGATCACAAAAATTGGGTATCTACCTTGCAGTGTATGTATTATGTCATATCAGATGTCTAGACATTGAGTATAACATCTGAAGACTGGCATACACCAGAATTTCAACTTAATCACTTCAAATCACTTCAAATCACTGAAGCCTGGACATGACCAGATAACAGTTCTAGTCACTGAATCCTGGACATGACCAGATAACATTTCAAGTCACTGAAGCATGGATTCTAACCAGGTAACAGTTTGAGTTAATGTGAAGCATGTGGTACGACCAGATAACATTTTAATTTCATATTCCCCAGTAGATTGTTGTGAAGCCTAGAATACGACCATATAATAGTCAACTTTTGTTATCCTCAGCAAGTTACTGTGAAGCCTGGATTTCAACCAGAAAGCAACAAACTTTCATCTCTCTAGAGATAACTCTTCAGCAGAGCCTTGGACAACTGAAGTTCTTAGACTCTACTCCCCACAGGGTTTTCCTCGAATGGGAGAACAACAGAAAACCACACTCCCCAGTGGACTTCTCCTCAGACAGCAGGAACAGGAGTCCCCACAAAGAGATCTCTTATGAAGTCAACATCTACTTTGGATGGCATCTTTAAGACATCTCCGACGACTCTCATTCATATTTTCCAAATGGAATATGTAAGCTCGTTCCCGACATCATCAACCATCAGTGTTACTTCATGCGAGTGCAAATTTTTGATAATCATTGCTGATGTTGTGACTTGCTCCCATCATAGTGTTTTTCCTGCTTGGATCTTTTTCTGACACGGTTAAGTGTTTGCACCCAGATCTAGGTTCTCTGATACTAATTGTAGAATGGAAAAATACAAGAAAGAGGGGTTTGCGTTGGGGATTTTAAATCTAAAACAAAATGACACTTGATTTTTATCCTGGTTCGATTAAAATCAAACTACTCCAGTCCACCCGCCAAGGTGATTTCACCTCTCTCAAGCGGGGTCTTAATCCACTAATCAAATTTGATCACACAAATACATCACAACTGTCAATGTCTTCTTGAGTCTAAACCACAACCCGGTTTCCTCAAGGAATTACAAAATACAATATTGAAAGGCATGTACAAATATGTTTTCTAACAAAAAATATATCACTAAAGTGATGTATTACACAGTTTAAGAGCACAAGGTAGAACTAGGTAAATATCTTTCTTTTTCGGGTGCAGTAGTCATTTAATATCTTTTTCACGTCTTCTTTAAATAGGAAATGCATGAGAGACATAAGAAGATGCTTTTGGAAGGTTGATGATGTGTAGTTAATGTTCTTTCCAAAAGTGAAGATCTTGTCTTGATTTAACCGTTACTTTTGATTTGCCATTAATAAAATGTAACGCTTCAGAACATGCTCACATCAGAATATGAATGTTACCTTTGAGGCTTTTTTTGCTTTCCAAAACTTTACATATCAAAATATCAGAGTTCTTATTTGACAGTGTTGGTGCATTAAGAAGTTGTAACATAGAACTTCTTCATTTAGCGTATTACCAAAATTTGATTCTAAGTATGTTGTGTCTGAACTGATCTTCAAAATGAAACTCTTTCATCTTCTTTCATCTTGTTACATCAGAACTTCCAGATGTTCTAGCAGATCTTCTATGCATCAGAACTTCTATTATGTTCTAGTAGATCTTTTCTCATCTTCTATGCTTCTTACATCAGAACTTCTCTGCATATTAAAATACTTTATTAGAGAGCATATATGTTCTTTATATATATCATGTCTTTGTTATCATCAAAACTCTTACAAGGATGTAGAACCAAACTATGTTCTAACAATCTTCCCCTTTTTGATGATGACAAAAACTTCTATATTTTGATAGAATACTTAAAGAACATAAAGCATAAAAGTCTTCCCCTAAGTTGGAGAGTCAGATGAAAAAAATACTTCCCTAAAGATTTTAGATCAGAGCTTTGAGAAGGAGTCAAAATATCTTACATTCTCCCCTTTTTTGTCAAGAATCAAAAAGTAGTAACAACATGAGAGAAACGGAAGATTAAGATGAAGCAAAGAGAAAATGCAAAACAGTTTTTCAGATCTTCTGAGTTGTCTTTTCTGCATGGGATCTTCATATGTTTCTGTAATGTTTGTGACATCATCTTTTGAGATTCTTCTGATTGTTGTGTCCTCAGTACTATTACAAATAGTTCCAGAGCCAATAATCTTTACTTTCTGATTGCCTCCTTACCTGCGAATCCTCCAGATTTAAATTTCAGGCTTTGAAACATATGCTTTCTTCATGTCATGTGTAGAGAGCATCCAGAGTACAGTTGTTAAAAATGGTGTTTCAACCTTGCTGTTAAAAATATCTGCAACATAGATGATTTTATCCTTTGGTACCCATATTTTTTTGGGTCCATGATTGTTAGAGTTTCCAAAATTATGTTTGAATTTTGGTTTAGCATAAAACACTTTACTAGTATATTTTATATCAAGTGTGTGTCCGTAGCTGAAGTGAGAATAAAGAGGTGTGTGTTTTATGACCATATCCTTAACTTTCTTATGTTGATATACTTTACCCTTGTATCCTATTCCTTTTCTTCCAGTTTTTCTAATTCCATAGATCATTGAAGCCATCTTGCTTCTATCTATGCTTTTAGCAAGAAATTTTTGAAAGCTATGATCATATTCCTTTATGATCTTATCAGAGTTACTAAGAACTTCTGAGACAGTTTCTTTTTGAGCATTTTGTAAATTATTTTCTAGTTTTGACATTGTTTCTTTCAGCTCAGAGTTTTCTGATCTTAGTTTCTTAGTTTCTTCAAAGTTATAAATTGGATCCTTTTTCAAGTTCTTGTTTATGACACGAAGTTTCTGATATCTTTCAAGAATTTCTTACATACTCTCTTCTAATTGAGATCTAGAAAAGTTAGAGAATATATCTTCTACCTCTGAGTATGATTCTGATCCAGATGATCCAGTGTCTTCTGATATGTTATCCATTAGGGCTATGTTGGCTCTTTCATCTTCTGATTCTGTTTCAGCTTCCGAAGAGTCTGAGTCATCCCATGTTGCCATGAGGCTTTTCTTCTTTTCCTTAAAGAACTTCTTTTTTGGTTTCTCCTTTTGAATATTAGAATAGTTTCTTTTATAATATCCTTTTTCATTGCATTCGTAGCAGATAATGTCTTTGTTGCTTGACTTTCTGTATCCAGAAGATGGTTCAGAATGATTTTTGGTTCTTCTGGAATTTTTGAACTTCCTTTGCTTGTGCTTCCACAACTGATTGACTCTTCTGGAGAGAAGAAACAATTCATCTTCTTCTGATGAGGATCCACTAGAGTTTTCTTCTTTTTCCTGCAAAACTTTCTATTCATATTTTTTGTTAGATTTAAGAGCTAAAGGCTTACCTTGCTTCCGGGGCTCATCTTCTTTTAACTCTATCTCATGACTTCTGAGAGACCTGACAAGTTCTTCAAGAGAGATTTTGTTTAGATCTTTTTCCAGCTTAAGAGTTGTGACATGGGTCTCCATTTCTTGGATAAACTTCTGATGATCTTCTTTACATGATCTGTTGTGGAGTACCATTTATCCAGAACTTTCAATCCTACAACCAGAGTTTGAAATCTTGAGAGCATTGTCTCAACAGTTTCTTTTTCTTCCATTTTGAAAGCTCCGTACTTCTGGATGAGTGCAAGAGCTTTGGTTTCTTTGACTTGTGTGTTGCCTTAATGCGTCATTCTCAAGGAGTCAGACATGTGTTTTCCTGATTCTCTGTTTGTGATCTTCTCATACTCTGTATGAGATAGCACTCAAGAGAATTGTTCTGGCCTTGTGATGATTTCTGAATTCTCTCTTTTAATGATCTGTCATTCTTTTTCTGTCAATCTTCTAACTGTTTTCATCACTCGGGTGAATATAGTCGTCAGTCACCATATCCCATAGATCAGCATCATGAGCTAGAAAGAAACTTCTAATTATGTCTTTCCAGTAATCAAACTTTTCACCGTCAAATATTGGGGTCTACAGCTGATTTTGTCTTTCTCATCATGATAATCATTTCTGATGTTCTTACTTGGTCCCACCATAGTGTTTTTCCTGCTCGGATCTTTTTCTGACACGGTTAAGTGTTTGCACACAGATCTAGGTGCTCTGATACAAATTGAAGAATGGAAAAACACAAGAAAGGGGGGTTTGAGTTGGGGTTTTGAAATCTAAGACAAAATGACACTTGATTTTTTTGCTAGTTCATTTGAACTCAAATTACTCCAGCCTATCCACCAAGTTGATTTCGTCTCTCTCAAGCGAGGTCTTAATCAACTAATCAAACTTGATCACATAAATACAATGACAACTGTCAATGTCTTCTTGAATGTAAACCACAACCCGATTTCCTCAAGGAATTAGAAAATACAATATTGAAAGGCGTGTACAAATATGTTTTCTAACAAAAACAATATCACTAAAGTGATGTATTACACAGTTTAAGAGCACAAGGTAGAACTGGGTAAATATCTCTCTTTTTCGTGCGCAATCATCATTTGATATCTTCTTCACGTCTTCTTTAAATAGGAGATGCATGAGAGACATAAGAAGATGCTTTTGGAAGGTTGATGAAGTGTAGTTAATGTTCTTTCCAAAAGTGAAGATCTTGTCTTGATTCAACCGTTACTTTTGATTTGCCATTAATAAAATGTAACGCTTCAGAACATGCTCACATCAGAATATGAATGTTACCGTTGAGACTCTTTTTTCTTTCCAAAACTTTACATATCACAATATCAGAGTTCTTGTTCCACAACGTTGGTGCATTCAGAAGTTGTAACATAGAACTTCTTCATTTAGCGTATTACACATATTTGCTTCTAAGTATGTTATGTCTGAACATATCTTCAAAACGAAACTCTCTCATCTTCTTACATCAGAACTTCCAGATGTTCTAGCAGATCTTCTATGCATCAGAATTTCTATTATGTTCTAGTAGATCATTTCTCATCTTCTATACTTCTTACATCAGAAATTCTCTGCATATTAAAATAATTTATTAGAGAGAATATATGTTCTTTATATATATATATATATATATATATATATATATATATATATATATATATATATATATATATATATATATATATATATATATATATATATATATATATATATATATATATATATATATATATATATATATATATATATATATATATATATATATATATATATATATATCATGTTTTTGTTATCATCAAAACATTTACAGTAATGTAGAACCAAACTATGTTCTAACAATCTCCCCCTTTTTGATGATGACAAAAACTTGTATATTTTGATATAATACTTAAAGAACATAAAGCATAAAAGTCTCCTCCTGAGTTGGATACTCAGATGAAAAAAATACTTCTCTGAATATTTCAGATCAGAGCTTTGAGAAGGAGTCAAAATATCTTACATTCTCCCCCTTTTTGTCAAGAATCAAAAAGTAGTAACAACACGAGAGGAACAGAAGATTAAGATGAAGCAAAGAGCAAACTCAAAACAATTTTTCAGATCTTCTGAGTTGTCTTTTCTGGATGAGATCTTCAGATGTTTCTGAAATGTTTGTGACATCATCTTCTGAGATTCTTCTGATTGTTGTATCCTCGTTACTGTTTCCAATAGTTCTAGAGCCAATAATCTTTACTTTTTGATTGCCTCTTAAACCTGCGAATCCTCTAGATTTAAATTTCAGGCTTTGGAACATATGCTTTCTTCCCGTCATGTGTATAGAGCAACCAGAGTCCAGTTGTAAAAAATGGTGTTTCAACCTTGCTGTTAAAAATTTCTGCAACATAGATGATTTTATCCTTTGGTACCCATATTTTTTTGGGTCCATGATTGTTAGAGTTTCCAAAATTCTGTTTGAATTTTGGTTTAGCATAAAACTCTTTACTAGTATATTTTATATCATGTGTGTGTCCGTAGGTGAAGTGAGAATAAAGAGGTTTGTGTTTTATGACCATATCCTTAACTTTCTTAGGTTGAGATACTTTACCCTTGTATCCTATTCCTTTTCTTCCATTTTTTCTAACTCCATATATCATTGAAGCCATCTTGCTTTTATCTATGTTTTTAGCAAGAAATTTTTGAAAGCTATGATCATATTCCTTTATGATCTTATTAGAGTTACTAAGAACTTCTGAGACAGTTTCTTTCTGAGCATTTTGTAAATTATTTTCTAGTTTAGAAGTTGTTTTTTCAGCTCAGATTTTTCTAATCTCAGTTTCTTAGTTTCTTCAGAGTCAGAAACTAGATCCTTTTTTAGGTTCTTGTTTAGGACTCGAAGTTTCTGATATCTTTCAAGAATTTCTGACAGGCTCTCTTCTAATTGAGGTCTAGAAAATTTAGAGAATACCTATTCTGCCTCTGAGTCTGAGTCTGATCCAGTGTCCTCTAATATGTTGGCCATTAGGGCTATGTTGGCTCTTTCATCTTCTGATTCTGTTTCACCTTCAAAAGAGTCTGAATCGTCTCATGTTGCCATGCTGCTTTTCTTCTTTTCCTTAAAGAACTTATTTTTAGGTTTCTCCTTTTGAAGATTAGAACAGACGCTTTTGTAATGCCCTTGTTCATTGTATTCGTAGCATATAATGTCTTTGTTGCTTGACTTTCTGTATCCAGAAGATAATTCAGAATGATTTCCTATTCTTCTGGAATTTCTGAACTTCCTCTGCCAGTGCTTCCACGGCTGATTAACTCTTCTAGAGAGAAGAGACACTTCATCTTCTTCTGATGAGGATCCACTAGAGTTTTCTTCTTTTGCCTGCAAAACTTTTGATTCATATTTTTTGTTAGATTTAAGAGCTCAAGACTTACCTTGCTTCTGGGGCTCATCTTCTTCTAACTCTATCTCATGACTTCTGAGAGAGCTAACAAGTTCTTCGAGAGAGATTTTGTTCATATCGTTTGCTAGTTTAAGAGTTGTGACCATGGGTCTCCATTTCTTGGGTAAGCTTCTGATGTTATTCTTTACATGATCTGATGTGGAGTACCCTTTGTCCAGAACTTCCAATCCCACAACCAGAGTTTGAAATCTTGAGAGCATTGTTTCAACAGTTTCTTTTTCTTCCATTTTGAAAGATTCTTACTTCTGGATGAGTGCAAGAGCTTTGATTTCTTTGACTTGCATGTTGCCTTCATGCGTCATTCTCAAGGAGTCAAACATGTCTTTTGTTGATTCCCTGTTTGTGATCTTCTCATACTCTGTGTACGAGATATCACTCAAAAGAATTGTTCTGGCCTTGTGATGATTTCTGAATTCTCTCTTTTGATGATCTGTCATTCTTTTTCTGTCAATCTTATGACCGTTTTCATCACTCTGATGAATATAACCGTCAGTTACCATATCCCATAGATCAGCATCATGAGCTAGAAAGAAACATATGATTATGTCTTTCCAGTAATCAAACTTTTCACCGTCAAATATTGGGGGTTTGTAGTTGATTATGTCTTTCTCATCATGATAATCATTGTTGATGTTCTGACTTGGTCCCACCATAGTGTTTTTCTTGCTTTGATCTTTTTCTGACACGGTTAAGTGCTTGCACCCAGATCCAGGTGCTCTGATACCAATTAAAGAATGGAAAAACACAAGAGAGGGGGGTTTGAGTTGGGGTTTTGAAATCTAAGACAAAATGACACTTGATTTTTATCCTGGTTCGTTTAAACTCAAACTACTCCAGTCCACCCGCCAAGGTGATTTCGCCTCTCTTAAGCGAGGTCTTAATCAACTAATCAAACTTGATTACACAAATACAATGACAACTGTCAATGTCTTCATGAGTCTAAACCACAACCCGGTTTCCTCAAAGAATTACAAAATACAATATTGAAAGGCATGTACACATATATTTTCTAACAAAAACAATATCACTAAAGTGATGTATTACACAGTTTAAGAGCACAAGGTAGAAGTGGGTAAATATCTCTCTTTTTCGTGCGCAGTCATCATGTGATATCTTCTTCACGTATTCTTCAAATAGACAATGCATGAGAGACATAAGAAGATGCTTTTGGAAGGTTGATGAAGTGTAGTTAATGTTCTTTCCAAAAGTGGAGATATTGTCTTGATTCAACTGTTACTTTTAATTTTCCATTAATAAAATGTAGCGCTTCAGAACATGCTCACATCAGAATATGAATGTTATCGTTGAGACTCTTTTTGCTTTCCAGAACTTTACATATTAGAATAACAGAGTTCTTGTTCCACAGTGTTGGTGCATTCATAAGTTGTAGCATAGAACTTCTTCATTTAGCATATTACACAGATTTGCTTCTAAGTATGTTGTGTTTTAACAGATATTCAAACGAAACTCTCTCATCTTCTTACATCAGAACTTCCAGATGTTCTAGCAGATCTTCTATGCATCAGAACTTCTATTATGTTCTAGTAGATCTTTTCTCACCTTCTGTGCTTCTTACATCAGAACTTCTCTGTATATTAAAATACTTTATTAGAGAGCATATATGTTCTTTATATATATCATGTGTTTGTTATCATCAAAACTTTTACAGGAATGTAGAACCAAACTATGTTCTAACAATTACTAATTATAAAAAATAAAAAAATAAAGCAAAATAGGTCAAGGATTGGTGATCAAAATAATAGAATAATATGAAACAAGAAACCAAACAAAGCATTCATAGAATTTCCAGTTTTTTTTTTTCTATTTTCTAAATAATTCAAAAGGTGAATTATTCTGTAATGTTGTTAAAAATGGAGTTGGATTTACGAAGCTCTAGGTGACATACTCTCAACAAATTCCTGTTACATAACCATGAGATGTTAAAATTACATAATTAGATTAAAAAGAATTAACTAACAAAATTAGAAATGTAATTCTCACAATAATGATGTTTTCATCCCAAAAAGGTCCATTCCTTTCCATAATCTGCTTAAATTATTATTCATAACAAACAACACATTAAGATCAAGAGAAAATGGATGAGACATTGATCGAAGTTTTACACTGTCAATCAATCATAATCATGTATTCAATCAAGTCACACTATAATTTTTAAATTATTGATATCACATAGCAGAATGATATATTCTCATTGGTTGACAATATATCTCTTTTAAATATAATAAATTATTTAATTAGACAATTTTGTTGTTTTTCATTTTATTTTTCATATTATTTTATTTATATTTTTAAAACAAAAGCATGTGTACGACATCAGTACTCGGAAGAACGCACGACTAACACACAAGTACCATGTCAACGCACTGGTAATACGTCAGTACCGTGTGAACGCACGAGTAACCAGACCAAAGTTTTTATGAACGCACGAGTAACACATCAATATCGTGTGAATGATGGGTTATCAGGCCAAAATCCTTGTGAACGCACGTGTTATTATATTTTTTGTACAATTATATAAAATAAAAGTAAATATACTTAAAATGATGTATGAATTCAAACACGAGAAAAATGGGTTATTTTTTAATTATTTATGTATCTAATATTTTTAATTTTTCAATTATTTTTAATTTAAAATACAAAAATTATTAACATAATATACACTACTACAAATAACGATTGTAACGTCGGTCGCGAAATGCGTTTTACCTCGGTAACTCAAGCGAGATTACTAAGGACGACATGAAAAGTTGTCACTTATCACCTCGGTGATTTAAAAACCGAGAGAGAAAAGTGGCACTGGTCACGGGTTCAATCTCTAACAACTAGATTTTTTGCATTTTCAAAACTGTGCTACTTTTCACCTCGATTTTTAACAATAATCGAGGGGTAAAGTTCTCTTTACAAAATTTTAATTTTAACATGTTTTTTTACGTTTTAATCCGCAAAGCACTGATTTTTTGGACAAAATCTATATCTTCCTCATCATCAACAACAACACCTATAACAACAACAAAAACAAAATCATTAGAATACTTAAACATTAATTCTCACAACAAAAACAACAATAACAAAATCCATGGAATCTTTAAATATTACATCTCAACAACAACAACAACAACAACAAATAAATAAAATCAATAGAATACTTAAACATTAAATCTCAACAACAGAAGTAACACAGCAACAATAACAACAAAATTCATAGAATCTTTAAATATTAAATCTCAACAACATCAACAACAACGATAAATAAACAAAATCAATACAATCGTTAAACACTAAATTTCTACAACAACAATAATATTAAACATTTTACTTGATATTGTTAGAGATAAGTCTCTGACTTCTCCAATTAAAGAATGACACCACAATGAGCTAAAAACAAAACTATATTTTTATCTCTAATAGATACAACTACAACTAACACTAAACAATTTTAACAAGGAATTACTAGATAAAATATTACATTAAGAAACTATCCTTGAAATATTTTCCTGCTCTTGCTTTCATTATCATTGTTTTCAATATGTTAAGTTTAAATTTCAGCACTTTACATTCAAGATGAATAGTTGTGACATTCACGTTTTGATTGGCTAGTGAGAGTTTCACGTAGATCACTAATGTTTCATGTGGATTGATGAGTTGACAATATCTTGACCATTGTTACTTTGTAAATGGACGGTAAAGATTCGTTACTTAATTTTTTCATCAAATTGGTCATACATAAAAAAAAAAACTTTAAAAAATAAAATAATCTACTTTATCCATCGGATTTTAGCAAAACAGAGGTATTAGGTGATTAAAAAAATTTTAAAAAAATACAAGGTAATATTGGTCATGAGTTCGATTTCCAGCAACTGCATTTTTTTTATTTTCAGAACTGCGCTACTTTTTAACCCGATTTTTAATTAAAAAAACCGAGGGGTAAAGTCATGTTAAAAATTTTTAAAAATTAAAAAGTGATAAAGCGTACTTGTTGAGATTCGAAGACACGTCCTCTAAATACATTTCCCCTTGGTTTTCAATAAAACTGAACGGTTAGATCATTTATTTTACACTTTTTTACAAATAGAAACATAAAGTGTCATAGTTGGAATTCGAAGCTTGTCCGGAATGATATTTCATCGTGGTTTTCTAGATAAACGAGAGCTCAAGTTGTTTTTCTTAAATAATGACATGGGGTGCGTTGGTGAAAAACCTTGGTTTTTTTCTAGTTGACTTGAAAGTTTCATCATGAAAATCATTATTTATTGTAGTGATATGAACAATTTATATATATATATATATATATATATATATATATATATATATATATATATAATTTGATACCATTTTTATTTTATTTTAAAAATATGTCTTTTTTTTAGAAATAATAAAGTATTTTGGTAAAATTATTTTTGTTTTTTTTATTTATACTTTTATGATGCTTTGTTTAACTTATATATTTATTTTTGACTATTTTTATTATTTTTTCTTTTTTATAATTAAATTTAAATATTTTCTATTTTATTTGAATTTCAAAATTAAAATGATAACAATTCTATGGTCCACACTAATACTCGTTCGGACGCACGGATATCCTACTAGTTATATATGAGATATGAGAAAGATGAATATTTGTTATGTGTATGATAATATGTTTTGTAGTAACATGTATTTATAGGGAGTTTAGATGAAAAATTAATGTAGGTAGATGAAAATATTTATGAAGGTAGATGAATATTAAGTAATATACATGATGTGTGTGTACGTGGTATGCATGCATGCAGGGTAAAAAGAGGTCCGAACACCAAATGGGCGTAAGTGTTGCTTTTTCTCGGACCTCCGCATCTGCCAAGGGCGGAACTGTTGCTTTTTCCTCTGTCTTCCGCATCTCGAATGGGCTGAAGTGTTGTATTTATAGCTGACTCGAGCAGGACTTCTTCCCTTTCATTGGGTGCTGCTATTGTCTTTTCTGACTTCAGTCTCTGCATTGGGCGGAAGAGTGAATTGACCAGTCTACACATTGACAAGTCTATTTGCGAAAATATGTTAAAATATTTCCATATAAGACAAAAATCATGTATCCTTAAATGAAAAACTCTTGTTGCATTTTTCTAACATCACAAAACATTTTCAAAACACTTGCTCATATAATATATAACATGTCTCACATACCTTAATATGTAGTTAATGCTCATTACAATGGAACGATCCATGCATCTAATGATACAGGTATTATATTCGAAAATACCAAAGTTTGTCAGTTCAAGTTAAGTAGAAATGCTAACTTCAAATACTTGAGGGAAATGATACAAACAAGGATGCAATTTGGATTTATTTCACATATTATTTATCGAAATGTTATTCTTTTCAAGAATAACAATGTAAAATATGTTCCATTGAAAGTCTGAGACGATGATGATATAGAAACCATGTTTTACAATCATGGATTATCTGGATTAGATTTCATTGACTTATACATAAAATTTTAACATTATCAATAGTCTCAAATCTCACAAGTAAGCAATCCAACTGACGCAGAGTCGGTCTCAATAATTCCCAACGAAGATAATGAGGAAGAAGACGAAGAATAAACTGAGGCATAAGTTGATGGTTTGTACACTTCTTTACTCAAAGTAGGCGAACGTGACAAACCAAAAGCAGTCAACGGAAATGAACAAAACATTTCAGTTGAGAATGTGTTATGTCCACCTCCCCACGTGAAAACTTTGTGCTTAAGTGAAGATGAATCATCATTTGAATGGCCACACAATACCCGTCTCACGATGGAGGGTGACATAGTTATTGGTAACCAATTCAAAAATAAAGGTGATTGTGTGTTTGCCATTACGAACTATCACATGAAATACAGTGTTGATTTCAAGGTGAAATATTCGGACACAGAGAGATATCAAATTTGTTGTAGGCGCGATACTTACAAGTTTTGCTTGGTAGAATCTTATAGAAAAAAGGAGTAACCTATGGGAGATAGGAATCATGAACCCCCCCCCCCCCCCACCCACACACATACACACAATTGTTCAACAACCATCTTTAATCAAGATCATCAAAAACTAAGCTCCCAATTGATGTGTGAACGATTAATGCCTCTTGTAGATAAGGATCCCTCCATTAAGGTGAGTGTGTGTATCAATGTAAGTGTTTTCATTTTCAAATACACTGTGTCTTACAGAAAAGCATGGATTGCTAATAATAAAGAAATCGAACAAGTGTACGATAATTGGGAAAAATCACGCAATGAAATTCCAAATTACTTGTTAGCCCTTAAGAAATTTGTTCCAGGTACAGTGGTAGAAATGCAAATACTTATGGCATATACAGATGACAGGACTATTGTAGATGGGAAACAAATATTCCACCGACTATTCTGGGTATTCCAACCATGCATAAGAGTCTTTGCATATTACAAGGGTACACTACTAATGACGGTAGAACAAGATGGAAACTGTAATATTTTCCAGGTTGCATTTGCCCTTGTGGAAGGTAAGACGGCAGATGGTTAGGTTTTTTTCTAAAGAACCTGAGAATGCATGTAGCTCCTCGACTTGGCCTATGTTTGATTTCTGATAGGCATGCATCTATTAAAAGCACATACAATAATCCAGAAAATGGTTGGCATAATCCATCATTTGTCCATGTGAATTGTATCAGACACATTGCACAAAATTTCATGAGGGAAATCAAGGACCAAATCCTCTGAAAAACAAGTTATCAACATGGGTAAGTATCTTTTTGCTAACATTAAATATTAGTTAATAATATAACATAACATTAACCCATCCTTTTTATAACATGTAGGTTATGATTTAAACCAACCAACGTTTAACTATTTATCGTAATAAAATTGGCATGTCTAACGATGATGCTTTAAGGTGGTTAGACAATATTCCAGTTGAAAAATGGACGATGCATTTGACGAGGGTCGGGGTTGGGGCCACATGACAACGAACCTCATCGAGTCAATGAATTCCGTATTTAAAGGCACTTGTAATATGCCCATCACAATGTTGGTAAGTTCAACATACTATGAGATGTGATCACTATTTGCTGAAAGGGGTACACAGTGGAGTGTAGTGTTGAAATTTGGACAAACATTTACAGAGTAGTACATGAAGGTGATGAAAGAAGAAATAGCAAAATCCACTACGCATCATGTAAGGATTTTTTTACTACTATCATAACACTTTTAGTGTGAAGGAGACAATTGACCAGAATGAGGGGAAGGGTATGGGACGTTATAAGGTCAACCTAATAGATCGTTGGTGTGACTGCGGAAAGTTTCAAGCATATCGTTTTCCTTGTTCACATGGTATCGCTGCATGTTCTATGGTGTGCCAAGACGCCTATGATCTATTGTCCGATGTTTACAAGGCCGCAAACTTATTCAGGGTTTACAATATAAGTTTTCCAGTTCTACCATACGATGAATATTGGTCCACTTATGAGGGAGATCAAATTTTCCATAATCCAATCATGAGGAGGAACAAGAAAGACCGCCTAATGCGCACACGTATTACAACAAAAATGGTCATGTATGATAAGTTGGAGAGAAAATGTGCATTGTGCCGTCTTCTTGGTCCCAACTGTACACGATGTCCCAATGTAGGAACTAGTAATAAATAGTATTTTATTTTGTTATCAAGTCTCATTTTCAGATTACCGTCAAGCTTCTCAGTTGTATGATATAACGATATTTTATGATCACTAATACTTTTGCATTTAATATAAATAACAAGTCCAAAAGACAACACATAAAATAAATATTTAGACAGATAAAAATACTTAACCGCAACATTTAACCTAAACAACATCAGCTGGTCCAAACAAAATATATCAACATTTCTAGGATATTATAACCATCAAGACAATATTGACTAGTTCAAGCATCATCATAAGGACACAGGCATTGTTTGTAACCGCTCTCCATGAACGAGTTACTCCATTTGGGTCGGACACCATAACTTGTCTCTCAATTTTTTGGATCTTTTCACCATATGGAATTTCTCCCTCTAACCATTCGCCCAAGTGCTTCTGAAGATGTTCGAATGTCTGGGTGTTCTAGAGTTTGATCTTCATCGGAGCCTTTGTTGGAGCTGGAAATATTGGAAAGTTCATGGAAGACACATTTAAGAGTGAACTGAAGAGATAAATGATAAGTGTAGTGAGTACCAAATAAGAAAGCAATGTTATTTATAAGAAAATCTTTAAAATAATTTAATACTCAGCAAAAATGAAAAAACATTAAAATAATTAAATGCTCCGCCAATTATAATGTCGGATCTGTAATTAAATAATTAAATAATCAAAAATTCTGCTAATTACTGACGGAGTTGTAATTAAATAATAAAATAATCAAAAATTTCGCTCATTACAGTGACGGAGTTGTACTTAAATAATGAACTAATCAAAGCATCTATAGTTACAATGTCGAATCTATACTTTAACAATATAAAATTAGTTATTAATATATATTTATTATTAATTACAATATTTATTCATTATTATTTTAATGTATATATTAATATTTATTTATTTATTTATTTATTTTAAACCTATCTTTATTATTATGTTTAATAGTTATTTTTATTTATATTTATTTTAGATATTAAATTTAAAATAAAAAATGAAGGTGATAGCTTAATAGACGGAAGCTGTAAAAAAATTATAGACTGTTTAAAAAAATTATAGGCTGTGTCCTTTTAATGGGCAGAGATTTCTATTGTAATGTTATTTTTGTTTGAAATTATGGTATAAAATGTATGTTAGAATGGTAAAATTGTCCTAAAAAAATGGTACGCGATTGAAAAAAATTCTATAAATTGTGTCATAAGTATAGTTTACACAATAGTATTTTCTCCTTGTCTTTCAAACATTCATAGTAGAGCTGTGTTATGTAAACCCTACATAGCATCTTTCATGTACTTCTTAATTATGTTTATAAACCCTACAGATATTTTATAGTTGGACGATTTCCAAATATAAGAAAATTGACGGTTGAGACTTTGCCATGGAGAAATATAGAAGCAACCCTAGCCAGCAAATTTATTCCCTCCTTCGTTAAGATGTAAATTCATTTTGGACCTAGTATATAATACTAGTACTAGTAAGATAGGGTTATAGAGTGGACACGAGTGCACATAAACTGCTAAATTTCAATTTTACAAATTGTTGAATTTTATCAACCACCATTATGTTGTACTCTATACGTACGAATCTTCAATCATAATAAAGTAACAATGTTATATATTAAGTTAGCAGATAAGACAAATGAAATTAGCATACGTTTTTATTTCTGTGGTGGTCCAGTTTGATCTCTTTGATTTTTATATGATAGATACATATACATAAGTTAATAGATAAGACAAATAGTGTTTTTCATTCTCTTTTCTGAACAAGCCAAATTTATTTGTTTCAAAATAAATTATTCTTGTCAATTTTCGATATATATAATATATTAAGTATCCGTTTTCAAGTGTCTCTCTAACTAATATTGACATCACAATCATTAGAACATCCACTACTTTGCATATTCATAATAATAATAATAATAATAATAATAATAATAATAATAATAATAATAATAATAATAATAATAAAATATAAAAATATTTTATAAGATTATTTTAAATAATATTATTTATCTTTAATATATATATATATATATATATATATATATATATATATATATATATATATATATATATATATATATATATATATATATATATATATATATATATATATATATATATATATATATATATATATATATATATATATATATATATATATGCATGTAAAATGTTCAAATGATTGACTTAATTGGGATGAAGAGTATATATTAGGAGTGAACATATTTTCGGATCGGTGAATTTAATCATGTTCTAACATTACAGTCGAACTAATTTACGGGTGAGATAAAAGAGTCTTATATTTAAATATTAATATTTTGAATTTTGTTCAAATCATATTTGATCGAATTGATGATTTGTTTTGGATTGAGTCAACAATCACTCAAGTTAAATTTTTAAGCGTAAATACAAAATTAACTAGAAATTTAGATTTTTTTTTTAAGTTTCATAGTACTAGTTAAGTTAATAATTGGACCTGTTTAAATTTTAACTTAAATACAATTCAATATAAATTTTATTTTTGTTTATAAACTTTTATTAAAAAATTAATTTATTTTTAATTAAAAATAATCTGAGTAATTTTTTATGAAAAATAATCTTTTTTATTTGAATTCATTTATTTCCTTTAAAACTAAACTACTTTTAACATTTTTTTAGATCAAAAGGGCCAAAGGCTAAAAAACAGAAATATTACAATCTAATGTCTCTACTATGATTAATTCCGACAAGATCTTTTAAGAAAATAGATCTCAACGCTTGTGGACACATTTCGTGAAACTGAATTTCTTAACCAAGTCTCACTCCTAAATTTACAAGAACATCTGCACACTTATTCTAGTTGTCGTGACTAATCAAATTTTTAATCTTTTGAATGAGGCTTTAATTACCTTCTATGGTGCATAAGGTTGTATTAATAGATGATACAACCTCTTTACTATCAACGTGTAACTCCATTTTCATGTACCTTTTATTAAAGGTATGGTTTAGACTTTCATAAACACTCCATAATTCTGCTACTACAACTTTGGATCGTATGTATTTGATTAGAAATCTCCTCTCCAATCTCCATTAAGATCTCTAATTAAACCTCCACACCATGCTTGTCCCTCTCTTTTAACTTCGTTTGTGTTTAATTTAACCCATTTATTATTCAGAGGAGTCCATCTAACTTAATGTATTACATGTTGTCTATTGGCGATCTTCTCATACAATCTTATAATCATATAATAAATTCTCACATTTTGCCTTAGGTCTTATGGGATATTCACTGGTAAAATATAATACTCCACGTGCTCACTTTGACTCCTCCAAAATTAAATAGTAAAGAAAATATACAAAAAATAAAGGGATAAGGGAAAAGAGATAAAACTAGGATTTATAGAGGTTCGGTTTAAAAGATGTGATCTATTCCTCTATCTAAGAATTATTTTTGAGAGTTTCTAATAATGCTTACGGACTTTTAGAAGGTTAAGTTCACGAATCCTTTATACAAGAAACAATGAAGTTTCAAGTTTGCTTTCCGCCAAACAATGAACAATGGACTGAAGTAGTTAGTCTTCCTTCCAAACACAAACAAAGTTTTGAACGGTTAGTCTCCAATCTAAAACTGAGTTTTTATACAGACTTATCTCAAACAAAGGTGAATTTTTGAACTGCATATCCTCTGAAGTGAACTAAGGTTTTGTAACCAAGTTGTTATCGAATCAAATTGAGCTTTTACACCTGACTGAGCTCATGAACCGATCATGAGAAGATTTTTCACTAATTATATTCAAGAACCCAGAAAGAGAACTTTTCTTTAAGTGGCTCAACTCATGAATCAAATGGAGATTTAATACTAAATCCGCCAACCAAAGTTTTTAACGTGTTTAGCTTCAAAATCAAACAAACACTTCCTAAAGAAGAGAGATTCACTCAAAAAGAAAAAGAAATCATGGTGAATTTACAATATTACCCTTACCAGAATAACTTCCTCACTTAAACACAATACTACTATAAAAAGTATATATAATAATAGTTGGAAGAAGAATTACATCATGGATGGTGGTTCGTGGTAACAAATAGTGTGATAGTAAGTGTGCTACTTTCCACCACGTGCTAAGATCCATGGTGAAAAACTGGATAACATGCTACATTTCATCCTGGTTGAAAATTCCAACCGGTGTGAAATGTAATCAACCCATTTTTCACCACAGTTAGAACTTCTAGCCGTGGTGAAATATCAGTCGGCCCACTTTTCACCACGGTTGGAACTTCCAACCATGATAAAAAGTTAGTCAGTCTAATTTTTCATATTTTTGCCACATGTTTTGGCAAACTACATTGACCACTTCCATCACAATATAGAATATTAAATATTTTTAGCATAACAACAACAAAGCCAAAAAGAACAAAGACAAGAACAAGAAATACAAGAACAATAACATACAACAACAACATACAACAACAACGGCAGCAACAACAGCAGCAACAACAACAATAACAACAATAACAACAGCATCGATATAATTGTTAAACATTAAATTTCAACAACAACAACCTCAACAAAAAAATAAAATCAATAGAATCATTAAATATTAAATCTCAATAACAACATTAACAATAAAGATAAAATCAATAGAATCGTTAAATGTTAAATCTCAAGAACAATAGCAAAAACAAAAATAAAAACAACAACAACGACGACACCAAAAACAAAAACAAAATCAATAAAATCGTTGAACATTAAATCTCAACAACAATAAAAACAATATTAAACATTTTACCTGACACAACAACAACTAATATTGCTAGCTTAAATCTATGTTTTCCTTGTCTCGTTCAAGTTGGAGAATAGATGATGGAGTTACAAAACTCGTTAATAAAATAATTTTGTTTTCTAATTTCGTTTATGGAAGAAATGATGTTTTCGAGCTTGGTGTAGTGGAGAAATAGAGTTTCGTAAAAGAAGATGAAATTTAGAGGTAGAAGATGAAGTTCGTCTAGGAAAAAAGTAAATGAAAGTGGAGTGTTATATATCTTAAAAAAATAAAACTAGGAAGACACAATTTATTTTTAATTTTAAAATAGAAAAAAAAAATAGGAAGGTACCAATTTTAATCAAGATTGGAATTTCAAATTTGGTGAAAGTAGCTTAAAAATAAATAAAAACAAAAATGTCGGTGTTGAGATTCAAGTCCATGACTTGACGCCACTTTTAAAAACAAAACTATTGGTGTTAGGATTTAAATCAATGATCAGGCACCGCTTTTAACCATGCTTGGAACTTCCAACCGTGGTGAAAAAGTGCTTTAAAAATAAATAAAAAATAAAATTATCGGTGTTGAGATTCGAACCTATGACTAGATGCAACTTTTCACCACAGTTGGAAATTTTGACTGTGGTAAAAAGTGACTTAAAATGAAAATAAAAGTAAAAAAATGCCTAAAAAAATAAATTTTGCCATGGTAGACGCTATGGTCAATGTGAAAAAGTTTTACGAAATGTATATTTTTTGTAGTAGTGCAAGAATCTTTCTCAAAGCACTATGGCCAAATTTATGTGAGAGAAAGAAAAGATTTTTTTTTGTGTCTGTGTGAGAGAGAGAAAGAAACAAAGATAGAGAGACAAACAGACAAATATCTCATGTTTTTGGATATGAAAAAGTGAAGGTGAGGCCTTTATTTATAGGTGAAAGGATGGTTCAAAAAAGAAAATGATCCACGAGAAAAAATAATTGTACTATAAATTGGGTCTTTATTCTAATCAATTGTATGAGCTAAATAATTGATTATTTGAGCCAATTTTGGAAATATTAGATAGAGAGTTATTACCATTAATTAATACATGATCATAATCAATTACAGTATAAATTTTCCCTTATCTAATTGATTGGGTATATGGTATAATGAATTAGACAATTCAAAGACATGAACTAAACATTTTGTCAGTTTCCAACTCATCTGGCTAGGATAAAAAATTAGGTTATTTACTTTGAGAAATATAGACTTTAAAGTAGTTTTAGTGTGTGTGTATATGTGTGTGTGCGATTACCATATTAATTTATGAAAGGATTATCCATTGAAAAGAGGTTGAGAAAGAAAGAAGTAAACAACATAATCCCTCTCGCCTAAGAAAGCTTCAAAAGCTTTTAAGTTATGTTCGAGAAGAATCAAGGGGAAGAGGTTCTCCAAATCATACCTACCAGCTGATTTCAAAGTTGGATGCTACCTTCTGTGGAAAAACAAAATTTTAGATACTATTCATTACATTGGACTCCTCATAACTATAATGTAACTTGTTCTGTTTACATGAGATCTATGTGTTTTGATTATTTTACCTTTTTGATTTTGATAAAGGGGGAGAAATATACTCTCAAAGGGTGTAGGGTATACTCTCTATTTAACTCAGGGGGAGTCCAAGTACTCCAAATATATTTGTACTATTGTTTTACCACCTCTCCTAACATATGTAATGTTATCATCAAAAAGAGGGAGAATATGTATCCATGTGCTTCCATGTATAAAGATGACGATTGTAACGCCCTAGACTACTTTCAGATTACTAACTAACCCAACAAACCAACATGGGTATTTTCAGCATGTTTTATCATCACTCGCACGCTTTCCGAGAAACTTCCCAGAAGGTCATCCATCCAAATATTACTCCAAGTCAATCACGCTATATTATAGAGTTCTTATATGTTATGCTACCGAAAAGAGTATGAATCTTGTTTTTGATAGTCTAACAAATAATAACTCCATAATTAAGCATGCTTGACTTGGAGTAGTATTTAGATGGGTAACCTTTTGGAAAGTTTCTTGGAAAGCGTGTGAGTAAGGACAAAGCATGTTGATAAGACTCGTTTTGGTTATTAGATTTTTTGAACAAAGCATGTTGATACAACTTGTAAGGCCAAAACTGATTTTGGGATTAACGAGTGACCCCACAAACTAACCAATAGATTGGGACCCTAAAACAATCGATTGTAAGATACTTTTGAACTACCCAATCAATTATGAACTTAAGACAATTGATTAGTAAATTTTTTGAACCAACTAATCGATAGGGACCTTAAGCCAATAGATTGGAAGAAGCCTAAAAGAGTGTATAATTGATTATGATAATGTCTTAATGACTAGCAACGTCTCTGTGATACGGTGGGAGAACTGACTAGTGTTTTGCGTTCGTGTTCGCAAATGTTTCGGTTGAGCAAGAGTCGCCACCGACTTTTTATTTTATCCTAAGGAAAGGTTTAAAAAGCACAGCAAAAACCTTTGAGATTTTTCTTGGGTTCGGGGAGTAGATTATAGAAGGGGAAGGTATTAGCACCCCTTCTATCCATGGTTATCCATGGGCTCTTAGGTACTTGCTTAGATCAATCTTGCCTTGGTTTTCAATTGTTTGAAATGGTGCTTTGTGTGTGGTTTTGAAAATGTTTTGAAAAGATGCCTTGTGCTAGGCTAACCTTGTAACAATTCTTTACTCGAATGTTTTACAAAAGGTGTTTTATCTTTTTTTTTTTTTAAAAGATGTTTCAAGGGTTTGAAAAGTTGATTTTGAAAGTGTTTGTGAAGTGGGTTTTGAAAATAGGCAAGTGTTTTCTTTGCAAATTGACAAGTACTTAAGAGTTATCTACCCTAAAGTTTTCTCAAAGATTCTTGTTATGTTTTAAACCTTTTGACAATTTTGTTCCACCATTGCATTTGGTGGACAATCTTGTATTAGGAGATGAACGGGACGGGCGCGGGTCATCGTTTAGACCATAATTGCAATAGTGTTGAATGTCTTTGGGCAATTTTTTTTTTTAAAAGGGACTTGATCATTCGTTTAGGCAACATTTTTGAGGGACTATGATCATTTTGATTGTTTGTTTTACCCAAAGAAATTCAACATGCAATATGGCCCAATTATTTGAAGGCAACAAAGTGGAATACCCTAGGGGTGTTAGTGTGCAAGTGTGTTTTATTGCATACAAGAGTTTTTTCTTTGAATTAGGTTTTTCTATTTCATTGATTTTATCTTGCCATACATGTCCTAATTACTAGCAAATGAGAAGCGGAAATATAAAATCCTACGCTATTACAACAATTAGGGGAGGGGGATACACATTTGTACATGGGGGGTTCAACGAGAAAAATAGACAAAAAAGAAAATAGCGAAAAACAAGATATATAGAGAGAGAGAGAGAGGGAGCCCGCGCGCTGTTGGGAGGCCATCAGAAGTTCTGACCCAGATCCGCTGTCAGATGATCAACCTGTTGGTGAAACTGGATGAGTCAGAACTTCTGACTCTAGAACCTGCAAAACAGAACCTTGTTAGTGGGGAAATCAGAAGTTCTGATTTCCCTGCGCTGCAAGACAGAAGTTTGTTAGTGGAGAAACCAGAAGTTCTGATTCTGCTGAAAAGGCAATAACTCTCAGAGGTTCTGATGTCATTGACAGCAAAACAGGCTTCAGATGTGCTAACGTCAAAGTCAGCACTTGGCTTTTTCCTGTACTAATCAGAACATCTGCAATCCTGTTGTTACTCCACAAAACAGGAAACATATTTGGAACAGATCCAGCAAAATAGCAAAAATGTTTCAGAGGTCAGAATCACCAAGGTCACAGGCAAGTCCTATACTGGCTCAGAACGTTCTGAGGTATGAAAGTCCTCAGAACATAAACAGCAATAACATGAATATTTACATTATGTTACTTGAATATGCACAGCTGATGATGCTTAACAGTGTGGTGAGGGTCAGCAGGTGCTTACCTGACTGTCTGGAAAATGGTGGGTGGAAGTTAGCTTTTGGTTCTGGTGGTTGTTCTGGACAGATTTGGAAAAGGGGAAGTGAAGGTGTATACGTGTATAGGGTCAGAAGTTTGGAAAGAACGTTTTTGGTTTACAGAAAAGAGCTGGATGTTTGATGAAGTTAAAGGTAAGAAACTTAAAGTTATGAAACAAAGCTGGAGATTTTGGCAGAGTTTCAGAATGTTATGTTGCTAGGAGTTTCGTTTCTCTCTTAGCAGTTTTTCTATTTCTTTTCTTGAACCTGTTTTGCAGTGATGAAAGCTCTCTATTTATAGGCAAAGTTCTTGTGGATGCCTTGAACATTTAAGGCGCCAACAGAGTTTGAATTTTTTCTTTGACAGAAATTCCTGGGAAGTTGTGACAACAGCTATCTTTCAGCCTAGGTAGCAGCAGCAGGCGTAGATTGGGGAGAAGTGACCTCTGAAGTGGGCGGTGGCGTGAAGACCCATGCCAGAATCTGTGCAAAAGCATTTTCCAAGCCACACGTGAATGCTCAGGAGTGGTTGGAAGCATTAATGGGCATTAAATGGTGACAAGACCTGTCAATACCAACATTCTGGTAAGGGAAACCAGCGTTGAATCAGCAGCGTAAACCATGCTCTGGCCTTGGCTACCTGTTGTCTTAGCATGCTCTGGAAATTCTCCTGGTTTTCTGGTACGTTCCTTGGATCTACTTCTGGACAATTTGGATTTAGAGATTCTGTATCAGTGACACCTATCCTTCTGGCCTTTCATCTTCTGATTTCAACCTGTTCTGAAGGAGCCTTCATACTTTCCTGTTTCTCTTGTATTCCTTTAGCAAGTTCTGACTGAGCTTGTGTAACTGCTGAAGGGGCATGTTCTGTTTGAGGCTTACACTCTGAACCACGTTTACAACTTCTGATTGAACTGATGTAGCTGCTGAAGAGCCAACTTCTGACCACGCTGATCCAAGCTTGCAACTTCTGACCGTCTTCATCTGGAATGGGTCCAGAAGTTCTGGAGCGCTGATTTTTTCTAAAAACACTTATTTTAAAGAAGCACTTAGAATTTGATTTTCCTCAAGATGAAGCGTTGTTTCCGGAGTTTGTGAGACCATCTTGCTCTTGTAAGTGGCTTGCTTGGGCAAAAGGATAACCCAGGACTTGGATTTGTTTCGGGGGACTTTGAAAAATCTAAGATGGTTTCCTGAAGCAAGGGAGGGCAAATTTTGGGGTACAACAGTCTCATTATCAAATGTTTCCATTTTGGGCCAAGATTATTGATCATTTGGGTCATCTAATTGATTAACACCTTATTCTAATCGATTAGGACATTAAGAAAGCGCATGGATTATTTCCTTTTTTGCTATTTCCTTCTCATATATAAAAGAGGGTCGTCTCCTCTTCATTTCATACCAATTCCCAAAGTTTTACATTTTCTTTGGAATTTATCTCTATTTTTTATCCCTCTCTCTAAAAATATTTTTCTCCACTTAAAATTTCCTTGGTGCTTTTTATTAAACACTACTTGTGAAGAAGAAATTGTTGAAGCACTAATGTGATTACTTTTAAGAGTGCAATACTCTTGAAGAATAGAGTTTCGTTCTTGAGATTAACTAGTCTGAAAATCTATGTTTGGTTTTTGAGATTAGATTGGAAAATATCTATTTTGGTTATTATTTTAGCTTGGGAAAAATATTCTTTTTTGATCGGGGCTAAGCCATTTTAAAGAATAACTTGTATCAAAAGGTTCGTGGGAATAACCTATAAAAGCTTAAAGTTGTAGTCAAAATCTCTAGAAGATCTCTTGGGGACAGGACTAGGCCAATGCTCATCCAAACCTGGATAAACCTTTGGGAATAACTTTCTAACCCTATCCTTTTACTTTATGCAATTTACTTTCAATATTTTACTTCTGCTGCAAACTACTCACCTGCAACTGCTAATATGATCTTAATCGAGAAAGCTATAAAATTAATCACGAATTTTGAATACCATTATTCTCCCCATCTTATGATTGAAGTCACTTGTCCAACAAAATGGTCTCATGTAATATTATTTGTTCTCATCAATCAACTTATTTTGTATGTACGTCTGGATAACATTTGCTCTCATTTGCTTAAATTTAATTTTGAACGGGTCTAAGAAATAATACGTTTTAAGTCCTTTTCAACACACATCTCATGCATGGACCAAAAAGTTAATGAAAAAGTAAAATCTTGATGTTAAAGTATTAGAATAATGAATATAAATTGAAATCACCGTAAAAATTATACTTACGAGCATGAAAATTGTATTACAGTTTTGTTCAACCAGTCATCTCCCTTCAAAAAATCCAAAACACAACTCTTATGAAGTATATAAGCTTGTTATGGTTCATGTTTTAATAATATATCAAATATGGTTAGCATATCCTCTATCATTCTTGATAGTCTTTACATGTTATCTCGTTGAGGTAGTGTGGTGTCAATATTGTGTTGTGGGGGCATAATAACTATCTTTCGTACTTATACCATCCATAACAATTTTCTCGGCTATGTGTAACTGATTTGAGTTCGGGTGGATGAGTACACCCATTGATTTCAATTGCTCCATCATAAAAATAACCGCAACAAAATACATAAATTTAAAAACATAGAACACAAATATATTTAACCAAACTTATACTTACCCCAATCATATCGCATGTACACTTCTCCAGCATTTCCTTAGTTAACTTAACTCACTTTTCCTCATCCAACCTCTCTCACTCCTCCTGGAACCTCTCCTACACATCTTGTAAAAACATCTCATGCTGCTCCGAATGCACCCTCTCACGCACCTCTTTAGCCACTTTTTCCCGCGCCTCTTAAGTCCACTTCTCCTGCTCTAGTTCTAATTCTTCTTATACTTTCTCACTTACCATTTGATCAATTATCTCTTCAATTTGTTTTTTAAAAATTACTTTGTTACTTGTTTGCGATGATACAAAATATAACCTCAAGCAACGCCTCATTCAAGACCACGGACACGCCCACCATGCTTCAATGTTCCAATCACTTCTACAAGATGTCAATACGTTCTTTTCAGACAAAGATATTGTTGTACCTCAAAATTTTCCCTCTCACTTATCAATTATTTTCTCAAAAAGATCTCTCTTGGTTCAAAACTGCACTAAGATTGATCAACTCAAGACACCTCCTTAAGCACTGATGACGAAATTAGGGTTTGAGATTGCACAAGTATAATTGAACTTTCAATGCTTCATATGACTTTCATGGATCATTATGGACCCCCAAGATTACTCATGTCAACTTTCAAGCCTTGGATCACACTTTTGCTTAGTCAATTGAGCAGTTGACCTAAAAGTCAGCTGTATTGGGGAAAAAGTCAACTATGGCCAATTCAATGTCAAACTTCATAATTTTTTATCCACATCAACATTATAAACTCATATGTATCATTTGATCAAGTTTGGACCATAATTCCTCAAAAATTTTGATCAAATCATCAAAAAGGCAAAATGGTCAAAATTAGGGTTTTGACTGAGAAGGGGTAATTTCTGATTTTTGACCTAGCAAATGATCAATTGGTTTGAAGCATAATCTCAAGAGTTCAATTGCATCATTTTTACCTAATGGCATGACCTAAAACATTGCTCAAGATCATTGGATTGACAGATGAATTTCAGTCAACTGATGAAAAGTCAATTGTGCACTGAAAAGTCAAACTTTGACTTTTTGATCAAAATCAAGTTTCGAAAATCATATTTCATCAAGACTTGTCAAAATATGAAACTTGTTCATCAAGAAATTGAAAAGTCAAAATTATCTTTGAAAAGTCAAAATTCTAAGACTTAGAAATTTTTCTAAGTGTTAGAAAGTTAACATTTTTTCATAACTTCGTGCCAAATTTCCACCATGATGCAAGATGATTCAAGGAAAACTTCCAACATGAAATTTGTAGATCTCAATGAGATATAAATCATTGTAGGGCATAACTTTTTATATAAATTCTTGGATTTCAAGTTATGAATTTATGAAGACATGTCCATGAAACAAAAAATACTTAGTGAAATTTTGAGTATTTTAGTCAGGATTTTGACCTAACTTCATGGAAACTTTTCACCTAGTTCCAAATTGATTCTTCAAAAATGTCCAACATGAAAGTTGTAGAGGATGTTCCAATCTTTTCACAATATCCAAGAACATGAAGAGGTCATCTTTGAGCTAGGAGATTCGAAAACTTGAAGTTGGCATGATAAACTTGAATTATAAGTCATTTTTGTGATGAACTCATAATCAAATCTCATAACCTTATCATTCAATCTCACTTTTCAGGCCATTTTGCTTCTAAATCTCTCCATAATTAATTAATTACAGAGACCATAAGTGTATTACACGAGGATTTGATGTTTTGTCCAAGTCTTGATACCATTTATGGTTGAAATTGCAAAGAGTAACATATCCATTCTTGTAAAGCAAGCTTTTTCAAAATGTCAACCCTTTCTTGAGCCTCTCAATGGCTCCATCTGCATACACTCAACCTAGAAACTCATAAGAAACGTGTTTAAAGTGATTCAACCACTCTACATAGCTTGTACCATACATTGGGATTTTGGTTTTCCACTTTGCTTCAAAAACAAGTAAAAATGCCATAACATGTGATCTTGGTAATCTGACCATCTCAAGTCTCCAAACCTTTTCCTATATATCAAGACACTGTTATGCAAATGAGGGGACGAATTTACAAGCCCTTCAACCCTCTCATACACTCTCAAACCAGAATTGGCCAAAAATCACCATTTTTAAGCTTTTGAAACCTTAACTTCGAAACTCATCACTCTTGCAACTATTGTCCAAACAAATCCTCTAAACACTTCATATATATCATATAGAAACTATCCATACCCCTGTTTCCTCACTGTAATATCATTTTCATCATCCACCATTTTCAAAATCCACTATTGCAACTTGACTAGAGTAGACCAATCCAGACACTTTTAAGGCAAAGTAAAAGTTGCAACATACTCACCAAGGTACCAGGAAGCTAAAGCAATCATCATATTGCTTCTGGAAGTCGTGTAGAGGCCATTGAATTTTTGCATCAAGAGGTAAGTTTTTCCAACTTTGAAATCTTGATACAAGCATCATTTGCACTTACTTTCAAAAGATAAAATGTAGTTATCATGTCTATGAAGCTAACCATATCCTTAAATTTCATTTTAATTGACAGTGGGGTGAGATTTTTGAAACTAAATTTTTTGGACATTTAGGTTTTCAGTTTGGTACAAGTATAAATTCGTGAGTTATAGTGGGAATAAATAAAAACTAATTACATATTTGAAATCCTTGTGAAATTCTAAGCAAGTTTCATTTTTACATTTTTGAATTTGGTTGAGAAATGAGGAAGTTGGAGTTTTTTTTTGAAAAAAATGGAAAATACATGTTATTACAGTAACAGTAACAGGGTGCAGGAGGAAGAAGAAGGAGGGCCTGACCATTTTCAAATTTCTACGTCCAAGTTCATTTTATATTTAATGATTGTTGTTTCACTAATGGATGTAACAGTTACCCCAGTGGCAAGTAACGTTCTCATATAATATTACGCAAGTGCATGGTAGCCAAGGTAACATACCTGGCCTAGTAGTATTATTTTGAGCTAGCAACCTGAATGTCTTAAGTTCAAGCCTTGGCAGGACCAAAAATCTTATTTTTATCACTTGACTCATTTTACATTTTTAACAAACTTCAACAATTTATTTAACCCATCAAGTTAACTCCTTTTGAACTAATTTTTGGCACACTACTATATTATTAGGTCTATTTTATGAATATATAAAAATTTCACCAAAAATATTTTTATTTTCATTATTCGTGATTTATTCAAAGTAGCATCTTTTAGTATTTTTTTATTTATTAAAAAAAAAATTCTTAACAAATTTCTTTTCTTGATTAAATTAATTTCTAACTTAGTTTTTGCTTTGAATTTCTTTTCTAATTAAATCAAATTAGAATTTATGGATTTTAATTAATTAAATTATTTCCTTTTATTAGTTTAATTAAATCAAGACTTTTCATAAACAAAAATAACCTAAAAATGCTTTCTTGATTAATTTTATTTCTTTTAAACTAGGGTTTAATTTTACTTATTTTAATTAATTGTTTTTTTAGATAATTAGGTTAAAACCATTTTCTTCAAAATCTAAACAAAAATCATTTCTTTTCTATTATCTCCTTATTTATTTATTCAATTATTATACATTTATTTAATATGGTTGTAATAGTTAATTAGGTTTAATTTTCTTGCAATCCCCATTTGTTAATTTGTACACCCCCTCCCCTAATGATGTAATAGCGTAGTAATTTTACTTTTCGCAATTTATCGCTTTATATAAATGCTAGTAATTAGGGCTTGTATGGAAAGATAAAATCAACAAGTAGCAAACCCTAATCAAATACTAAATAAAGCATGAAAATCAATACACTTGCACAAGGTTATACAATGACCCACGTCCGTCCCGCTTACATCCAAAGATAGGGTTACTTACTAAATCAATGGTTATACAATGACCCACGCCCGTCCCGCTTACATCCAAAGATAGGGTTACTTACTAAATCAATGGTAAGATAACAATGTCAAAGGAAAGAGGAAATGAACATGAAAGACTTTTGAGTAGGTAGAATGCCCCTAGTTACTTGCTCACTTTCAAAACAAAACATCCTTGCTATTTTTCAAAACAAACACCAACACTTTCAAAACATCTTTCAAAACTTGAAAACATTTTCAAAAGATCAAACACTTTGTATACATTCTTACGAACGAGAATCATTACAAAGTTTGCCTAAATAAATGGCCTCTTTTCAAAAATACTTTCAAAAACCAAACAAAGCACAATTTCAAACAAAAGCAAGTGATCTAGCAAGTAACTAAGAGCCCATGGGAAACCATGGATGAAAAGGGTGCTAATACCTTCCCTTTTCATAATCTACCCCCCGAACTCAAGAAATAATCTCAAAGGTCTTGCCTGTGCTCTTTCACCTTTCCTTTTGGATAAAAGAAAAGTCAGTGGCAACTCTTGCTAACTGCAACATTTACGATCAAACGAAAAACACCTAACTCAATTCTCCCACTATATCACAGAACGGGCGACTCTCCTGGGGACTAATATAATAGTGGGGTTACCTTAGGGTTAGATCACATTTATTTGCTTTCATTGTTTGAATTATATGCTTTACATTTTAATTCTTTGTTTGGGTTTGAATCCTCTACCCGGATTTGGGATACCTTATAGGTAAGTAGCAATATGTTGTGGAAACTGTGCGGGGTATACCGATATGGTCTAAGCAATAGCTACGTTAGTGCGACATATTTGTGAGTACTGGTAGCCCTTGAGTTAATCAAGGATAATACAGGGCCGCTGAGTGATGTCATGAAGCACCAATGAACTTTAGAACCTTTACTTCACCAACTTGGCCTTTAGGACGTAGTGAGATGACTGGCTTTGGTACAGTCCGAAGTTGGTAGATACTCGATACTACACTCATTGAGGTTTGGTTTTTCTGGATATTTCGGTCGCCATTAAAGAGGCTTGCGCTGAAATAATAACCAAAGAAACAAACCGGTGATATTGAGCTCCTTAGAACCCAGTTACTATTACTAGGACAGGTTTGAGCCAACTAAACTTCAAGAGGGTACTTACCTATGATACTCCATGCAAGCCTAAAACTAAGGACTTGTTTGCTTTGTTTGTGTATATTTACTTGTACATAACATCATACTCACATTCACTAACCATTTCAAGGATCTTGGGATTTATCTTTGTTCTATTTTGTAGGACATGGATTTTATTCGCATGAAAACCATTCAAGTCAATCTTGTAAGGATCCCTCCTCAACTTAAAGAGCTAGCATCAAGGATTCCTGAAAATTCTCCATTCACCAAAAGACATGGTCGCCTACTAAACTTGGTCACCTCCAACACTGATGAAGACATGATGAAGGTGCTCTTTCAGTTCTTTGATCCTTTACATCATTGCTTCACATTTCCCGATTATTAACTTGTACTAATTTTGGAAGAATTCTCCAAACTCTTGAGGATTCCCATTCTCACTCAACTACCTTTAAACGGTACGGAAAGAGATCCAAGGCCAGAAGAGATTGCTCAAGCTCTACACTTGCAACCATCTGATATCACAACTAATTAGGAAACAAGGAGTGGTGTCAAGGGCTTCCAAGCAAAGTTTTTGTTTGAGAAAGCCCAAAACTGTTGGAACTCTTTGGATTTTCAAGCTTTTGAGGAAATTGTGGATCTCCTCATATATGCGATGGTTTTGTTTCCAAATCTTGACCAACTCATAGATGTGAACGCCGTCAAAATCTTCATGTCTCGTAACCCGGTGCCTACTTTGCTAGGAGACATCCTACATTCCTTTCACACTCGCACTATGAGGAAAAGAGGTATCCTTATGTGTTATACCCCCCTCTTGGCAAGATGGTTTATTTCGCATCTTCCCCCATTTGTATTGAATAACGAGCAAGGTTCAAGGTGGTCACATAGGTTGATGACGCTCAAACATTCATACATTCATTGGTGTTCCCGATCCATAGAGAATGTTACTATTGTCGACCGTTGTGGAGAATTTCATAATGTCCCTTTACTTGGCATTAGGGGAGGTATCACCTATAACCCCTGCTTAGCCTTAAGACAGTTTGGTTACGCTCAAAGGGATGGCCCACATGAGATGCTCATTCAAATTTTGGTGTTTGACTACGAGAACGACGATCAAGGTCATCGCCAGAGGTTTATCCAAGCTTGGAGGATGTTGAACAAGGTAGATAGAAAGACATTGGGGCATAAGAATTCCATCACTCTTGAGCCTTACCTCAAATGGGTACGAGCTCGTGCTCAAAACCTTATGATGCCTTACCCCTTCATTCTCCCAGTAATCATAGAGCCTATTATGGAAGGAGATGTTCCATACATTGTCCTGCATCCTGACATGCCGACCTCTCTTGAAGACTTACAAAGGGATTGGATATAGCTTAAGGGGGAGCGAGACACTTTCGAAGCCCAATTCTACGCCAACGAGAAGAAGGTTTTGGAACTCACTAAGCAACTTCATGAGGAGCGGAGCCTGAATGCCTACATCGCGCCAAAGAGGATGCGTACAAATTTTTTATCTTAGAGTTTTTGTACTTCTTTGTAAGCCCAAAAGAGGCATGATTTACTCAAACTTTGATTTATTAATATGACGTGTGTTCTATTTTTGGCCTAAAGCAATTTTAAATCTCTAAGTTCCTTGAAATCATTGCATATGAATTTACCATTCATTATAACATAAGCAGGTTTCTTACGATAAGTCTCCTTATCTTTCTACTGTTTATTTCAGTAAGATGGATCTCGAGAAGACAGTAAAGGACCTCCAATCACAGAATGCTCAGTTTCAGCAGTTGTTCTTAACTCTAGCCAAAGGACAAGAAGATCTGAAAACCTTGCTGATTGAAGAAAACAAGAAGAAAAAGAAAGTAATCGGAGTTCTAAATATGGGAAGAAGATTCCAAGGACATGCAAGAAGAACCCTAGACTTTGCAACGTCATCTGGTGAGAAAGACAATCAAGATGGGAAAGCCAAGGAAGCAGTTGTCCAACAAGAGTCCGAAGAGGAAGAAGAGGAGGATTACTCTGAAGAGCAGTATCCCCCGGCCGACGACAAATACAAGCATCTGGAAGAACGACTAAGCGCAATGGAAATCCAGAAAGTGCCTGGGCTATATTTTGAGGAGCTAGGTCTGGTGTCCGGGATTATCATTCCACCAAAATTCAAGGCACCGATATTTTCTAAATACGACGGAGTTTCATGCCCTAAAATGCATCTCCGATCCTATGTGAGGAAGATACAGCCTCACACTGCGGACAGAGATTTATGGGTCCACTTTTTCCAAGACATTCTATCTGGAACTCAGCTTGATTGGTTCTATCAACTAGAAAGGGCCAACATCCACAATTGGGAAGACCTTGTCGCTGCCTTCTATAAACAATATCAGTACAACACAGACCTTGCTCCTACCCGTACTCAACTCCATAGTATGGCAATGGCTTCAAATGAAGGTTTCAAAGACTACGCTCAGAAATGAAGGGACTTAGCAGGAAGAGTCCAGCCTCCCCTTTATGAAAGAGAACTAGTAGACATGTTTTGGGCACCCTGTCTAGTCCTTTCTTTAACCATTTAATTGGAAGCTCCTCGGCTGGCTTCACTGAACTAATCTTGACCGGAGAAAGAGTGGAAGATGGGATTAAGAGTGGGAAGATCCAGAAAGATGTATCCTCCACCGCTGTAAGAAAACCATTTATTGGGAAGAAAGAAGTTGGTGTTGTATATCCTCAAAGGAATCAAGAAAGAGCTAAACGTCGTCCAATGGTGGGGGCTGTCATGATCCCTAAGCCTGTGCCTATTCAACAAAGGAACGATCAGCCTAGAACAGAAAGACCAGTAAGACAATTTACTCGGATTAATATGACACTATCTCAAGTACTACAACATTTGTTGAAATCCAATCTGGTAACTTTGAAAGAAGCTTCAAAGAATCCTAACACAACATCTCCTCACTACCATCCCAATGCCCGCTTTGCATACCATTCAGAAAGCCCGGGCCATGATACTAACAACTGTTGGGCTTTGAAAAATAAGGTGCAAGACCTTCTTGAAGCAAAATAAATTGAGTTTGATGCTCTTGAAATCCCGAATGTTATCACCGCTCCTATGCCCAAGCATGGTTGCGGTGTTAAAGCTGTTGAAGATGATATGTTTGTTTCTACTGTTGATGAACTTGTTACTCCTCTCCTCACCATCAAGAAGAACCTTTTAAAATCCGGTTTATTTATGGGCTGTGATGAAAGCTTCCACCTCTGTTACTCCCTACCAACCGGTTGTCATTTTTTAAAAGTAGGTGTTCAACGCCTAATGGATGACAAAGAAATTTTGTTTGAAAAAACTCCTATTTCAACTGTTTCTTACAAAGATGTTTCAATAGTAACCATTTCCATCAATCCTTCTAGGGTCTCCACCAAAAGACCCGTTAGGATTACATCAGTTCCTAAAGTAGCTCCATTGATAATCACTATTCCAGGTCCAATCCCATACTCATCAGATAAAATTGTCCCATGGAACTATGGGGGCGACATTTACTATCACGGTGTCAAGCAAGATTGGTTGGCTGATGAAGACTCAATTCTTGAGAAGGCTGACCCCGACATCAGTAATATTGTGGGAACCAGTAAGATAACTCGAAGTGGAAGAATTTTCTCTCCAGAGATTGCTCCTCTAAAGACTGTTATCGGCCCTGTGATCATCCCTGTTCTTGTTCCTTCTAACACTACTACTACTACAATCCCTTTGGTTACCCCTGTTGACACTACTACTACTACAATTCCTATAGTTACACCGGCTGACACTCCTACCGCCGAGTCGACCGAGGCTAGGGGCAAAGGCATTCTGGTTGAGTCTGTCCGGATGAAGGTGCAAACAGTATCTATCCCTGAGGCCTCCAAAAAGGAGATAGAAGAAATTCTGAATATTATAAAGAGAAGCGACTACAACGTAGTCGAGCAGCTAGAGCATACTCAGTCAAAGATTTCCATGTTGGCTTTATTGATGTGTTCCGAGGCTCATGCGAAGGCCTTGGTAAAATTCCTTAAAACTGCCCATGTACCACAAGAAACCTCTGTTAATCAGTTCCAAGACTGTGTGGCCAGCTTGACCGCGGACAATGGTTTGGGATTTTCTGATGTTGACTTGACACCTAAAGGGAGGAAGCACAACGAGGAATTTCATGTCTCTGTCGAATGCTCGGGCACAACTTTAGCCCATGTCTTGGTGGATACCGGTTCGTCTTTGAATATGCTGCCTAAGAAGGCTCTTGATAGACTCGACTGTGAAGGTTTGACCTTAAAACCCAGTAACATAGTGGTAAGGGCCTTCGACGGTTCAAAGAGAATGGTGCATGGGGAGGTGAGCATCCCCATAAAAGTTGGAACCCAAACCTTTGATTCAACTTTTTACGTGATGGACATTCGCCCTTCCTACTCCTGCTTATTGGTCCGACCATGGATTCGTAATGCTGGTGTTGTCACCTCTACGTTACATCAAATGCTGAAATACCCAACCAAGGGGAAGATCATTACTGTCCATGGAGAAGAGGAATATATGATCAGTCATTTAAACTCCTTCAGATACGTGGAATTGGACGGTGAATTCATTGAAACTCCGTTTCAGCATTTCGAGGAAGTCCCACCAACCGTGGCAGTAACCAAAGTTGTTTCCCAAATCCCAAAGATTACAAGGCCTCCGCTAAAGATGTAGTCCCTGAAAGATACCAAGGCAATGATAGAAGAAGGTGGGTGCACTATTTGGGGCCAACTCCCGAATATCCCATACAAGTCTGACAAATTTGGTTTGGGTTTCACTTCAGGAGCCTAGAAAGCGTTACGCCGTGCTCGTGCCGGGAGACCACCCTTGAAGATCAGCAACCACGGAGTCAACTCAGTGGAAGATGATGAGGATAGCTACGACCTGGAGGAATGGATTTTCCCAACTGTCAACGAAGGACTCGGCAACTGGGAAGCTAAAGATTTTGTCCCAATTACTTTTATCCAACAGTAATTGTCTTTAAATTTTGTCGGATCTGTAATAATTAAACAATTCAAACTTTTAAAGCCTTGTGTCTTACCCGAGGTACAATAGTCCATTTGTAAGGGTTGTTATCTCATTTGCATATGTCATCAATGAATCATGGACGTTTTTGCATACAAACTTTGTGTTCTTTATCTTTACTTTTTACATTTTTAATTTTTCTTTCAAATATAGCTATACTCTTACACACACTCACATTCAAAATGCAGATCTACATCCATTCGGGATCCCACGGGTAACGATTCTGCTATGGCCTTTTGTGACTCTAAAAATCTAATCTACCAAGCCGAAGACGAAGCTGATGAAGATTGTGAAGTGCCAGGGGAACTAACAAGGTTACTACAACAAGAAGAGAGGACCATTCAGCCCCACAAAGAACTAGTGGACACAGTTAACATAGGTATCAAAGAGGACAAGAAAGAAGTCAAGGTGGGTGCCAATCTGGAACCTAGTGTCAAGAAATGCCTGATTCAGTTGCTACATGATTATGTTAAGGTCTTTGCATGGTCGTATGAAGACATGCCAGGACTTGATGCAAATATCGTGGTACATCGTCTACCAACAAAAGAAGACTACCCACCGGTAAAACAAAAGGTTTGTCGCATGCAACCAGACACGTCAGAGAAGATTAAATCCGAAGTCATGAAACAATTCAACACCGTATTCTTGGTCATCGCCTCCTATCCGCAATGGGTCACCAATGTTGTCCCCGTGCCTAAAAAGGATGGCAAGGTACGAATGTGCATGGACTACAGAGATTTGAATAGGGAAAGCCCTAAGGATGATTTCCCACTTCCCCACATCGATATTTTGGTTGACAATACAGCACGGCATAAGGTGTTTTCCTTCATGGATTGTTTCTTAGGTTACAACCAAATCAAAATGGCGCCTGAGGACATGGAGAAAACAACATTTGTCACACAATGGGGCACATTCTGTTACAAGGCTATGCCATTAGGGTTGAAGAACGTTGGGGCAACCTATCAGCGTTCCATGGTAGCTCTATTTCACGACATGATACATCACGAAATAGAGGTCTATGTGGACGACATGATAGCCAGATCTCAAACAGAAGAAGAACATCTTGATCATTTGTAGAAATTATTTGAGAGGCTAAAGAAATACAACCTGAGGTTGAACCCAAATAAATGCACGTTTGGAGTGAGGTCTGGTAAACTCCTAGGCTTTGTTGTCAGCGGTAAAGGTATCGAGGTGGATCCTGCCAAGGTGAAAGCAATACAAGAAATGCCTGCTCCTCATACTGAGAAAGAAGTCAGAGGATTCTTGGGACAGTTAAACTACATTTCCAGATTCATTTCTCACCTGACAGCTACTTGTGAACCAATCTTCAAATTATTGAAGAAAGATCAAGTAGTCAAATGGAATGATGAGTGCCAAACTGCCTTCGACAAAATCAAAGAGTACCTGCAAGAACCTCCAGTTTTGATGCCACCAGTCGAGGGAAGACCCTTGATCATGTATCTAACTGTTTTGGAAAATTCAATGGGGTGTGTGTTGGGGCAGCATGACGAGTCTGGCCGAAAAGAGCATGCTATTTATTACCTGAGCAAAAAGTTTACCGACTGTGAAACCAGATATTCACTACTCGAGAAAACTTGTTGCGCTCTGGCATGGGCTGCTCGCTGGCTAAGACAGTATATGCTGACCCATACTACCTTATTGATATCTAAGATGGATCCAATAAAATACATATTCGAGAAACCTGCCCTCTTTGGGAGAATAGCAAGATGGAAGATGATCCTGACGGAATATGACATTCAGTATACTACCCAAAAAGCAATAAAGGGTAGTGTACTAGCTGATCATCTTGCTCACCAAGTTGTGGAAGACTACCAGTCCATGAAATTCGAATTCCCAGATGAAGACATCATGATGGTAAACAATTGTGAAGAATTCACATCATATGATAGACCTGAACAAGGATCCCGATGGACCCTGGTCTTTGGTGGGGCATCCAACGCACTCGGAAATGGCATAGGTGCTGTAATCATATCCCCTGAAGGATGTCATACTCCCTTTACTGCAAGACTCTGCTTCAACTGTACAAACAACATGGCAGAGTGTGAAGCGTGTATTTTTGGTCTCAAAGTTGCCATAGATTTGGGGATCAAATCTTTAAGTGTATTCGGAGATTCAGCCTTGGTCATCAGTCAGATCAAAGGAGAATGGGACACTAAGCACCCAAACCTCATCCCCTACAAAGAACATGTGTTGACATTAATCTCATATTTTGAGAAGATTACCTTCGAGTACTTCCTGCGAGAAGAAAATTAATTAGCGGATGCGCTAGCCAAATTGTCATCCATGTTTAAACTCAAATGGGATAACAAGGCCCCCTAGATCACCATTGAACGGATGAATGAACCAGCTCACTATCACGAGATCAATACTGAAGAAGTAGTGGACCAGCCTTGGTTCCACGAAGTCAAGAGGTATCTTGAGGCTCAAGAATATCCAGAAGGAGCTTCGGTCAATGATAAGAAGTTCTTAAGGAGATTCTCTGCTAAGTTCTTCCTTAGTAATGGCATTCTCTACAAACGCAACCACGACTCTGTATTACTCTGGTGCATAGACAAGGCTGAAGCGGAAAAGATCATGGTTGAGTTACATGAAGGCACTTTTGGAACCCATTCCAGTGGGCATACGATGGCAAAGAAGATCCTACGGGAAGGTTATTACTGGTCTACCATGGAAGCAGATTGCTATCAACACTCTCGAACCTGCCATAAGTGTCAGATCTATGCTGACAAAGTGCACGTGCCTTTGGTTCCTTTGAATGTCTTGACGGCTCCTTGGCCTTTTGATATGTGGGGCATCGATATGATTGGGGAAATCAAACCAACAGCCTCTAATGGACACCGCTTCATCTTAGTGGACATTGATTATTTCACAAAGTGGGTTGAGGCGGCCTCTTTCCCTTCCGTTACCAAGAATGTTGTAGCCCAGTTCATAAAACATAAACTCATTTGTCGGTACGGTATCCCAGAGAGGATCATCACTGATAATGGTACGAATCTCAACAACACTATGATCACCACACTATATGCGCAATTCAAGATCCAACACCACAATTCTTCCCCTTACTAACCAAAGATGAATGGTGCTATCGAAGCCGCAAATAAGAACATCAAAAAGATCATACAGAAAATGACAGTCACGTACAAAGACTGGCATGAGATGCTACCATTCACTCTCCACGGTTATCGTACCATGACACACACATCAATCGGGGAAAAACCCTACTCTCTGGTATACGACATGGAGGTTGTCTTGCCTATTGAGGTCCAGATCCCCTCTCTGAGAATTATGAAGGATGTAGGGTTGAATGAAGATGATTGGATCCAAACCCGACTTGATCAACTAAACTTAATTGATGAGAAAAGGCTTACTGCTGTCTGTCATGGTCAAATGTATCAAAATGGATGCTTTCAACCAAAAGGTCAAATGCCAAGTATATCAAGTTGGGGATTTGGTGATCAAACGCATCATACTGTCGAAAGGTGATCCCAGGGGAAAATGGACTCCTACATACGAAGGACTGTTTGTGATCAAACGCATATTCTCTGGTGGAGCAATGATCTTGACCACTATGGATGGCGACGACCTGTCGCACCCTGTGAACGCGGCCATAGTCAAAAGATATTATGCATAAGAGACTCGCTAGGTTGACACACCTAGGCAAAACAAGGGCATCCTGGCGAACCAAAAAGGTTCGGGCAAAAATTAGGGATAAAAACAAAAAAATATGTACACCGGCAAGTTAAAAACCCAAAAGGGAGACTTGGACAAAAAAGGGTATCCCGGTGGACTGAAAACCCGAAAGGGCTGTCTAGGAAAAAGTTAGGGAATTAAAGCGTACGACTATGTCCCTTTGGATCACCTTTACAGACAGCCTTTGGCTTCGACTAACAAACGCATCGGTTCTGATCAATCCAATCAACTTCGGTCAAGGTAGCAATTGGACAAGACGCTCAGAGATACGAAGGCTATAGCAGAATGGGAACCCCATGGGATTATTGCATATAGCTATCTTTTCTTTGTCTCAAATTTTTATTTTTTACGATGACATTCTCTTACTAGGATGTTCGTCTCATTGTACAAAATACTTATTCAAGTAAATACGAAGATTTCCTTTAAAAGTGAAAAACCATCTGTTTTTTCTTTAATTTCTGTGTTTTGTTTACAAAAATGTCCAATGATTTATTTTTGAGCATATGCATTTGAACATAACTACTATTTACAGATGAGCAAAATAGAACACAATCACTAATGGCTTTAAGAAATAGGATGATATCTTTAGACTATTCCATAAAATTCCCCACAGTGTGCAGCTTAGTGATACAAAGCTCTCTCGTATCCCCAGCCGAACAAAATTTCCAATTATCACTCCCGGTAGAAGTCACCGAATTTCTCAGGATTCCCCAATAGGATTTCACAAATCCATACACGGAGTTTCCCTTACAACAGAGTTTATTTCTCTAACAAATAGGAGCTCATCAACACTTCAAAACATGAAGACTTACACTCCATGGCCCCAACAATAGTCAGGGATTTATTTCCCCTAATCCAACAGTTTTACAGCAACATAGCTTACATACCCATACATCGCATCCTTACGTCATGACATTAACAACACGGACGCATACAACATAATCTCATTCATTTTATTGAGAACATCATTATACAATGAATTTCATACATCATGACATTGCATACAACTAATCTTTTATATTTTCAAGAAAGATCAATCAACAGATGGTTATCATCATCAATTTACAAAAGGTTATAGATTGATACCGGCAACAAGCCAAGACAATTATCTACACGACCAGATGAAGCAATCCTACACGGGTTTCTTCTGACTCAACTTCCAGATACAGTTCAGATACGCTCCAGACACGGATGCTATTCTGATACTCATTCAGATTCTCTCTCAAATACAATACAGATACGCTCTAGACACAGACGCCATTCTGATACTCATTCAGATCCAGCTCTCAGATACAATTCAGATACGCTCCAGACACATATGCCATTCTGATACCCATTCAGATTCTCTCTCAAATACGGTACAGATATGCTCCAGACACAGACACCATTCTGATACTCATTCAGATTCAGCTCTCGAATACAATTCAGATACGCTCCAAACATGGATGTCATTCTGATACTCATTCAGATTCTCTTTCAAATACATTACAGATACGCTCCAGACACGGACGCCATTCTGATACTCATTCAAACTAAGCTTCCAGATAAAATTCAGATACGCTCTAGACACGGATTCCATTTTGATACCGATTCAGCCTTCAGATACAGTTCATATACGCTCTAGACACGGACGCCATTCTGATACTCATTCAGATTCTCTTTTAGATACATTCCGGCAATCATTTTGGATGGAATTGCAAACCCATCTCCGATAACTTCTCATCTCATCTCCAAATGGCATCTTTAAGCCCATTCCCTATACCATCAACCATCACATCCTTGAGTGCAAATTTCTGGGCACTTTAGTGTCCAATCCTCTTCCACCTTCAAGTCACGAATGGAAAATCCTCCAATCTAACTCTTCAGGTTTAAGAAGATTGAACAGGGGCAGATGTTGTACCCCTCTCACTCATCAATTATTTTCTCACAAAGATCTCTCTTGGTTCAAAACTGCACTAGGATTGATCAACTCAAGACACCTCCTTAAGCACTGATGACCAAATTAGGGTTTGAGATTGCACAAGGATAATTGAACTTTCAATGCTTCATATGACTTTCATGTATCATTATGGACCCCCAAGATTACTCATGTCAAGTTTCAAGCCTTGGATCACACTTTTGCTCAGTCAATTGAGCAGTTGACCTAAAAGTCAGTTGTATTGGGGGAAAAGTCAACTATGGCCAATTCACAGTAAAACTTAATAATTTTTTATCCACATAAACATTATAAACTCATATGTATCATTTGATCATGTTTGTACTATAATTCCTCAAAAAATTTGATCAAATCATCAAAAGGGCAAAATGGTCAAAATTAGGGTTTTGATTGAGAAGGGGCAATTTCTGATTTTTGACCTAGCAAATGATCAATTGGTTTGAAGCATAATCTCAAGAGTTCAATTTCATCATTTTAACCTAATTGAATGGCCTAAAACATTTCTCAACATCATTGGATTAACAGATGAATTTCAGTCAACTGATGAAAAGTTAACTGTGCACTGAAAAGTCAAACTTTGACTTTTTGATCAAAATCAAGTTTCAAAAATCATATTTCATCAAGACTTGTCAAAATATGAAACTTTTTCATCAAGAAATTAAAAAGTCAAAATCATCTTTGAAAAGTCAAAATTCTAAGACTTAGAAATTTTTCAAAGTGTTAGAAAGTTAACATTTTTTCATAACTTTGTGCCAAATTTCCACCACGATGAAAGATGATTCAAGGAAAACTTCCAAAATGAAATTTGTAGATCTCAATGAGATTTAAAACATTTTTGGGCAGAACTTTTTCTAGAAATTCTTGGATTTCAAGTTATGAATTTATGAAGACATGTCCATGAAACTAAAAATACTTAGTGAAATTTTGATTATTTTAGTCAGGATTTTGACCTAACTTCATGGCAACTTTTCACCTAGTTCTAAATTGATTCTTCAAAAATGTCCAACATGAAAATTGTAGAGGATGTTCCAAGCTTTTTACAATGTCCAAGAACTTGAAGAGATCATCTTTGAGATATGAGATTCGAAGATTTGAAGTTGGCATGATAAACTTGAATTATAAGTCATTTTTGTGATGAACTCATAATCAAATCTCATAACCTTATCATTCAATCTCACTTTTTAGGCCAGGTTGCTTCTAAATCTCTCCATAATTAAGCAATTACACAGACCCTAAGTGTATTACACAAGGATTTGATGTTTTATCCAAGTCTTGATACCATTTATGGTTGAAATTGCAAAAAGTAACATATTCATTCTTGTAAATCAAGCTTTTTCACAATGCCAACCCTTTCTTGAGCCTCTCAATGGCTCCATCTGCACACACTCAACCTAGCAACTCAGAAGAAGCATGTTTAAAGTGATTCAACCACTCTACATAGCTTGTACCCTACATTGGGATTTTGGTTTTCCACTTTGCTTCAAAAACAAGAAAAAATGCCATAACATGTGATCTTGGTAATCTGACCATCTCAAGTCTCCAAACCTTTTCCTATATATCAAGACACTCTTATGCAAATGAGGGGACGAATTTACAAGCCCTTAAACCCTCTCATACACTCTCAAACCCGAATTGACCAAAAATCACCATTTTTAAGCTTTTGAAACGTTAACTTCGAAACTCATCACTCTTGCAACTATTGTCCAAACAAATCCTCTAAACACTTCATATATATATCATTTAGAAACAATAAATACCCCTGTTTCCTCACTGTAACATCATTTTCATCATCCACCATTTTCAAAATCCACCATTGCAACTTGACTTGAGTAGACCAATCCAGACACTTTCAAGGCAAAGTAAAATTGCAACATACTCACCAAGGTCCCAGGAAGCTAAAGCAATCATCATATTGCTTCTAAAAGTCGTGTAGAGGCCATTGAATTTTTGTATCAAGAGGTAAGTTTTTCCAATTTTGAAATCTTGATACAAGCATCATTTGCACTTACTTTCGAAAGATAAAATATATTTATCATGTCTATGAAGCTAACCATGTCCTTAAATTTCATTTTAATTGACTGTGGGATGAGAATTTTGAAACAAATTTTTTTGGACATTTAGGTTTTCAGTTTGGTAGAGGTATAAATTTGTGAGTTATAGTGGTAATAAATAAAAAATAATTACATATTTGTAATCCTTGCGAAATTTTAAGCAAGTTTCATTTTTACATTTTTGAATTTGGTTGAGAAATGAGGAAGTTAGAGTTTTTTTTTGAAAAAAATGGAAAATACATGTTATTACGGTAACAGTAACAGCGTGCAGGAGGAAGAAGAAGGAGGGCCTGACCATTTTCAAATTTTTACATCCAAGTTCATTTTATATTTAATGATTGTTGTTTCACTAATGGATCTAACAACCATCCTAGTGACAAGCAGCGTGCATTTCATGTCACTTTCAACTTAAGGGCGTGGATTCGAACCATAGTGAACTCCCTTTTTGCATATTTTGTGATTTTGTGATTTCAGGAAGCAATGTTCTGATATAATATTACGCAAGTGCAATATTTACAAGGAAACATGTCTGGCCTGGTGGTATTACTTTGAGCCGGCAACCAGAATGTCTTCAGTTCAATCCTTGGCAGGACCAAAAATCTTATTTTTATCACTTGACTCATTTTACATTTTTAACAAACTTCAACAATTTATTTAACCCATCAAGTTAACTCCTTTTAAACTAATTTTTTGCACACTACTAATTTATTATGTCTATTTTATGCATATATAATAATCTCACCAAAAATATTTTTATTTTTATTATTCGTGATTTATTCAAAGTAGCATCTTTTAGTTTTATTTATTTATTAAAAACAAAAAATAAACATTTTTCTTAACAAATTTCTTTTCTTGATTAAATTAATTTTTAACTTAGTTTTTGCTTTGAATTTATTTTCTAATAAAATCAAATTAGAATTTAGGGATTTTAATTAATTAAATTCTTTCCTTTTATTAGTTTAATTAAATCAAGACTTTTCTTAAACAAAAATGCCTAAAAATGCTTTCTTGATTAATTTTATTTCTTTTAAACTAGGGTTTAATTTTACTTATTTTAATTAATTGTTTTTTTAGATAATTAGGTTAAAACCATTTTATTCAAAATCTAAACAAAAATCATTTATTTTCCATTATCTCCTTGTTTATTTATTCAATTATTGTACATTTATTCAATATGGTTGTAACAGTTAATTAGGTTTAATTTTCTTGCAAACCCCATTTGTTAATTTGTACACCCCTCCCCTAATGATGTAATAGCATAGTAATTTTACTTTTCTCAATTTTTCGCTTTATATAAATGCTAGTAATTAGGGCTTGTATGGAAAGATAAAATCAACAAGTAGCAAAACCTAATCAAAGACTAAACAAAGCATGAAAATCCATACACTTGCACACAAGCACCCCTAGGGTAAAATCCACTTGGTTGCCTTACAAAAATGACCATATTATGCATGTGAGGTATCTTAGCAAAAAACATGCCAAAATACAAGATCATAGTCTCTCGGTGACGCTATCTATGTTGTCTTTTCAAAATGATCTTAGTCCCTAAAGAAAAATGCTAAGATACCTTGCAACATTGCTAATCATGGTTATACAATGACCCACGCCCGTCCCGTTTACATCAAAAGATAGGTTTACTTACCAAATCAATGGTAAGATAACAATGTCAAAGGAAAGAGGAAATGAACATGAAAGACTTTTGAGTAGGTAGAATGCCCCTAGTTACTTACTCACTTTCAAAACAAAACATCCTTGCTATTTTTCAAAATAAACACCAACACTTTCAAAACATCTTTCAAAACTTGAAAACATTTTCAAAAGATCAAACACTTTGTATACATTCTTACGAACGGGAATCATTACAAAGTTTGCCTAAACAAATGGCTTCTTTTCAAAAATACTTTCAAAAACCACACAAAGCACAGTTTCAAACAAAAGCAAGTGATCTAGCAAGTAACTAAGAGCCCATGAAAAACCATGGATGAAAAGGGTGCTAATACCTTCCTTTTCATAATCTACCCCCCGAACTCAAGAAATAATATCAAAGGTCTTTCCTGTGCTTTTTCACCTTTCCTTTTGGATAAAAGAAAAGTCGATGGCGAATCTTGCTAACCGCAACATTTACGATCAAACGCAAAACACCGAAGTCAGTTCTCCCACCGTATCATAGATACCATCTTTGGATTTTTCCACCAATAAATCCTACAACATATAAAAGTTCATCTTTACCAAATTGAATTAACTTAAATAACTAATGTTGAAAAAAGTGTCTACTTACAATCTTTTCAGCAACTTCGCGTGTAACCTCTGATGTGAACTCACATTCCAGTCTTTGATATGCCCTCTTCCATTTCTCATGGGGTGATAGTGGAGATGGGTTGTGATCCAGGCTTATAGAAGGATCTCTGAGATCTATTTCTACTTGTTTTATTTTTTCTTTATTCATTATCGATTCCAATTTACCATATCCTCTAGGAGATAATCTATGTGGATAGATATTTTTTTGCTTTATTCTCCTTTCATTTTTAGCCCTTAGCCAATAATTCAGGGGTGGTGCGAGACTTGACAAACTCCTCGCAAACTTTCTTATTAATATATTAATACATCATGTATAGAGACTCTAAATTACACTTTGGATTTGTAATATAATCACTTATAAGTTGTGTTTTAAAGCCCTTCCAACGCTCACCAGCATACCCAATTCATTTATTTTTCAACATATCATCCTCAGACACAATAAACACTTCCTACGTTTACATAATAGAGTTGATATTAGTGTTAAACCAAAAAAAATGGTCATCTATACTTGTAAAATAAATAATAAATATAAAATAATTATTGTAATATTGATCCATTATTGATCTTTCAAATCATCATAAACATCATGCCAATTATCTATCAAAAAGTTGACTTTACTTCTACTTTGTACTGACATGTAACCCCTAAAACTAATAGCATATTCACCATAAGCCTTAGCCGTTCTTGGACAAAAATTAATCGAGAAGTTAACACCACTTCTATGGGTTTTTTTTTCCTTTTTCAACATCATGGCACCTCTAGTTTTTATTTTAATTATAGTATTAGCCAAGGTTCTGGAAGAGATTGTAGGAGAGGTTATATAAGAGGTACTGGTCGAATCATCCATTTATATGTAAACCAAAAACTATACTACTCAAATCAACAAATATATGCTAAAGAACCTAATGCATATGAACAATATTATTCATGGTACATTTCCTAAGAACATATATTCAACATAGTCTCAAACTAAAACTATTCAAGAAAAAAATTATAGTGGTCCATACGTAACACCATTTTCTCAAACTAACATTATTCAAGAAAAAAAACATTTCAGTGTGTTGTACCCCAAAATTTCCCCTCTCTATTCTCAAGACATTTCTCACAAAAGATCTCAAATGCTCAAGAAGCTATAAGAGTTTGATCAGATAAGCTCACCTCCTAAACACTGAGTCTCCAAATTAGGGTTTTGTTTGTCTCAAGGACAATTGGACTTTTGATGCCTCAAATGACTTTCATGGCTCATTATAGGTCTATAAGATTGCTCATACCAAGTTTCAAGTCTTACACCACAAATTTGCTCAATCAATTGCTCAAATGACTAAAAATCAAGTGTATTGGATAAAAAGTCAATTGTGGTCAATATACAGTCAAACTTCATAATTTTTGGCCAAAATAAAAATTTTGAAGTCATATCCATAAATTGATCAAGTTTTGATCACAATGCCTCAAGGAAAGCATTCAAATCATCAAAGGGGCAAAATGGTCAAAATTAGGGTTTTGACTGAGAATGACTAATCATTGACTTTTGACCTAGTACATGACCTAATGTCTTGAGGCATAATATCAAGGACTTAAACATAACATATTGACCTAATTTCATGGCTCAAATCATTTCTCAAGATCATTGGATTAATAGTTGAAATTTGATCAACTGATAAAAAGTCAATTGATACAAAAAAGTAAAACTTTGACTTTTTGGTCAACATTGAATTTTAAAGGTCAAGATTCATCAATTTACTCAAAAGTATCAAATTTGATCATCAAGAATCAAGAAATTCAAGAAATTCCACAAAAAAAAGTTAAAGTTTTCAATACTTATAAATTTTGTAAGTGTTTTTATACTTGATAAATTCATTACGTCATGACATTTTTTCACCAAGATGCAAGATGATTCAAGGGAAACTTTCAACATTAAATTTGTAGATCTTGATGAATTCTACAACTTTGTATTAGAAGGTTTATGTCCAAAAAATGCTTAGATTTGAAGATACAAGCCCGTGAAGTCATGACATTTTCCATAAAACACTTAGTGAAATTTTGGCAAGTTTAGGCAGATTTTTTACCTAACTTCTTGACCAATTTTCACCTAGTTCCAAGATGATTTAGCCAAAGTGGAAAACATGAAGGTTGTAGACAATGTTTCAAGCTTTCTAAAATCTCCAAGAACTTGAATAGATCATGTTTGAGCTAAGAGAATCGAAGACAAGAAGTTGCGCATCCATTCTTGAATTATAAGTCATTTTTGATGATGAACAATTGATCAAATCCAAAGCCATGTTGCATAAATCTTGCTTTGTAGGCTTCTAACTTTCAAATCACTCCATAATTAAATGTTTACACAACATGTTGATCCATTATCCAAGTGATTGAGCCATTGTCCAAACCAATTTTCCATTTATGGCACAAAGTTACCATTCCATTCTTGTAAAGTTGCTTTAATCAAAAAGTTAACTTGTATTGAGCCTCTAACTTGCTCCCTCTGCACACACTCAACATACAAAGTCAGATAAGCATGTTTAAAGCTTCTAACCACTCTAGATAGCCTTGTACCATGCCTTAGAACAATGTTTGTCAAAGCTTGCTTCAAAAACAAGTCATGAAGCCATAACCCTACAACTTGCAAACCTGATGTTATATTTCCCTCAAATCTTTTCCTATAAATAGAGGCATTATTTATAAATCAGGACACGAATTCATATGCCTTCTAACTCCCTCAAACTCTCTTCAATCAGAATTGGCATAAAAACTTCATTTTGTTGCAAGTTCTGACCATAAACCTCCAACTTCAAATTCCATCGTGCGTTTTCATTTCTAATCTATCACAAAGCTTCTATATCATGTATTTAAGCTATTCAAATGCTTGCAACACAACTGTAACATCATCTTCCTCATCTTCCATAACCAAAAATAGTAACTTGCACATTGACTTCTCCAAAACAACACAGCCACTCTCAATCCAAATTAAGCATTGCATTAGCTTCCTAGAGGTCTAGTGAAGCTATTTAGATCATCACAATACTTCCAGAAGTGCTCAAACTCAGAACACCATTTCCATTTTCAAGGTAAGTTTTCTGAACTTTCAAATCCTTATACAAGCATCACTTGCTTTGATTTTAAAAGATAAAATGTAGACATTATAGACCTGGAGCTAACCATGCCCTTAGATTTCATTTATATTGCCTAAGCATAGAGAATTTTGAAGTTGAACTTATAGAAAAAATTAGGTTTAATTTGGTACCAGATATAACTCATGCTCATCTTTGATTGTTAGCTTAAGTGATTTACATATTTGGAATCATGGTTAAATTTCAAGCAACTTTCATGTTTACATTTTTCAATTTGGTTGAGAAATGAGCAAGTTACAAAATTCAAAAATGTTGTTCATGGCTTCTGGCGCGAGGAAGAAGAAGATGACACATTCAAGACTTGGTTTATTTTAAATTTATTGCAACATGTTTCATACCGGATATACAAGCCACACCAGTGGCAGAGCGCGCGCGTATAAGACATTGGTATGGAGGGATATGGGTTTGATCCCCAGTGGAACCCTTTTGCTTTTCACTAATTTTCTCATTTCAGATTTTGTGCAATCCAAGCATTTGCGTGCATCATGCACCTCTCATCCACACCACTTGATCATAGGGCCATCAAATCTAGCGCTCCATAAAGCAAGACCATGATACACTTTCAAGAGCTGGTTATACTGAATTAGAAACAAGGCGTCTGGGCCTCCTGACTTGGGTCTTTTCCTTTTTATTTTTGCTTCATCTAATCCCCTTTTTACTTTATAACATGCAGGCCCATCTTTTATTTTTATTTTATTTTCTGAACTAAACAAAAACACACATTTGAGCCTAGCGCCTTTTTTGCTACTTTTAACTCCTATATTTCTTTTTAAACCCCCCTAGCCCAATATTTTCTCATATCCTTCATATTTTCTATACTTTATTTATTTATTTATTTTTATTTAAAATTAAAATACAAAAACATATTTCCTTAGTTAAATTAATTAAAAAAACATTATTTTATTTTTTTGTTGATATTTAGAATTAAAATTTATTATTTTTTCTACACTATAAAATACTTTTTTTGTCATTAATATTCAAATTATTTTACAAGAAAATCATTAAATTTGGATTTCATTTTCTCCTCGGTTAAATTAAGTTTAGGTTTTGTTATTTAATTTTTCTTTTAAAATTGATTAAGTTAATTAACATAGATTTTAGGTTTTTTTATCTTGTAATTAAAATTAATTAGTTCAATTAGGTTAATCTCTAAACCTTTTCATCAAAAACCCTAAAAAGATAATTTATGTCTTCCTCTTTAGATTTTGTGCATAATTATTGTTGTAATTCATATTCAATGGTTTATAATAGTAATTCGGGTTTTATTGCTTTCCTTCCCTCATTTGTAAATTGTACCCCCCATTCCTAAAGCATTGTAATAGCATAGGATATTTAAATTTCACAATTTATCGCTTTCCTTATTATTGCTAGTAATTAGGGTTTGCATGATAAGATTTGAAAATCAAACATTAGACAACCGTAATTCCAAGATAAAATAATTGAAAACAATACACTTTGCACACTTACACCTTTAGAGTAACCCACACTTGTTTCCTCGGATAAAAAATAGTCATGTCCCTCAAACGTGAGATGATTTTAGCAAATACCCTCGATTAAAATATCATAGTCCCTCGATGATCCTTCAATGTTGCCTTCGGTAAATGATCTTAGTCCCTTACGACAATTGCTAAAACATCTTACAAGTTGCCTTCTATGACTATACGACGACCCACGCCCGTCCCTCACATCCAATGATATGGCTTCTTACCAACCAATGGTAGACAAGCACTATCTAAAAGAGGAGGAAAAGAAAAAAAGACTTTTTGAGTAGGTAGATTGTTCATAATTTCTTGCTCACAAACAAAACCATTTGCACCTCACACTTTCAAAACATTTGTCAAAATAAACATTTTTGTATACATTCTTAACGATACGAGAATCATTATAAAATTGCCTTACATTGGCATTTCAAATATTTTTTCAAAACACTCATCCTTTTCAAACAAATATTTCCAAAACCAACACTTTGTATACATTCTCAACGACACGAGAATCATTGCAAAGTTTGCAAAACTTAGGTGTTTTCAAAATATTTTCAAACTTACACCAACACAAAGAATTTTAAAGTGATCAAGCAATTAAGAGCTTGGAGATAGTTACAGATTAAAAGGGTGCTAACACCTTCCCTTTTCATAACCTACCCTCCAAACTCAAGAAAATTCTCAAAATGTCTTTCATGTTCTTTTCACCCTTTCCTTTATTGGATAAAAGAAAAGTCGGTGGCGACTCTTGCTATCTGCAACATTCGCGGTAAAACGCAAAACACCCAAGTCGATTCTCCCACCATATTACACAGTGGTAACTATGTAACACCATTTTCTCAAACTAACACTAAATAAAGTGAGTTATGTACCGAAAATTTCACGATAAAGCTTAGTTTGAGTTAGGTTAGACAATTTGATGCTCGTTGATGTTGGAAGAGTCGTGTTGGAAAAGATGATGAAATCTGAGTTTTGATGAATACGAAAATTTCCTAAGGTTATTTTAAGAGAATGACGATGAAACAATGAATGTTGATAGGTAAATGAAAAATTAGAGTCTAGTCTGTGAAGTATTCATACAAAAGAACTATCATGTCGGGTATAGGGGGTGATCGAGGTAATAGATTAATTTAAAATTTAAAAATAGAAAAGTGTCTTATTATGAGAAATTCTTGCAAATGATATTATCCCTCAGTTGGGCAAAGTAACCTAGGGATAATAGAAATTTAAAATTAAAAAAAATTAATAGAAATATAAGGGCATTTAAAAATATTAATTTTATAATTCAAAATTAAAAAAAAAAAAAGGAAAATAGAAAGGCGTCAACTGAGAAAATGTAACGCTTGTTCCCTAAGTCAATTGAAAAATAAATAAAAATGAAAAAATGCAGTAACTATAGGATTCGAAGAGTTCCTTGGAAAACCTATTCCCTAAGGTTTGGAAAAAATCGAGGGAATAGGTTGCATATATTTTTTTAAATTAATCATGGCGCTCCTAAAACATATACCTTGGTCATGCTGGAAGCATAGTCATAGTAATGTATTGTTTGTAATAGCGATAGTTCTATCGCATTGTCAAAGCAAATTGTGCTTTAAGTAATTCGTGAATTTAAGGATTGAGTAATCCATGATAAGATCATATTGTTGCATCGATCCCATAATTTGACAGTTTTTTAGTAACACTAATATATCTTTGGTGACACCATAAATCATTATGAATATTACTTACATTTAGTCATGGTTTTGGTTACCAACCATGGTGATAAGTATTAAATATATATAAGTGAAGTTGTCAAGCTTCAACAATGAATATTACTCTCTCACAAAACACAAAATCCTAACATCTCTCTCTCTCTCTCTCTCTCTCTCTCTCTCTCTCTCTCTCTCTCTCTCTCTCTCTCTCTCTCTCTCTCTCTCTCTCTCTCTCTCTCTCTCTCTCTCTCTTCCAAATGAATCGAACTTGTCTCCCTCTTCTTTCTTCTTCTTCATACTAAAAGGTAATCAAGTTCAACATTGTTTCTTCTTTATCATTCTTCTTCTTCTTTTTCTTCTAAAAGGTAATCATGTTATTCATACATTTTCTTCCATTTTTCTTTGTATAGCTTTTAATATTCATCATTTTTAATAACTTTCAAGGCACATCATTCCTCGACCTACTTATTCCATTTAGTATTACAAAGGATTGTCATTTGGCATGGTGTTTTTTATTTCGCTTTCATAAGACTTTCGTGATTTTTGGGTTGCCTCTACTGGATCTCTATTTTTAAAATGGTTAATTCGTGTTTAACTGGGAAATTAGTTACCATATATATTCCAAGTATGATTGTGTTCTTCTAAAACTTTCTAAATCTGGTTAACATGTTGTTTGTATGATTATGATGTCATGCTAGTTTATGTTACCAAATATGGTTAACATGTTGTTTGTAGGATTACAATGTCATGTTAGTTTATGTTACCAAATTTGGTTAACATGTTTTTTGTAGGATTAAAATGTCATGCTAATACATTTTGACTTGTAGATAAGGTGAATGAAAATAATTAACTCAAGAAAGTGCATAATATGAGTGTGACTCACAATCTGTTTGTGTTTTATAAAGAAAAAATACAAGGAGGATGAAGCAGAAGTGAAAGATGCAAAATTTTGCGAAAGACCCAAAATGATATACATTCAAATTTAACGCAAGTTTGCAACTCTCAGTTCAGCTCATCCTCCTTTCATTATGGATGTCATTCTAAGACAAGTAGATCATTTCTTCGTTTTCATTCTCCATGAATCTTTTTAATAAAAGGTATGTTTGTGGAATATATTATGAGTTGATATGTGGTTATTGTTCAAAATGTTTGCTTTGTCGAGGTTTGTTGATGTTTTGTATGTCCTATAACATATATACTAGTTTTGTGCACACTACGCCAAAACTGCTTTTATGAAGCACACCATAGACATCTCTTTTTAACAAAGAACTGCTATATGTCCCGATAAAAAATGAAAATTTAAAACTATATACATTAAACAACGCTTTATAAAAAATCACTGCCTAAAGTTGAGAAAAAACTCTGCCTTAGATTCACAAAAGTAGGCACTTCCATATGCTTATATTTTAAAAATAAAGTGTTCCCTTAGGTTCACAAAAGGAAGGGCCTTAAGAAAGTTCTGCCATATGCTTATATTTTAAAAAAGTGCTGCCATAGGCCCAATATTAGAAGCACTCTTACTAAGTGTTGCCATAGGCCCAACAATAGAAAGTATTGCCATAGACAGAAAGCGATGCTAAAGCCACACTTTAGAAAGCGCTGCTTAAGGTTAATTAAAATTGAAATAAAAACATTCTAGGTTATTTCCTCTTTTTGTTTCTTCTTCTCACTTACTTGTTATTTATACGAACTTCCATCGTTCTTCCTCTGTCTCCGCCTCTATTCTTCCTCTATCCGAAGCAGCTCTAGAGCCTCCGTCTCGGTAGATCTACATGCGCCTCTGTCTCTGTATCTGGAGAAACCCTACTATGCCCAACCAACAGTTTGTTTTCGGTGAAACCCTACTCCATCCAGCCAGCAGTCTTGGTTTTCTCTTCCTCTATTGTCGAACTTCTGCAAACTCAGATAGTTTCAATCCCCCAATCGAGCTCCAATTCCTCAATTTCTCTACCCTCTTGCTGAACCTATTTTTGTAGCAGTTTGAGGTAGGGTTCTTCTGTCTTTTTTTCAATACCTTTTCAATTTTCGATTGATTATTGTTGTAATGCCCGTTGTTTTTTGTGCTCGTGCTCCCCTTTTCATTTGTCGCATTACCCTAAATTTTTATCTGTTGCATCCATTTTTCACATGTTTAGTTCATCGCTAGTTCTAATAATGTACTTGTTACCAATTTCACTTTGAAACACCAACCAATAGTATTTTATATTTAATATTATTATTATTATTATTATTATGGTTTTTATAAGAATGAAATGTGATGACATTATTGTGATATTTCTTGTAAATTTGTGATAAAACTCTAATGGGAGCATCATTTTCATTTGTGTTAGTTTAAGTGATGAAGTTATGTGACAAATTTTGATGTCAATAAGAGTTTGTTTATGTTAATTTGAATATTTTTTTGGAAAATTTTGGTTTTGTATTGTTTGTGTCGGATTTAAATGAGATTTAGGTGTCGACGTCACCTTAACCATGTTAATTCTGAATGATATAGTTTTGTTAATATCATGGTGTTTGTTTGTGTTTAAATTATGAAGGAGTTGTAGTCACATTTATCGGAGACATCTAGTTATCTAGTTATCTATCATAGAAATTATTGTTTGATTTGATGAATCATGTCGAAGGAGGCGAGCTATTCCAAAATCAGAAACATTAGGTTATCACTCAAAAAGAGATGTCTAAGAACTACTTTTTATTATGTTTAAAATAGAAACTATGTTTATGTTTATATATTGATAAGTTTTATTATGGCCATTATTTTGGTTTTATAGAAATTGATTATAAATTTATATAGTTTTGTAATTATTTTTTCCCTCGGAGATTAAAAGTATATGCAAAATTCTATTTTGTTGGAATAGGGTGGAATCACCCTTGTCAATCTTCAAATCGTGTAATCTACAATTTTTTAAACATTTATGCGAATATGCTTATGAATAAATTTAAATGTATATAAGTATTTGAAGTTTGATTTAAGAATTATAACTAATTATCTTACTTGTGAGCTATGATTATGAATTAAAATCTTCTGATCATTCATTTATATAGCTTCTCATTCCTTTTGTTTTCAGCGTGATAAACGTTGCTCAGAAATATGTTTGCTAGGGGTTAATTATGAAGAGTAAAATTCTGATCGTTTCCAAGAATCTTACATTGTGTGGTTTGAGAAGTTGATGGCTTTTCTACATGTAATTAGTTGTTCTTTTGCTATAGTTGCATGAATAATTATAGTGTTTTGTTTACCTCAATTAGTAGTAAAATCGTGGATAAAAATTGGATGTCTTTCAATTCATTGTCAAAAGAGTACGAGAATAGTGTATCAGAATTCGTTAAGTTTGTTATTGAACATGTCGAAGACCCCAGTCGAATGAAATGTCCTTGCTTAGGTTGTTGTTATGGGAGTCGGGTTGACGCAGTTGGATTGAAATCGCATTTACTGAGGCATGGAATTTATCGAAGTTATACATGTTTGATATTACATGGTGAGATAAGTAATCGGACTGTTGAACCGGGGGATAGTACGACCTATGCTTCAGACGATAATGACACAGATACATATGATTGTGATTGAGTCAAAGAGATTACAGAAGCACTTGAAGAAGATCTTCAGGATTGTCCCAAAATGTTTGAGAGTTTGGTAAGCAACACAGAGAAACCGTTGTATAAAGGTTGCACTAAATTCATAAGATTTTATGTGGTATTAAAGTTGTACAACTTAAAGGCAGGCAATGGATGGTCGGATAAAAGTTTCACAAAGTTATTAGCCCTTATGAAAGATATGCTTCCGGAGGATAATGTTCTTCCTAATCGAACCTATGAGGTTAAAAAATGTTGTGCTCTATTAGCATGAGCTATGATAAGATACGTGCTTATCCAAACGATTGCATTTTGTTTCGAAATGAATATGCATCATTAAATGAGTTCCCTAAATGTGGTGTCTCTAGATATAAGAAAACATTGTCTCCAACAAAAGTCTTATGGTATTTTCCTATAATTCTGAGATTTAGACGCATGTTTTGTAGTGAAACCGATGCAAAACACTTGACTTGGCATGCAGATGAAAGAATTATTGATGGAAAGTTTCAACATCCGTAAGATTCACCATAGTGGATGAAAATTGATAATGATTATCCTGATTTTGGAGAAGAAGCAAGAAACCTTCGCTTGGCATTATCTACTGATGGAATGAACCCATATGGTATTCAAATTATCTCACATACCATATGGCTATGATTATTATGATTTATAACCTACCTCCATGGCTATGTATGAAGCGTAAGTACATGATGTTATCTATGTTAATTTCTGGGCCTAAACAACTAGGGAATGACATAGACGTATACTTGGAACCTTTGATCAAAGATTTAAAGTTTTTGTGGGAGAACGGTGTCCAGGTTTATGATGGATATATGAAAGAAAGATTCAATTTGAGGGCGATGTTGTTTGGCACAATTAATTATTTTCCAACATACGAAAATCTATCAGGGTATAGCATTAAAGGTCAACATGTGTGTCCTATTTGTGAAGATAAAACAGATACGACATGATTGGAAAATTGTCAAAAAAATGTCTTTCTCGATCATCATAGATTCTTAAATTCTAATCATCAATATTGTGGTTGGAGAAAAGAATTAAATGATAATCCAGAAAACCGTAAAGCTCTACCTACATTGACAGGTGAACAAATTTTTGAAAAGGTGAAAGATGTGAGTACTCAGTTTGGCAAGCCTTTTGCATATGCGATTGTCAAAGGTGGGTGGAAGAAGAGGTCTTTTTTTTTAATTGTCATATTGGAAGTCTTTGTATGTAAGATATTTTCTTGATGTTATGCATATTGAAAAAAATGTATTTGAAAGTGTTATTGGTATGTTAGTCAATATAAAAGGGAAGTCTGACGATGGCCGTAAAGCAAGATAGGACTTGATAGAGATGGGAATAAGAAATGAATTAGGACCCTTGAAGAAAGGAAGACGAACATATCTACCACCTGCTGCTTATACTATATCTAGAAAGGAGAAAAAAATATTGTGTAAGTTTCTAAGTGAAGTTAAAGTTCCAGAAGGATACTCTTCAAATATTAGAAGACTTGTGCTTATGAAATACCTCAAGTTAAAGAGTTTAAAGAAACATGATTGTAATGTTATAATGGAACATTTTCTACCAATAGGTATACGTTCTATTTTGCCATAAAAAGTGATAAGCGCCATAACTAAATTGTGTTTTTTCTTCAGATCAATTTGTAGTAAGGTGATCGATCCTGAGATCTTACCAACATTGGAAAAAGAAATAGTTATTACTTTGTATGAGCTTAAAATGTATTTTCCTCCCTCATTTTTTGACATAATGGTACATCTAGTTGTTCATCTTGTGAAAGAGACACAAATGTGTGGGCCAACTTATATGAGATGGATGTACCCTGTTGAACGTTATATGAAAATATTAAAAGGGTATGTGAAAAACCGAAGTCGTCTAGAGGGTTGTATTGTTGAATGATACATTGTTGAAGAAGCGATTGAGTTTTATACTAAATATTTGTCCAATGTTTAATCTATTGGACTCTCCAAATCTCATATTTTCGAAGAAAAAAAAGAAGGAAAAAATTTAATTGGAAATAAAATTGTGACAGTATTAAGGGTTTAACGGGATCAAGTGCATTTGTATGTCCTGCACAATGACAACGAAGTTGCGTCGTATGTTGAAATGCACAAGGATGTACTCTGCATTTTAAATCCAAATAGAAATGAAAATTGGATAGTACAAGAGAATAACCAAAGTTTTATACCATGGTTTAAGGATCATATTCATTCGAAGTTTTATTTAGATCCTGCTTCAATAACAGAAAGGTTGAGATGTTTAACATATGGTCCATGTTTAAATCTGTTTTCTTATAGTTGAACGGGATCAAGTGCATTTGTAAGTTTTACACAATGACACCGAGGTTGCATCGTATGTTGAAATGCACAAGGATGTACTCTGAAGTTTAAATTCGAATAGAAATGAAAATTGGATAGTACGAGAGCATAATCAAAGTTTTATACCATGGTTTAAGGATCATATTCATTCGAAGTTTTATTTAGATCTCGCTTCAATAACAGAAAGGTTGAGATGTTTAGCATATGGTCCAAGTTTAAATCTGTTTTCTTATAGTGGATACGCAATTAGTGGATACACATTTTATACCAAAGAACAAGATGATAAAAGTAATATGCAAAATGTTGGTGTTACCGTGGTAGCTGAAGCAATGCATATTTCAAGTATGAAGGATTTAAACCCCACATATGCAAATTTGTCATATTTTGGGGTTATCGAGCATATTTGGATGTTTGATTATGATAAGTTTCATATTCCTATCTTTGGTTGGAAGTGGGTACACAATAGTGGCATACAAATGGATAAGTCTGAATTTTTTGAAGTGGATCTTAATAGGGTGCAATACAAAGATGAGTCTTTTATTCTAGTCTCTCAAGCTAAACAAGTGTTCAATGTCACTGATCCGACAAGTATGAAATGGTTTATAGTGCTTTTACCTAAAAAAGTGATTGATGATAACAATGTAGATTAAGGTGATATTGATGTTGAGAATGAGTCATATATTCGGGGGAAAGAATTGTATATTAGAAATGATCAAGATGAGAATAGTATAGCAAATGAATCATATACTATAAATGATCATAATGAGGGAATTTGGATCAATCCATCCGTCCGTGTTGTTAAGAGACAAGTAATTCATGTTCCAACCAAGAAAAAAAAAGAAATGTTAGTGAAAATGATACTAGTAAAATGTTATATATTATGTCATTCAATTAAATTATATATTTTGTCATTCAATAAAATTATATATTGTCATTCAATAAAAGTATATACTATTGAATTTTATGTATTCAATGGATTATGGAATTTTATGTTGTGTTTATGTTTTTCTTTATTACAGGTCAAATGGCTAGTGACGAGGAAAAATCACATGATGCTTCTAATAATGTTAGAGATGAAACAGTTCATGATGTACAAAATTAAATTACACGAGGAATAACTATTACGAAGAATATCATTCGTGCAAGAGATAAAGGAATAAAATATTATATACATTGGAATCCATAAAACCAACTAATTGAGCCTAACGGTCCAATGTTGGTAAGTTACATTGGTTCTCTTGTAAGGAGGGAAATTCCAATCACTTGTGATAATTGGAGAAATAGAGAGTTGAAACCCGTTATAGACAAAATATGGAGTGAGATACAGGTACAATATGGGATGTTATTTGTTTTTGTTGACGATTATGTATTTAAATTTCTTATACTAAGACATTATATATATGTTTTTTCGTAGAGGTCTTTTAATATTGATGATGACCGAAAAATATATTGTCTTCGATTGGCCGGAAAAAGACACAAAGGGTTTTGAGCTTTTTTAACAAACAAGTATCTTAAGGATGCCGAAGGAAATTTTATTGAAGCATAACTTCCAAATATGTATGCAAACTTGATTTCACCTGAAGAATGGGAAACATTTAAAGCCAAACGAAGAACCCAAAAATTCCAGGAAGTGACTGATGTAAATCGCCAACGAGCATCAAGTCTCGCGTATCTATACAAAAAAGGGCGTACAAGATATGCATTCTTACAACAAAGAATAATAAGTATATATAAATGTTATGATATAATTGTTCATTATGTGTTATAAATTATCTTATTATTTGTCTTAATGTATAGTTAGAAGAGGAGAAAAGTGAAGAAACATCTCTTCTAGAACATGTTTTGTGGAAGGTTGCTCGTGTGGGTAAGGATAGAGTTGTTAAGGAAGATGTTCAACAAGTTTTTGATCAATGTGTAAGTATAACATTATTTCTTTAATTAAATCAAAAGTTTATTAACATATAATATTTATTCTTTTTAATCACCTCTAATATATTTCGATATGCATATGAATTTCAAGAGAATCTATCACAGTCTTTATCTCTAGCTGAAGACCATGATTGCAGGAGTTTACTAAGTCGAGTATTAAACGTTCGTGAGTATTCCAGTCGTGTGAGGGGTAAGGCATTTGGGATCACTCCAACATCCTTGGGTAAGCAACCAAATAGTAAAAGTTTAGCAATAAACAAGTGATGGAAGAGTTGTAAAAATTAAAAGCTCAAGTTCGTGACTTGGAAAAGGATAAAGAAAGATACATGTTAAAAGGGCGAGGTTTAGAGTTTAAAGATACTAGCGTCAAAGATAGTATCAATTGTAATTTTCAACAGAAAATTCCCGAGGTAATTATATATATTATTATGAAATTAAATTAGCACAATTTTTTTAATTGACATATATACACATTAACAATTACATATTTATTATTTGTTTAGGGAATTTTACCTTGTCATTTTATCGTCACCGACTTATCGCATGGTTGGTAAGGGAAAAGTGCATAAAACTTTGGGAGATGTACTTCACCATAAACCGCTCCCTGCTGGATTTTTTAAAGTATCGATTGACATTGCTTTAGAGGGGGATGCATTATTACCTATACCAGACGATATTTCAAATGCAACATTGGTCAGAGAGGCAATAAGATCGTATGTTGCATGGCCGTCAAACCTCATTTGCATACATGATGAGGTATGTTGAAAACTATTATGAGTCATGTTAATTATTCTTACATTTATGTACATTTTATTTATATGGTAATGTTAGACTCCTACAAAACCCAAACCAATAGATAAGGGGATTACAAGGCACAACGAGGCAGTTGCATTAAAAAAAGAGGTAAATTGATATATATATATATATATATATATATATATATATATATATATATATATATATATATATATATATATATATATATATATATATATGCATAGAAAATGTTAATTCTATCCTCCAAAATCAAAAGCTTTGTGATATTATACATTTCCTAACTAATTACATGATATTTAGATTCATGCTCAAGAGTTGCAACAAGTCAGCAAGAATAAGAAACCTGTTGTTAGCAACATGACCAAGAGAAAAAAGGATCTTGCAAAGACCGAGCCTAAAAAAACATTTATGTATGGATTTAGGTCATGCCTTCAAAAATTTATAAGAACAACAAATTTGATGGATGGTGCTGCTCGTGATATACTTATGGATGAAGGTATTTTTGGTTTTGATTATTCTGAAACAATTGCTACAGAGGAGATGGATCAGATTTTTTATCATGATCAATTAGGCATGGGTGTTATCAATACATATATCAGGTACTTCGATCAAGTTTATTTAATTAATTGAATAATTTATTTACTCATTTCAGTGAATAGTCTAATGTTAATTATGTTTTTATTTAAGGTTCTTGTATGACAAATTGATGTGCCCGCGTAAATTGGCAGAAAGATTCTCTTTCTAATCTCCCTATTGTATCGGCGCACGGGAAATCAAACATAATTCAAATACAGTAAAAGAGTACTTAGTCAGTGCATTTATGACCAACAAAGATACAGAAAATTTGTTTCTTTTACCGTATAATACCAGCGATTTGTTAGATTTTCATTCTAACTTCATTTATTATAATTTTTTCGTTTTTTAACGGTGTGTAGAAAATTTTCATCTGACTTTTGTTTAATTTTACAGTGGACACTGGTTGTTGGTTACGATTAATCATATAAGAGAAATAGTATATTATCTGGATTTGTTAGATGGTGATCAAACAAAATACCAAATATGAAGATAATGGTTGATACGTATGTGAGATTATTCTAAATATATGTGTGTAAATTTATTTATTTATGTGAGATTGTTCTAAATATTCATTTATATTTTTTTAGAGCTATACAAATATTCTGATCACAAAGACAAGCTCAAGTACCAAAGAGTAAAGCAAACAACATTACATAGAACAAAGTGCATGTACATTTTCATAATTTTGATTATAATAGTGATGCTACTTGATAAAACTAGTTAAACTATATATCCTGATATATATTCGTATTTTTTTCTATGTGTAGTATCCTTGTTAGCGTAATGGTATTGATTGCGATTATTTCGTATTGAAGTTTATGAAAAAAATTATTCTTTTGAATCAAATAGAGATTCCAAACGTGGTATGGATTTATAAGTTAGAATTTATTTTAATATTTAACAAATATTTCATCTAATTAATTAGTGGTAACTAAATCATATTATGTTATATTATGTAGTATTTTGATGAATTCAAGTGTGTGATAATTACTCGAAAGGTCAACTGAAAGAAATAAAGGAGGATTGATGTCAACACATTCTTGAGTTGAGAATTTTATAAGGTATTGTTTTTCTTTCATTTGTGTGAAGTTTATGGTCCTTAGAGATTTATGTTATTGTGGTGTTCTATATTGGATTGGAATAGTTCTGTAAGTTGTTGTGAATTAAGGGTTGATGGAGTTTGTAATGGTATATAGCATTTATAAATTTTGATACTAATATGATTTTCTTGGTGTATGATATTGTGTTGAATTATAATAGTTATAAGGTTTATGTGTTGAATTATAATTGTTATAATAACTATGTGTTGAATTATAATGGTTATAAGGTTATATTTTTATTTTTCTAATTATTTATGTTTATGGTTATAATTGTTATGTTTATGTTTATGTTTATGTGTTGAATTATAAGGTTATAACATTTGTGCTTATGGTTATAATTGTTATAATGTTTATGTTTATGATTCCTTTTAATTTGTTGGTTTTGTTTCAGATAGGTGCAGAAGATAGAGATAACAAGTTACTAAAAGTTGTAGACATATTTGTATTCGTATATGTATTAGTAATATATATGTATATCAAATACTATTTGTTGTATGTATATTAGTAATATGTTGTGTAGTTTGTTCTAAAAAATAAGCTATTTATATATATTGTCATTTTATTAAAAAAAATCTGTCATTTTATTAAAAAATATGCTGCCAATTTATTAAAAAATTTGTGCACAAGACAACGCTTTTAACAAAAAAGCGATGTCAAATGGAGAATAGACAGCTCTTTTATTAAAAAAATTATGCACAAGAAGCAATGCCTAAAGGGGGACATTAGAAAGCGCTGCCTAAAGGGGGATTATAGAAAGTGCTTTTCAAGCCAAAAGCGCTGCCTAAAGGGATCAATAGAGATGTTTTTGGAATGAAGCGCTGCCTAAAGGGGATCCAAAATAGAACTAAAAGGCACTGCCTAAAGGGGGATAATAGAAAGCGTTTTTCAAGAAAAAAGTGTTGCCTAAAGGAAAAATTGAGAGCACTTTTGAAATGAAGCACTGCCTAAAGAGACCTAAAATAGAACTAAAAAAGTGTTGCCTAAAGGGGACAATAGAAAGCGCTTTTCAAGTAAAAAGTGCTGCCTAAAGAAGCCAATAGAGAGCACTTTTGGAATGAAGTGTTGTCTAAAGAGGACATATAGCAGCACTTTCACATTACAAGAAAGCGTTGGATTTACCTTAGGCAGCAGTAGTATAGGCAGCGCTTTAAAATGCTTTCTAATCCAAAAAAAAAAGTGTTGCCTAAGGTCTTCTTTGGTGAAGTGGTAGCTAGATGTGATTTAGTTCAAATCTAATTCCAGTTGAGCTTATTATATCGTGTGTAAATTTCTTGTTTCTCTAACCCCTCACTAGACATGCATTCATTTATAGCATGTTTGATTATGTGTTTGATTATCTAAAAGCACGACCAGTTTCCATGTTTTGGTATAAGCTACTATTTGTTGCTTCTGGATTTTCACGATGAGAGTGCTTTGGGACGTGGAAAAATGAAACAGGGCGTGGATCCAAACATGCTATTAAATTAATTTAGAAAATGATAATCTAAAAATTAAGTTATATTTGAAAACCAACTTAGATCAATCAATGTTTTTTGAATTACATGCATCTTGTAATTCATATCTCACTCTTTAACATATAGAATTTGGTTCAATGGCCCAAGTTCTTCAAAGTAATGTGTAATACGGTGGGAGAATTGACTTGTTTTACATTTTATCGCAAATGTTGCGGATTGCAAGAGTCTCCACCGACTTTTCTTTTATCCAATAAGGAAAAGGTGAAAAGAACAGGAAAAATCTTGAAGATTTTGAGTTCGGGGGGTAGGTTATGAAAATGGAAGGTGTTAGCACCCTTTTAATCCATAGTTATCTACGGGCTCTTAATCGCTAGCTCACTTTTGAAATTTTCTTTTTGTGTGTATTTTAAAATATTTTGAAAAAAATGCCATAGTGAGGCAGACTTTGCAATGATTCTTGTATCAGTCCTCAAGAATGCGTACAAAGTGTTTTTGAAAATATTTTGAAAGTGTTTGTGAAATGTTTTATTTTTGAGAGCAAGCGATTAAAAGTATCTACTCACTCAAGGTCATTCTTATACTTTTCCTTCTCCTTTAGATAGTGTTATTCGTACCATTAGTTAGTAGGAAGCCCTATCGTTGGATGTGAAGGGACATGCGTAGGGTCGTCATACAATCATTGAAGGCAACTGGTAAGGACGCTTTAGCAATTTTCGTAAGGGACTAGATCATTTATTGAAAGGCAACATCGAAGAGTCATCTAGGGACTATGATCTTTGATTCGAGGGACTTTGCCAAAGTGTCCCCACTTTCGAGGGACATGATTGTTTTTATTTCGAAGGCAACAAAGGAGGTTACCCTAGAGGTGCAAGCGTGCAAATGTATTCAATTCAGTTATTTTATCTTTACAGTTAGGGTTTTCTATCGTTTGTTTTAAGTCTTGCCATATAAACCCTAGTTAGTAGTAACAAATATAAAAAACCGTAAAGGTGCGGAAAGTAAAGACAGAAAATATAAACCTAAACTATTACATCGCTTTGGGGCAGATACATAATAAACAGTGTGGAAAAGAAATCCTAAGCTATTACATCCAGGAGCAGTTACATAATAATGAAACAAAATAAATCGACAAATAAAGATTACATTTGCGAGACCTATACAGTCGATCTAAAAATGCAAAATTAAGATTGAAGGAAAAAGAAATATGTTTTGATGTTTTTTTATGAAAAGAAATTTGGACGATAATTAACTAATTAAACCTAAAAGCCTAGTTAATTTTAATTAAAAAAGGGTTAATTGATGAAATTAAAAATATTAATAAAACCTAAAACCTAATTATTTTTTAGGGTTTGTGAAAAAGGTTTTATTGTTGTATGGTTAAGTGAAATTAGGATTAAGTTTGCCAAAAGAAATTAGGGTTGGAAAGAAATTAAGGAAGGAGAAAACAAGTTGGAAGCAAAATTAAACAAAATGTCAGGGGTGAGTGTTGAACCCACGCCCTTAGCCTTCCCACCAACATGGTTCACCACTGTGCCAAGCGTGCACTGGTGTTAGAAAAACGCACATCATTTAATATGTAATCAACCTGCAAGGATTAGGAAAATATGAAAAAATAACTGTCAAAAGCAGGGATCGAACCCACGCCTTATTGTACAAATGTCTTAACGCGCACGATTCTACAACTGGGGTGGCTACACATCTGGTAACTTAATCAAATTAACGCATATATATATTATAAATCAGATCAGGATGGCCGGAGAAGCGCCGGAGCCCTAGCTTCGGTCGTCTTCTCTGGTAAGTATATTTTCCAAACCTGCAAAATGAAGCACATTAGAAAGAAAGAAAGAAATGCCATGTCCCTCTAAACCGACCCCCCTGAATCCATTGGTGGCCTTAGTTTGGGCTAAATCTAGCTTCATAGTGAGATACGAAGAAGATAACTCTGATCGGTATGAACATGGAAAACCCTTATCCGATCATTATGGGGGTCATGCTATAGTTCGATCCTGCATTGTCATACCTTAGAAGAACATTAGTATCATTAGTATGCATTAAAACAACATAAAAATAGAAATATGAATTTGCAATAAATCAAGAAAATCGGCGCGACATGTATGCTTGTTTCATGCTCTTTGGATCATCATAAATGATCCAACCTTACCCTATAGTACTTCTGGAAATGAATGGAAAATTTGGTTTGCTTTGAAAGCGGCTACAACTAGAGTTGGAAGTTTGTCCTTGTCATGAGCATTCTTGGACATTTGAGAAACCATGAAATTCACTTGAGGCATTAGAAGTCAAATTTCCTCTAAGAAAACCAAAACCCTAATTGTAGGCCACTGCTTAGGAGAAAAATTTGTCTGATCAAATCTTGAGTAGCCTTGAACAATTGAAAACCCTATTAGCATAAGGAGATACCTTGAAGAAAATGAGAGGGCAAATTTTGGGGTACAACACAATGGTTCCTCATCTTCTAGTTTATATTGTAAAACATCAAATTTATTAAGAAATTATGATTCATCGTTTGTTGTCATCATAATTATCATCATCATCAATTAGAATAATGATGATGATGGCTCTGAATTAGTCAACAAATTGATGCTTTTTAAAAGAAACTAGAAGAGAAAGAATCGTTTTCGTCAAGAACTTGGGGTATTAAACTAAGTTCTATATGTTAAAGAGCAATATATGAATTACAAGATACATGTAATTCTAAAAATAGTTGGCGTCTATGTTGTTTTTCAAGAATACTTTAATCTTTCATATTATTATCTTCTAAATCAATTTGAATGATTGTATATGTTTATTAAGGTGTAAGGAAAAACAAGAAATACACATATTTTATAATAAACTCATATATATATATATATATATATATATATATATATATATATATATATATATATATATATATATATATATATATATATATATATATATATATATATATATATATATATATATATATATATATATATATATATATATATATATATATATATATATATATATATATATATATATATATATATATATATATATATATATATATCACCATGATATATAATCCTGGTAAAATGTTAGCATTATTCACACTTTAATTAAATTGTTGCTTTGGGTTTTAAACCCTTGACACACGCACGCACGCACGAACGCACACCCCCCCCCCCCCCCACACACACACATGCTGTTTACCGTGGTTTTTGGTAAACAACCGCTGATCCTCCAAAAAGGAAAGTTCTTTTTGGTTTACTTACGGGATCGATCAGATTAATCCCAGAACATATGCTAATTTTTTATGTAAGACGAGCAATCAGGAAGAACGCACGTTCGACCATAGAAAAGATATTTGAGATTTTGGAAAAGTAGACAAAAATGTAGAAATGCAGGTAAAGATGCGAGAAAGATAACTTTGCAAGTTAAGATTAAAGCAATGTAAAAGACTTTCATTAATAAAAAGAGGTGTTTCCAACGTACATTTCTCAGTTTTATCCTTTCTCACACATCGGTTACTTGGACAATATTTGAGTGACTAGTACAATAGGTTGAACACACTTAAAAACTACACAGGTTTCCTAATTTATACTAAAAACTAAGTAACCGTCAAGAAACGACTCTGCACTAAGATGAAGACAAGTGTCTTCTGCATGTCCCTCGACCTATGGCTTTCAGCCACGTTGCTTCTTCTTAGCCGCTAGCGAAACTGTCTTTCCCTCCAATAATTCAAATTCAAATGTTCGTCGTATCATGTGTTAAAGCGAGGGTTATTTTCTCTCAGTCGAAGGACATAAGTCCTCTTCAGTCGAAAAGCCCTGAAAGTGAACCCTGGTCGAAGGCTCAAATATGACTTAGATCTTTTTCCTAAGTTATTTCATACGTCGAAACATTCTTCTTGGCTTGGTTTATTCCAGTTTTTTGGTCTAAAAGACCAAATATAGAAAGTGTCAAATTTGGGAGCCAACAAATTGCCCCCCAAGAATGTCTATTTCGACGCTCAAAGAAATAGCAATTCTTTGATCTTTCCATCGACACCTGTCTTTCTAGTTGTCCACAAGGTCTTGACATGCACTTTTCGTCTTCCAACAATTGCTGCTTTCAAAAAAACCATCATTACTCTTTCTCCAAGATGTCTTTTCTAACTGCCGTTACCACGCTGCCATGATGACCATATTCCTAGAACCTAGGCAAGCATGTCAAAACATTTCCCAACGTATGCACGGTAACCGCTTCATACCTCGCCACGTGCCCCACTATCTTCAAAGCATTAAATGGTCTTGACGAGACATATCCCTTTCTGAAGGCTATAAATACTTCCGAGCCTTTTCATTTGGAACTTTCACTACTCCAAGCATTTCCAAGTCTTCTTCTTTTAAACACCTTGTATTGTCAGCTTCGTTTTCTCCAAATCTGCAACAATGGCTTTCCTTTCCAATGCACCAAACAATCCCCAACCTAAAAATGCTGATGATATCCAAAACCCACCAGAGATCTTTACTACTAACCCTTCTCCTTTCTCGATTGATGGGCTTCGGTACGTTGCTGAACCCATGACGAGGGAGTGGCGAGAAGCATATGATTCCTAGCTCCTCATTCCCATTAGGTACTCTGGAGACATGTATGCTATATCTGGTCCTTTGTCTATGTGCGTCGAGAATCCCCTGAAGAATCGCGCCTTCTTCCCTACTCACCCAAGACTCGTACCTATAGGCCGCGCGAAGAAGCCTAGGGATGACCCTGAAGACGCTACTCTGGCCAATCAGCAGCATGCTCAGACTATGGAAGATATTAACCTTCAATTTATGAACAAAGGGAACAAAATCTTTCGATCATGCCCTAACCTCTCCTCAGAGTATTCAGATTGGTTGAATAAGATGGAGAAGGCGCAAACCTCCGTCTGGAAGGAAATGGGAATTTATGATTTGGTGATGTTGTCGAAGACAGGATTGTCTTATTGTCCCCTCATGTTGGTATCTTCGTTGTATTTCTAGGATAGCGCATATTTTACCTTTCATCTTCCCTGTGGGATGATGACCCCCACCCTATTCGACATAGCCGTAATTGCCGGTCTTCGACCGACTGGCGATTATTTCGATCCTGAGGATTTGTCTGAAGATGTTATTGGGTTTGCAGCTACAAAACCCACCTACACCACCTTTATAAACCACTTCCATGATAAAGCCTCCAGTACTGTGTCGGAGGTGGAGCATATAGCCTTTTTTGCTATGTGGTTATCCCGTTTCGTTTTTTGCACTAAGTCACTTCAGGTGACTAAGAAAATACTCACGCTTGCGACGCAGCTTCACCACGGTTATCCCCTTTGTCTGGCCGAATTGATTTTGGCCAATCTATATGAGTCCATCAGTAATGGTGTGACCCAACTCAAGGTTATAGGGGACAGGGGGAGCCTGCTGCTTTCTGGCCCTTTTTGGCTTCTTCAACTTTGGCTCAATGCCACCTTCGAATCTTTTCTCCCTCAGAAGAATAAGATTAATGAAGCGGCCCCAGAAATCCTGAACAGGAGGTTCGAAGGTACTAGGCTTGCACTGTTGACTCCTACTGATGAAGGCCAACAATTTTAGAAGGCTTTCACAAGCTTCGTGATGATTTTTGCGGAGCGCAAACGTTTTGTTTCGACCATGGCTCCTTTTTCCAGTCTAAAAGTTGGTCCAGAATGGTTCACCAGACCATTTCCTTCGAATGAGGAGGATGACTTGAATGATGAATATGTGGGCATGTGGGAATCGTTTCTTCTCCCTAGAATCATGCCATTGAGATTCAAGAGCTCCAAAAATCAATTAAGCTTGATCGCTTATCAACCAAACCTTGTCTCTCGACAATTTGGTATTGTTCAGTCACTTCCCTCACCCATTTATCCTCGAGAGAAGCTACTATTATTTTACAACGCAGACTACTCAGAAGATGCTGCTACCAAGCATATTGGTAAGTACACTGGTCGAACTGTACTAACCATGTTCGACTTTAACCTCAATTTTTTGAGTTCTGGTAATTTTGAGGGGTGGTGGAAACAGTATTATGATGAAGAGTTCTTCGATGAGAAGGACTTCGCCCACCACCTTCGTGAGGCGTTTAAGCTAGTTCTCGACAAGATCAAGAAAGGTATTACTTCTTTTCTTTCTATTCGCCTCAGATTTATCATTCGACGCTCGATTAACTTTAGTTTTCTTGTTTTTTGTGTAGCTGTCAAGAGAACCACTTCGAAGAAGGCTGGTGAGAGCACAAAAGGGGGAGATTCTACTGTCAACCCCTCTCCCAAGGTATTCACTTTCTTCCATACCCTTATTTTCTATGGTTGTCTGACATGGGTACTGATTCCTTTGGCTTGTCTTTCTGGGTATTCAGAAAACTACCCCCAAAAAACGGAAGGTCTAGGAGATCGAAATCTCTAGTGACGAAGAAGAGGAGTCTCCTCCTGTTCCTCTGAAGAGACGAAGGTTAAAGAAACCAGTTCCTGCCGTTGAGTCTCGTCCCAAAATTAGGATTAAGACTACAGCTGCGAGGCCTCCTCCTGTAGTTATCAAAGAGCCTACTGAACAGGAAGTAATTTCCAGGCTAAACAACCCTAGTGAGAGTGATAACTCCAGTCCCGATGCTGAAATCCCAGTCCAGGTATTTGCTTCGACAGACCATCATTTACTTCTCGACTCCCCTTTATGAGAATTCTAAAAGAAACGAACTTCCTTTATTTTCCAGGACACTGCTGGCACTTCCAATCAAGTCCATACTCTTGTCGAAGGCTCTGTTACCCTATTGAATAGTGAAGGAGAGCCTACTTATAGGCCTTCTTCAGCGAAAGGCTCTTTCATGAGTTCAACTGATGAAGTGAATCAAACTTCTGAACCTCAGCATGAAACTATAGAGGAAGTCAATGAAGAAGGCCCTGTAGGAAATCATGAAGAGATTAGGGCTCTGTTGGTTGACGTGCAAGAAACTGAAGAGGAAAGGATCCCTGATGTTGAGACTGTGATAGTGAGGGAGAATGAAGGGATCCCGGAAGCTGATGGCGAAGAAGGTTCTGCTGAAGGAAACCAGAATCCTACAGGCACTGAGGCAATTCCAAAGCAGGTGGCTAACGTGGTTGTTGCTGTCAACGAAAGTGTCCCTTCGACAGGATTTAGAACTAAGGAGGATTTGGCCTTGATAAAACAGCAAAATCCTTTAGGCTATTTGACTACAATTCTAGAAGGTCGAGAAAGTTCCTCTGATCATAGTGCCTCAACTGCGTCTGGAAGATCTACTTCGACTTCTCCTCTCGATGAGGCCCTTCAGAAAGTTAAGGCACAAATCTTCAAAAGAGATTTAATGTTGACCTTAGAGGGGGAACCCGCGGCTCCCTCTTTTCTGAAGACTACTCTGAGGGCTGTCGATCTCCTCATTGCTTCTCCGGACGTGGCCATCGTTATCTTGGATTTAATCTCCATTATTGACCAAGTATCTGCGGATTATAACCATCAAAGGACTCTTAATCGTGAGATTGAAGAAGCCAATGGTCAAGTGGTTGCTTCCTGGCATGCTGCTACCGAATCAGCTTCTAAGGTAAAGGATTTGTCGAAGGCCCAGGAGGCTAGACAAAAAGAGGTCGAAGAGATAGATCGAGACACTGCTCAATTGAGGGTACAGATTGCAGAGTTGGAAGCTAAAATTGCTGCCAACGATAAAAAGAATGAGGAACTCCTCGCTGTTAAAATTGAATCAGAGAGCCAAGAAGAACTAGCTGAAGGGTTAAGACATGCTGATCGAGCCCAATCTCTTGATTCTAAGCTCAAGACCCTTCATCAATCGAATGCTTTATGCGATCGACGCCTAGAATTACAAAGAATTAAGTATCTTCAGATTAAGGCTAATCTCCCTTTTTGAATCCTGTTTCTTTCATTTATGTAATCACTTGTTGTAATGATTTCAAAGCCATTTTGGCTATTTTAATGAAAATTTAAGTTTCCATTTTGGCATTCTCTATTCAACATTGACTATATATTACTTATTTTTACCTCTTGAAGCATAGGTCTATACGCTTTCAGGTATTTACCATTCACCTTAAAAAGTCTTTGATCTTCGCTTAACTCTTAAATCTCATAGGCTCCACCAGAGAAGGCCTGGATAATCCTGAAAGGTCCCTCCCACTTAGGAGACCATTTTCCCAAATTTTTATCCTTTCGATCCATCGGAAGAATTACTTTCCAAACTAGATCCTCGGGCTGAAATGTCTTAGATTTCACTCTGCGATTATATGATTTCTCAACTTGCTTCTTCTGCAGTCTCAAAAGATCCAGAGCTTTCAACCTTTCTTCGTCTAAGTTAACTAGTTCGTCTAACATCATATTCCAATAGACCTCAGAAGGGATATCATGATGTATCTGAATCCTTGTCGCCTGCAGGTGGATTTCCACTGGCAACACTGCATCATGGCCATAGGTTAGGCGAAATGGTGTTGTTCCCGTGGCTTCTTTCGTACAAGTTCGACATGCCCATAGAACTTGATCTAGCGTCTTGTCCCAGTTTCTGGGTTTCTTTCCCACGTGTTTCTTTATTAAACTAATCACTACTTTATTCGCTGCTTCGACCTGGCCATTAGCTTGCGCATAATAAGGTGTAGGCGTTAACAATTTAAACCCCATTTCCACAGCAAAGTCTTGCATCTTTCGACCAGTAAAGATTGACCCTTGGTCTGTAGTTATTCTTTCGGGAATTCCAAATCTATATATGATGTACTTTTGAATGAATTCAATGACATTCTCTTGGTCTACATTGACTAAAGGGATTGCTTCAATCCACTTAGTAAAATAATCAATGCCCACCAATATATACTTTTGGCTTTTAGAAGATGCTGGTCGAATTTCTCCAATAAGATCTAAAGCCCATCCTCTAAAAGGCCAAGGCTTCACAATCGAGTGAAGTTCGCTTGCCGGCACATGCTGAATACCTGTATGTATTTGACATTCTTGGCATCCTTTTGCAAACTCAACACAATCTTTTAACATAGTGGGCCAATATAATCCTTGTCGAAACAATAACCATTTCATCTTTTGGCCTACTTGGTGTGCTCCACATGCCCCAACGTGTGTGGTGGAAAGAGCTATGTATGCTTATGTTTCACTTAGGCATTTCAGGAGCACACCTTCAGGTGTTTTCTTGAATAATTCATTTCCCATCAACACATAACTCAGTTCTCTATACTTTATTTTTCATTCTGTCGAATCCGTTGGATTTTGTAAATAATTTACTACAGGTTTTCTCCAATCTTGTTCTGTTAGATTGTCTATGAACGAAATTTCAAAATTTTCGTGATCAGTGCATCCCAATGTTGTGGTCCTTAAATCCAATGGAGATAACTTAGTGTAAGTTACTCTCCCTCTAACTTCGATTGCTTGTTGTAGTCTGTCTTTCGAAACCTTATACCTGGAGGAAATCTGCGCCAAGTCGTTAACTACCTGATTTTCTAATCTGGGTATATGTCGAATGTTAACTACTTCAAAGTTCTTCAACAACCGTTTGGATATTACGAAATACATGATAAGATTTTCTTTTATGCATTTGTATTCTTTCGTAATTTGTTTTAGGACTAACTCTGAGTCTCCCATTATTTCGACTTGAGTTGCCCCCAATTCCAACAGGATTTCAAGGCCTACGATTAACGCTCCGTACTCAGCCTAATTATTAGAGCAATCCCCATCTATCTTGTACTTAAATGTTGTTGGAATTTTGTTTGGAGAAATAATGAGGACTCCTACTCCAGTTCCATCTTTATAACTAGAACCATCAAAGTACAGTTTCCAAGGTTCGATCTCCAAATAATTCAGTGATCCCTCTTGTATAGAATGGTCTACTATAAAGTCTGCTACCACTTGACCTTTCATAGCCTCGAGAGGCATAAAGGTTAATGAGTACTCAGTTAATGCGAGTGCCCATTTTCCAATTCTGCTGTGCAAAATGGGTTTCGACAACATATATTTGAAAACATCAAAATGAGACGAAACATAAACATCAACTGGCTTTATATATTGCTTAAGTTTTGTACATGAAAAATAAAGACATAAACATAGTTTTTCAACCTCGTTATATCTAGTTTCTGCATCGTTTAAAACTCTACTGAGGTAGTATATGGGCCTTTCGACACCATGCTCATCCTCTTGATCCAGCATGCTCCCTAAATTTTTATCAGACGCAGCTATGTACAGTCTCATATTTCTACTTCGACAAGGAGGCACCAAAATAGGTGGTTTGGTGAGGTACTCTTTGATTTTGTCGAAGGCTTCTTGATGTTCTTGTCTCTATTCAAATCCTCCTTTGTTGAGTTGAAGTAGTGGCGAAAAGGCTTGCGTTTTCCCATTGAGGTTGGATATAAATCTCCTCAGGAAATTTATCTTCCCAAGTAAGGATTGCAATTCCTTTTTGTTAGTTGGCGCTTTGGCTTGCAAGATAGCTTTGGTCTTGTTTTGGTTTATCTCAATGCCCTTTTTATGGACCACAAAACCTAAGAAATCTCCCGCTTTGACACCAAAAGCACATTTTAGAGGATTCATCTTCAAGTCGTAGCGTCTCATCCTCTCGAAGGATTGTCGTAGATGATCCATGTGAGTCTTCCCTGAAACAGATTTGACAACAATATCATCAATATAAATTTGCATGAAAGTGTCAATAAAATCATGGAAGATCGAATTCATGGCTCTCTGGTACGTTGCCCCTGCATTCTTTAGGCCAAAGGGCATCACTACCCATTCATAAGTGCCTAAGGCCCCAGGGCAACAGAATGCCGTTTTCGACACATCTTCTTCAGCAATAAATATTTGATTATATCCAGAGTAGCCATCAAGCATACTCATGTACTCGAAACCAGCGGCAGAATCCACAAGCATTTCCGCTACTGGCATTGGATATTCATCTTTGGGTGTTGCAGCATTCAGATCTCTGAAATCGATGCACACCCTTAAGGTACCATTTTTCTTAATAACATGCACAATATTTGCAATCCATTCGACGTACCTGGTCGTTCGGATGAACTTGCATCTCAACAGCCTTTTGACTTCCGTTTTGATTTTTGATAAAATCTCTGGTGCAAACCGTCTTGGAGTCTGCTTAACGGGCTTCTTTCCAGGCTTTATTGGCAACTGCAGTTCTACCAAACTTCTGTCGAGACCAGGCATCTCGTCATAATCCCACGCAAAGCAATCTTTGAAATCTTTTAGTAATTGGATCATTTCAACCCTGAGTCCTGGATCTATTTTTGTGCTTATGTACGTTGGCTTTTTTACAGGACCTTCGCCTAGGTTTACCTCTTCTAGAGGATCTTGCGCTAACATTTTAACATTGTTTGCCAACGGGTCCTTTTCGAAACCTAGAGGTTCATCGTCATAGATGGCGTCTAACCTCTGATCTCGAAGGTCTTTCGTTCCTAAGTCGGGAGGCTCTGGGTCGAAATCTTTCCCAGGGCCTGTCTTAGAAAGGACTTGTTCATTGGCTTCGAAGGCCATATATTTAACTTCAGCCTCCAAGGCCGCTATCATTCTACTTTCGGCCACATACGCCGAAATTTTTTGCAGAGTTTGTGACTCAATCATCATCACCAAACTCACTTCCCCAGCCTGTTGGCCGTATATCATCAACTCCTCCAAAGTCGATGTTGGATAAGTCTTCTCTATCCCACTAAAAGCCGTAGTCAGAGTGTAGGTATAGGGAGCAGAAGGCGTTAGGAGTTTGGGTTAAATCAAACTCAGGTGGATTACATGGCCCTATATGAGCCAAATTTCTGTCGAAACTATTCTTTCCGATACTGTTGATTTCACCTAAGTAATAACTCTGATCTGCCTCAATGTTTTCTACGATACCATCGAGGCACCATATCGTGACCCTTTGGTGCATCGAAGATGGAACTGCTCCGATGCCATGTATCCACTCTCGACCTAAGAGCATATTGTAGTTTGGTTTCGCTGAAATCACCATGAACATGGTGGGTCGGAGGATTGATCCCACTTTAAGGTCTAGTTGTATGACACTCATTGTGGTGCCAATGCCCCCTTCATAATTGGACAAGACCATGTTATGGGGCTTGATGTCAGCATCTCCCTTTCCTAGCTTTTCCAGCATGAATTGTGGGATGATATTGATGGTCGCCCCACAATCAACCAGAATTTTATTTATAGTTATTTCCCCTATCTTTGCTCTAATGAACAGGGGTTTCAGATGATTCTTCATTTCCTCTGTCGGTGGCTCAAAAAATGCGTTTTGTTCTTCTACGCAGCCATTGTTAATTACATAGTAACATACTGGCCTGTGTCTAGCCATTTCTTGTTCAACCATTAAGTCAGTTTCCTCAACTTCGACCTGCCGGTTATATTCTTTAGGTAACACTGATATGACATTCACCATGATGTCTAAACTGTCACCGGAATCGGAGTTGTCTTCATCATTCGATCCACATTCCTCCGTCCATGGAATAGGATTCCTATCTAGAGGCTTCCTTTGTTTCCTTTGCACATTGGTGCTAACCTCTGGATGAGGTCCAACTGCCTCTTTTTCGGCCTTTCGCCGTCTTTGGAATCTTCTCCATTGTGAACGGGACGTAGGATTTTTTTCCTTTGTAATTGCTCGATATATGGGCCATCTTATTTGACGTAGAAGCATGGTACTCCTTTCTGTAATCTAAAGAGGAACCTCTTAGCACGTCGAACGCCTGCCATCTCTCTTCATTTGGCCTCTTTCTTCCCATGGTGTTAAGCCAAGTATTTGTAGGTACATTAGATGGAGGCCAAAAAGTTGGTGGCCTCCTTACCTGACTCATGGATCCTTGTTGATGCCCCCTTCTGGGGTCGAATCTGACTTCTGAACCCATTTTTTGTTGGGCATTGGTGCCCTGTTTCACTTTCACATTTCTCATAGCTTGTATGTGTTCTGCGGCTTTCTTGTCAAAAATAGAGCTGCATCTAGGGCACAATATTACTTCCGATTTCTTCTTCTGGAACCTATGTAGAAAATCTGCCAGATCTTCATTCTCCTTTGGAAATGCCGTTTTATTTACTTCTTCTTGTCGAATGGCTTCCTTTGAGGCTTTGGCGCCAGAGACTTCAACCATGTTGACCTGCATGTTGCTTTTGGCAACAAGACTCATTTTCTGCATTTTGGCCTCTAGATTCTATGTCGAACCTTTTATAACGGCCAAGTAAGAACCTGTGGTGGTTCTTTTGTTGGAGCTCTCAGTAACCCCTTTTCTTTTGTGTGGGTCTTCAGTAACCCATTTGTTCAGTTTCAGGCCTTCAGCGGCCTTCTTGTTTGACCCTTGGGTAATTTCCTTTTTCAAATCTAGGCCTTCAGTGGCCTTTCTCACCCCTTCAATAGTTTTTCTGGAGATGTTTCCAGTAAAACTTCCAAAGATGGGTTTAGTAATGAAATCTTCAGAAACTTCCACCATGTGAATGCCAACTGGTTCAGCATAGTGTGCCTCCATCTGCAGTGGGTTTGCGTCGATTTTCATTGCTGGCTTATCAGCAAATTTCAGCCTTCCTTCCTTTAGCGCTTGTTAAACAAGATCCCTGAAAAGGAAACATTGTGAGGTTTTATGTCCCAAAAAATTATGGTATTTACAAAAACCTCTTTTCTTTCTTTGTTCTAAAGGAGGCAATTTTGCCCCTGGGGGCACTATCATCTGGCCATCTTTAACTAATAGATCAAATATTTCGTCACATTTGGATATATCAAAACTATAAGTTTTCTTAGGAATTTTGTCGCTGTTTTTCTCAGGCTCTACAGGATTTTTCCCATTTGATGGCACTAGCAATTTACAAGAATATGGTGGTCCTTGTTTTAATTCTGCTAAATCTATTTCGCCTTCTTCGACATCTATAGGATCACTAGACATCTCTGGATCGTTATCATCCATTTCAACATAGGCTACCCTTTCTCGTCGATGAGTTTTGGCAGCTTTAGCTTTCTCAGCTTTAAGGCGTTCTACTTGTCGAACTCTATCGGCCAGTTGGGCCATATCTCTTAGGTATTGTGTATCTAACTTTTTCCTAATCGAATAATCCAGGCCCCCCGCTGCTATTTCAACCAATTCATGCTCAGGCACTTGGGTAAAGCATCTGGCTTTGAGTAATCGAAACCTATTTAAATATTCATCGATTGGCTCTGTAAACCTTCTCTTCACACTAGCCAATTCTTTTAGACTTATTTTGGTCTGGCACATGTAGAATTGTTCATGGAACAATCTTTTCAATTGGTTCCAGTTGTGGATCGAATTGGATAGGAGGGTGGTGAACCAAGTGAAAGCATTCTTTGTTAGGGAACTTGGTAAATATTTGATTCTAAGGTTTTCGTTGTTTGCTATTTCCCCGGCCTCTATCAAATATCTAACCACATGTTCGACAGTGGACTCTGTCGTATCCCCTGAAAATTTGGTAAACTTTGGAACCTTTCCCTTAGGTGGTAAGTCTGTTTGCAGAATATATTCTGACAATGGGGATGTGAATTTTGGTCTGTGAAAATCAACGTTCATCCCGTTTTGAATCATAATACTTTCGATCATGGCAGTTAGATTATTGTCTGTCCCATAGTTTTGGTGTCGAACTTGCTGTATCAATTCGTCAGCGTTTTGGTTTCTATTAGCCATAATAACTCCTTGATCGATTTCTCTAGGGTTTCGTGGTATTTCAACCCTTGGTTGTTCTATTTCTGCTCTAGGAATCTGAGGGTTTGGATTAACGGTCAAATCCTCTTCCATGATTACCCCTTGATTTGCTCTTATTGGTATCCTCTGGGGTTGTCGAACAACTTGAGGTACCCCAAAGAATTCAGCCATGCGCGTCATTTGCGTTGTCATCTGTTGATTCGACTGCGTAGCAGTTTGAATGAGGGGGTTTAGCATTGTACTTAGAGTTTATGCTAACATTTGCACCATATTGTGATTACTTTCGTCCATCTGTTGCCTAAAAATTATTGTCGAAACATTCGTGAGGCTTGGTATTGTATGAGATGGCCCTCCCAAGAATTGGTTTCTACTGGCTCCTGACCCCTGTAATGGCGATGATGCATTCACCAAAGGTTCTAAAAAAGTGGAAGCAGCGTTCATAAGGCTAGCCATTTCAGTAGCTGGCATGCCATATGGCTGCTCTCGACCCATCCAGGTTGTCGAAATCCTGGGGGCCCAAATGGTCGGATCCTAGATTTACCCTTTGGTGGAGGCGTTCCTAATGGACCTCTTGGACCTACATACGAAAGTACGGGTCCAGTTTGATTTGTGGTTAGCGTCGGTATTGATCCAACGAAAGTTGGGATATTCCCTTCGACAGCGGTAGTAACCGCTGTTCCAGTAATTGGTGGAGGTATTTCTCCATGATTTGGCTCGTTAGCCATACTACTCTCGCTATTTTTCTTCCTAACAGTATACTCGTTGGTTACTCTACCACTTCTTAATAACATGCAACGTTATAACTGTAGAGGAAAAACACAATAACATAAACAAGATATTTAATAAAAATTAGCAACGTCCCACCAGGTGTGCCAATTTGTTTACCGTGGTTTTTGGTAAACAACCGCTGATCCTCCAAAAAGGAAAGTTCTTTTTGGTTTACTTACGGGATCGATCAGATTAATCCCAGAACATATGCTAATTTTTTATGTAAGACGAGCAATCAGGAAGAACGCACGTTCGACCAGAGAAAAGATATTTGAGATTTTGGAAAAGTAGACAGAAATGTAGAAATGCAGGTAAAGATGCGAGAAAGATAACTTTCCAAGATAAGATTAAAGTAATGTAAAAGACTTTCATTAATAAAAAGAGGTGTTTCCAACGTACATTTCTCAGTTTTATCATTTCTCACACAGCGGTTACTTGGACAATATTTGAGTGACTAGTACAATAGGTTGAACACACTTAAAAACTACACAGGTTTCCTAATTTATACTAAAAACTAAGTAACCGTCGAGGAACGACTATGCGCTAAGATGAAGACAAGTGTCTTTTGCATGTCCCTCGACCTATGACTTTCAGCCACGTTGCTTCTTCTTAGCCGCTAGCGAAACTGTCTTTCCCTCCAATAATTCAAATTCAAATGTCCCTCGTATCATGTGTCAAAGCGAGAGTATTTTCTCTCAGTCGAAGGACATAAGTCCTCTTCAGTCGAAAAGCCCTGAAAGTGAACCCTGGTCGAAGGCTCAAATATAACTTAGATCTTTTTCCTAAGTTATTTCATACATCGAAACATTCTTCTTGACTTGGTTTATTCCAGTTTTTTAGTCTAAAAGACCAAATATAGAAAGTGTCGAATTTGGGAGCCAACACACGCACACGATAATGTTAATGAAAATATGATAATGAATCTGTATCGTTATAATTTAAAATGAATGAATGAATTTAAAACATCATTCAAGTGAATTATGTCATAAATATGAGAATAAATATGACACGTGATTCACTTGAGTGATATTTTAATCTTATCTATTTATTTTAAATTATAATGGTGTAGATTTATTTTCATTTTCTCATGTAAACATAGATGACGTCATTTTAACTAATACTTTATCCGTTTTATATTATAAATAAAAATCATTTTTTTTTATTTATTAAATATTTAATATATCTAGTCTATATATAAATCTAATACATTATATATTCAATAAATTTAAAAAATAACTTTTATTTATAATATAAGACCGAGGAAGTATATGACCGGCATAGAATGCAAATAATAAGAGTAAGTGAATAGCATGCAAATGGACCGCCACAAAATATATCAACTAATTGAAAAATGAAAGTTCTTTTAATTTATTTTTGTTGAATAAGTTGCTATCAATGTATTCTCTTTATCTTTAGTTATAAGTAAAAGTCTTTTAAATTTTTTTTACTTTTAATATAAATAAATGTCAACATATTTAATATTTTTATTCAAAAATTATCCTTATATTTAATATTGTTATAGATTGATAATTTATATATATATATATATATATATATATATATATATATATATATATATATATATATATATATATATATATATATATATATATATATATATATATATATATATATATATATATATATATATATATATATATATATATATATATATATATATATATATATATATATATATATATATATATATATATATATATATATATATATATATATATATATATATATAATTGTGTTATCTCTCTTATATAAAATAAAACAAAAAAATTTATATTTAACTTTTTTTTTAATGAGTGTGATACTTTTCATTTTTAACTATTTTTTTCAACAATAAAAAATTATTTTTTTAGGTTATTTTAAAATTTGGATAATTTTTTTAAAAAATAAAAAAAATAAAAATTTGTGAATTTTATAAAAAACAAGTCATATTTATAGAATTATTCAATAATAATATTAAATCGACTAAATTGATTCAATTTATCTACCAAACTGATTTAATCGAATTAAAAAAAAAATATATATTATCAATCGAAATTGAACTTTAAAATGTGCATATCAGATTTAAGTTTAAATTTGAAACCAACTTAAATTGATCGATTGTCCAACTTTACTTTACTAAAACGATAATACTACGTACAGTCTCATAATAAACGCACATTTGAACTTTGCACAGTTTTTAAGAAAATAATTAGATGTGTTAATTTTAATAATAAAATTAATATTATTTATTAAAATAATTTTATTTATTATAGTTAATAGAGTAGTTGAAAATCGTGAAAATTAATAAATAAAAATATAATAGTAAAAAAATAATAAATATTATATTAATATTTTTAAAAAAAAATTATTTTGAGAAATAGAAAAAATATAAATAAAATACTTAATATGATATAAATCATGTTTTTGACATGAAAAAAAACTAACACATACTTTAAAAACACAAGTTAATAAATTATTTATAAAAATATTATATAAGAACGCATATATTTAATATTATAAAACTTTAAATATATTTATAGTATACATATTTTATCATCATCAGACACATATTCACGTGCATGCTTTTTGTTGAAATATGTAACCAAAGTCAGTGTCAAAATCTTTGCCCTGTGTCAATATCAAATCCAGCTCAGTAGGTTCAGCCTTTTCCCTAACCTATAATATTTGTCATGATCAACTTGAATGGTCCATGTTTTTGCGCATATATACTCACTCTTCCACGCCAACAAATAAGTCATTCTCACTAAATCCAAACTATCTAACCAGCTATGACTTTGCAAATTTTGACATATTTTTTTATCGTCTTAAAATAACTTTCGTTTAAAATTTTTATATATAAATTAATAAATTAAAGAATATAATAATATTATCATAAAATATTAAATTTTTATAAAGTTAATTTTATTAATATATTAAAAATAGTGTAGGAAATAAAAAATAAAGAACACAATTGAAAAAATAATAATTATTACTATATTAAAAAATGAAAATAATAATAATTTTAAATTTTTTTTTTTATTAAAACGACCATCATTTTAAAACAGAGAGAGTATTTTTTCTATAGATTATTACTGTCATTGTGTTTTGTCTATTACTAGTAATTTAGTGTGAGTTTTTCACTCAACTATCATATTTAAATTATTTTTTAAAATATTATTCTCTCTGTTTCAAAATGACTGTCATTTTAATAAATAAATTTTGTTTTAAAATGATTGTTATTTTCACTTTTTAATATAGTAATAGTTATTATTTTTTTAATTATATCATTTACTTTTTACTCTTTACATTATTTATAATATATAATATTTTATAACAATACTGTTACATTATTTAATTTATGTATAAAAATCTTAAATGATATTCATTTTGAAATTGAAAGGATATATTTTTTCATTTATTACTTTAAACTAAAAATATATATTGTTAGTGAAAGTCCATCCAATACTTTGATTAATTTTTTTAATTATTTGTTTTTTCTCTACAGATATTATTTACGAAATTTCTGTGAAATTATATTCTTACGGAATTACTTACTAATTTCTCAAATATAGTATGATTTTATAAATATAATTATACTATAATTTGTAGGTAAGTTTGCAGAAAAAAGAATTTCTATAATAAAATCTGCACGAAATTGCAAAGAATTAAATTTTTTTTTTAAAAATCTCCAAAAAAGTAAAATTTAATAAATTATATATAAGAGAATCTACTCAATTAATTGATGGATATATTTTAAAATATTAAAATATTAATATTTTTTTTTGTTTGAAAAAAAAAATAGTACATCATCTAATCATTATTATAAACAACAAAAATATTTTATAATTTATTAAATAATTAATATATTTAATATATAATAAATATCAGATATATTAATTATTAAGTTAATTAAAAATAATTGTTAATTATAATAATGATCGGAATGTATAATTTAATACTTAAATTGAAAAAAGATAGTAGGTTGTGAAAATTTTGATTATTGTGAGGTTAATACTAAAAGAGCAATTTTGTAATTTCTTAGTTTGGAAATTATTTTTAAAAATTTTTGCACATAAATTAAAAAATATAATAATTACAAAATTAATTTATTAATATATTAAAAATAGTTTCTAAAATAAAAAATAAATGATATAATTGAAAAAATACTAATAATTATTATTACATTTAAAATTAAAAATAACAATTATTTTAAAATAAATTTTATTTATTAAATTGACAATCAATTTAAAATAGAAGAGTATAATTTTTTTGCCCGACAAGATATAATATCATTGATTAGGCAATAATCAAGATGTTTCTATCGTAATCTTACGGAAAGATTGTGTTGGGATTTTCTATTTGACTTTCGGCGTGTATTTGGGAAGAACAGAAAAGTTGCGCACGTAGGTGGTGGTGTACATCAAGTTGGAACTAGATTCTCACGGGGTCTCCATCTTATACAACGTCGTAACCGCCATACAAACCTTTTTGTTTGCAATTTTTCACTATTAACCAAACCTTCTCTTCCCATAACCATAGTAATGGTGATACGTATGTTTGTGCTTTGTTTTGGATTAATTTTAAGATAATAATTTATTTAATTTAAACGTAAATTTATTTATGATTTAGTTCAATTTTAAATGATATATTAATAAAATTTAATCCAATTGGTTCTAATTTACGTGGTTTAATTGATATCGATTTTTTAATATCTAAATTATACGTTATATTTTTATTAATATTATAAATTTATTAATAAATTACAGATTTGATATAATATATAATATATAGTATATTAAAAGTTAATATTACAAAATGAAACTGATCGATTATGGATGAAATAATAAAAATAAATGAATTATATCAAATTAAAAATATTATTTAAAAAATTATCATCTAATAATAAATTCACATAACATATCATAATAATAAAAAGTAAATAAGTATAAAAATATATGTATGTAGTTCGATTTGGTTTAAATCGATTTTGGTAAATTAATTCGAAATCTGATCCGAAGTGATCCATTTTCATAAAATGACATCTAAATACATTTAATAAATTTTTGTTTTTTTGTGGTTTTCAGTTTTTTAAATTAGTTTTCGATTTTTTATTTGGATTGATTTAGATTTGAACACTCCTAAATAGTTGTGGTGTTACTAGTCTTTAATCACGCCTTCAAAAGAAATATTAGTGGTGATTTCAACTGAGCACTGAATGGATCATGGGATAATTCGTTGTACTCCCTCCGTTTCAAAATGATTGTCGTTTAAAATTTTTGTATATAAATTAAGAAAAACAATGATGTTGTCATAAAATATTATACTTTTACAAAATTAACTCTTAATGTATTAGAAGTAGTATGAAAAGTACAAAAAATATCAATTATTATTATATCTTTTAAAATGAAAATGACAGTTATTTTGAAACAAAATTTATTTACTAAAACGATAATCATTTTGAAATAGAGGTAATAATAAATTCGTAGATATTCGTAGTAAATCTTGTAATAAGATTATAGTAAAATTGTGTGTTTGAGAAAATACAAAATTTCTTGTATTGTTTTTGTAAAAATGTTTTAGTAACTATTTAATTTAGTTATTATATTTTAGTATTATTTATGATATATATTTTAATTATATTATATTATTTATTTAATAATTAAGAGTTTTACTTCATTAATAATTAAATTAAATAATAAAATTAATTATATTTATAATGATATAATTAATTATATATTTAATTTGTTATGATATAATTTAAGTTGTAGCCTAAACTTAAATTAGTTAAGGTTAAAATGTAGTGTGTGTTTAATTTGTTGGAACAAATGATTCAAGAAATATGAATATTATGAAAAATAATAATAAGAAGAAGAAGAGAGAATAAGAGAGAGAGATTGCTGAGTTAACTAACTCTTAAAACTGAAATTGTTATTATTGTTACGGTGATATTTATTACAAAGTAATGACCCTTTATATAGGCAACATACCCAGACCCAAATACAAGCTAAAGCCCAAATAACAACTAACAAGAATTAATCAACTAACACCCCCCTTAATTCATGTTATCAAGACTTCTCATCCCAATGTCTTTCTTTAACTCTTCGAATCTCACTTTTTTCAGAGGTTTGGTGAATATCTCAGCTAGTTACACTTCTGTCTTGCAATGTTCTATTTCAAGCTTCCCTTTGTTTACTTGGTCTCTCAGAAAATAATACATTCGTTCAATGTGCTTACTTCGACCATGACACATTAGGTGATTCGCAAGATTTATTGCTGACTTGTTATCAACAAACAACTTCATCTTGGATTCCATTATTCTGAGCTCTTCAAGTAGCATTTCGATCCATGGTGCTTGGCATGCAGCATATGATGCAGCCACATATTCCGCTTTGCATGAAGACAAAGCCACAATGCTTTTCTTCCTCGAACTCCAGGAGATTGGAGCTCCTTCGATCATGAAAATGTACCCTGCAGTACTCTTTTTTTCATCTTGATCTCCACTGAAATCTGAGTAAGTGTATCCATGCACTTCGACCTCTGTACTGTTCTTCGATATGCTAAAGACACAAGTTTTATATCTAAGTTTTGATGATAACGAATGAGTATGTTTTAATGAACAATTGTGATGCTCTAATGTTTGTTATTGTGGAGTACTTAAAAAACAGGTTTTGCTTCTGATGGATGGCGTGGCCAAGACATTAGAAGAGAATTAGTTCCGCTTCTGCACTACACAAGTTCTGCTGAACAGTAGCAAGACACTCCAGAAGACTCTGAAGTGTAGGATCTGATGTTTGTCTAAGGAAACTAATCAGAAGATCTGAAGACAAAAGTTGCTACTTAAGTCCAGATGTTAAAGACTCATGTTTCAGAAGACAATAGGTTCTAAAGAAACAATCAGAAGATCTGAAGACAGAAGTTTCTACCCAAGTCCATATGCTAAAGACTCAAGTTTCTAAAGACCCAAGGTTCTAAAGATAAGGGTTCTAAAGACCAGGTACTGAAGACTCTAAAGGAAGAAGTTCTAAAGATTCTCAAGACTTAAAGTTATAAAGACCCAAGGCTCCAAGAAAAGGTTCTCACAACCAAGTGCTGAAGACTCTGAAGACGCAGTTCTGAAGACTTTGAAGACTTGAAGTTATGATGACCTTCTGTTATGTTCTCGCTTCTAAACTCATGCTCGCAGAAGCCTCTGAAGTGCAGAAGGAAAGAAGATAATTTTAACATGGTACAAATAGTACATGGTACAATCAACGTTTCATACCACTACCATGAAAGGAGGGACGAGTCGCATGATCTTGTCCCCCACGTTACTGTTCAAGCTAAAAATGTTTCTGGAAATCACAAGAGTATTCCTCAATGGATATATTATTTTATTGGCTATATAAAGGCTTGAAGACTAAGAGAGAAAGCTGCCAATTCACTGACTAATCATGCGCAAACGTTGTTAATAGATTTCATATTCTTAAGCCACTGTTCTTAAAATAGTTTACATGTTCAGCTTGTGTAGAAGCAATATTCTTTTAAACAAAACTTGTATTCAAATGGTTGTTTTATTTTCCTTAAGGGACCGGGTAGGTCTGTATTCTTAAGAAGTCTAGGACTTACGAGTTTTAGAAGTTATTAGTCACATGTGGGTAGCTTGTGCATTGTAATAATCAGGTTGATTATTATTTAATATTCCTTAAGGGACCGGGTAGGTCTGTATCCTTAAGAAGTCTTTGACTTGCGAGTTTTAGAACTTGTTAGTCACTTGCGGGTAGCTTGTGCAAATTGTAATCAGTTCGGTTATAGTGAATTAAGTCCTTGAGTGAGGTGAAATCACCTTAGCGGATGGACTAGACTAGCTTGATAATTTTCAAGTGAACTAGTATAAACATACATTGTTCTTTACTTCATGTTCTTACTTATTGTTATTATCAAAGAATGAAGTTAAAAGGATTTTAACTTAAAGGGGGAAATTTTTAAAGAATAGTTTTTGTTTTAAAAACCCAATTAAAACCTCCCTTTCTTGTGTTTTTCACACCTTCAGAATGTTAGTCTGGTGTGAAGCCTAGCTAAAGTCATCTAAAGTTATTTGTATTTACTTCACATAAACATGTGCCAGATCAATTGAGAAGAAAACTTGATGACAAGTCAAGTCAGATGATCCTAGTAGGATATCATTTGACAGAAGATTACAAGTTGTTCGACCCGGTGAACAAGCAACATGATCATAGATGAGCTTAAGGAATGGGATTGGACAAAAAATGTCAAGAAAGATTCAGTAAGAATCTTATTCAAATAACCAATAATTGAAGTCAAAAGAGATGTTCGACAAGAGGAAGTTATAGATAAACCAGGACCAAGTAGACCTCAAAGAATAAAATGCATAGCTGCAAGGTTGCAAGATTGTGTGATTACATAAGATAATATGGTCTATAATGAAGGTGAGCTGGTACATTATGCTTTCTATGAAGATACCTGTCAATGCAAATGAAGCATTGAAAGATTCAAAGTGGGTGAAAGCAATGAATGAAGAAGTGAAGTCCATCGAAGACAACAACACTTGGTCACTTGTCGAATTACCTCAAGGAAAGAAGGCAATTAATGTCAAGTGGGTATACAATGTGAAGTTGAATCCCAAAGGGGAAGTAACTCAACACAAGGCAAGACTTGTGGCGAAAGGATTTCTTCAGAAAGAATGAATTGACTTCGATGATGTTTTTGCACCTATGGCTAGGATCAAAACAATCAGGTTGATTGTTGGTCTGGAAGAAATGAATAGTCTGCATATATGTCAGATGGACGTAAAGTGTGAAATCCTGAATGGGCCCTTAGACGAAGAAGTCTATGTTTCACAAACAGTTGGGTTTGTAAAGCATGGCAAAGAGAGAAAGGTGTATAGGCTGCATAAAGCCTTGTATGGATTGAAACAAGCTCCAAGAACTTGGAACAAGAAAATTACTAAGGGAGAAGAAATTTTTGAAGTGCACAACAGAACATGGAGTATACGTAAGAATAAGCAATAGTGAATTGCTTATACTATATCTCTATGTCGATGACTTGTTAATAATAGGTAGCTGCAAGAAGGAGATCAAAGACTTCAAAGGTGATCCCAACAAGGAATTCGAAATGTCGGATCTAGGTGACATTTCATATTTCCTTGGCATCGAATTCTACAAGAGTAGTAGAGGTTTGATGATGTATGAAAGAAGATATGCAGGAGAAATTCTCAAGAGATTTGAGATGAAAGAATGCAACTCGACATCGACACATGCTGAACTAAGGTTACAATTGTCAAAAGATTCAGAAGAAGATGATGTCGATCCAACCCAATACAGAAGACGTATTGGGTCATTAAGATACCTTTTTCACACAAGGCCTGACTTAGCATACAATGTACGTATGGCGAGTAGATTCATGTAAAAGCCAAAGGTATCACACCTAGCAGTGATGAAGAGGATATTGAGGTATTTGAAAGGAACTATTAACTATGGAATTTTATTTCCTGCAGATGATAAAGGAAAAGAATGCAAGTTAGTGGAATACACTGATTCAAGTTTGTGTAGTGATGTTGAAGATCGAAAATCCACAGGAGGATATGTGTTTATTCTAGGTGGTGCACCAATTGCTTGGAGTTCGAGAAAAGAACCAATAATGACATTATCATCGTGCGAAACAAAGTACATAATTGCTTCTCTCTGTGCATGTCAAGCACCATGGATGGTGAACTTGGTCGAAGAAATCACAGGGAAATATCATGGAGCAATTACCATGAAGATCGACACCATGCCATCTATCAATCTGGCGAAGAACCCGATAACACATGGTCAAAGCAAGCACATCGAAATGAGGTTCCACTATCTTCGAGAGTAGGTAGCAGATGGGAAGATGAACTTGGAACATTGTAGAACTGAGAATCAGATTGCAGACATTATGAAGAAGGGAGTGCATATTGAAGTATTCAAAAGACTAAGAGAAATGATGAATATATATAGCTTAGACACAATGAATTAGGTGGTGTGTTAAAAGTGTAATTCCTTATGTCAAAAGCAGGTTGTTGCTTGACACAAGGTGTACCGAATTAGTTTATCAAAGTGCGGAAGCAGATTGTTACACACTGTTGTACCCCAAAATTTTCCCTCTCATTTTTCTCAAAACATACTTCTAGAGGTCCTCAACTTGCCCAAGGATGCCTAAGGATTGACCAGACAAATCCTCCTCCTAAGACAATGAGCCTCAAATTAGGGTTTCATTCCTCATCAATATGTTTGAGTTCCAAGGGTTCCAAATGATTTCCATTGCCCTAATATGTTCTCAAGATCATCCATGCCAAGTTTCATGCCTTTCACAACAAGTTTGCTCAGTCAATTACTCAAATGCCTAAAAATCAACTATACTAGGTCAAAAGTCAATTGTGGCCCTCATGCAGTCAAACTTCAAGATTTTTGGGTCAAAATCAACATTTTGAAGTAAAATCCATCATTTGATCAAGGGTTTATCATGATTTCTCAAGGAATTCCCCAAATTCATCAAAACTCAAAAGTTGCTAAATTAGGGTTTCTATAGGAAAAGTCAACCAAACTTTGACCAGGCATAACTTTCTCATACTTTATCAGAAATTTCCCATTCAAGGCTCATTTTGAAGAGGATTCAATTGCCTACAATTCATCTTCATCCCTCAAGTTCAAGAAATGCACTCATAAAAAGATATAAATTCAGACATTATAGGTCATTTCAAAAAGTCAACAAAAACACCTTTTGGGTCAAAGCTTCTTACATGAACATGAAAGATCCAATTGAGATGAAACCAAAAGGGTTTTTTATAGGACATCCTAAGCTTTCTAAAAAGTCCAAGAACACCCTCTTAGGGTCAAAATTAAGGGGGAGATATGTATTGTCAAAGTTGACCAATTTTTGGAAATGTGCATGAAGTCAACATTGATCAAAATGACTTTTTTTTCCAAATGGGCCCATGTTTTCTTGTTTGAAACTTGTTCCTAAGATGGACCATGACCCCTGAGCTTATCCACCTATTATTTTATTATTTTTATTATTTGTTTTGATTTTTTATCCATTTAAATCAAAATAAATCAAGTTAAATAGTAGAATAATCAAATAAAATCAAAGATTTGATTTTGTGAGCATATTATGAGTCCATGAACAGCTAGCAAATCAAAAAAGTCGTGTAAGGGCCGATTGGAATGAAAATAGCATGTTTTGGCCAAGTTTAGAAAGAAAAGAATCAAGTTGAAAATCAAATCTCTTTCTCATCAATATCCAAGATTTAGTCCAAATTTGTTGACCTAAATCAGTCCCTTATATGTTAACAACACATCCAAAGCAAAAGAACAAGGATTGGGTCGTGAAAATTACAAGAACAAAACTCAGTTTTTGTTAAAAAAAGTGCAGGTCGGTTTTGATTCCACAGGCCGTTTCTAGTAATTCCAAGACCAGCAATCCATTCCTGGGAACTTCCTGAAGCTAGCAGCATCGTTTGCACGCATCAACGTCCTCAGAATTAACCTACACAAGCATCACAGTTTGCCCTTATTCTTGAATTTGATTCTGACTATACGCGCATGATTAATAATTTCTAAGCATACCTTCATGTTTGTATCATCATTTAGAATGTATTTGTATGATTAATTATGAGTTTTGACGCATGTATGGGCAACTGCCATTGTTAGGGTTTAAGATTGCGTTTTAGGGATTTTTGATAGAGGTAAAATCAGGGAAAAAGATGGTTACCATCATACTCACGAGATCAAACCTAGTTGATCTGTATGCTTGGATTTATTTATCTTGCTTGTTTGAGGTTTTTGAGATTTACAGGGTTACAGCTACAACATTTTGTCCGTTGGTAAAATTTGTCACCTAAAACGACAGTCTGAGGAAGAAGACAATGATGTGGCAATGTCCCACTGGCCAGTTTAAATGTTGGCGCGTTTTCTGGGCATAAGGCGTTTTTTTCATTTATGTGTTATTTTGTTTGTTATATATACAACTAACCATCCCAGCACAGATGGCAAAGACGCAAGCCGTGAACCAAAAGGTTCTGGGTTCGATCTTAGAATCTCATGTTTTCATATTTTCCAATTTCTTTGTCCCAGATCATGTGTGCTTCACCATCAAACGTCCATCATGCACCCCTGACCTCAACCATCAGATTCCTCATCAATCCAAATCTAAACGCTCAGCAAGCAAGGAGTGTGGTAGACCCTCCAAAGGTGAACCTCATGGGAACACACGTAGTCTTTGGGCCAGCAATCTTGGGCCTAACAAATTCAACTCCTCACACCTCCCAGATCACTACTTCACACCAGGCCCAATTTATTTATTTTTTTAAAATTTCTTGTTTTATTTATTTGTTTAGTTATTTTTACAAAATAAAATCATTTTTTATTAAATCAAAAAATCACAAAAATACATTAAAATTAGATATTTTTCATAAAATATTTTATTTCATTAATTAATTAGATTAATTTAATTAGGGCAATTTAAATTATTTTTCCATAATTAAAAATCAAATAGAAAATTAGGTTTAATTTGCAAATATTTAATTTTCTCAATCAAAAAATAACAAAAATATTTTCTTTGATTTCCTTCGAATTTAGACTTTGATTCTCGTATTTAATTCGTCTCGCACGCATTTACTTATTTATAATTCCAATTATTGTAATTGTTTCGAAGTTTGTAATAGTTTTTAATTAGGGTTTATTTTACCGCTTTTCATTTACTGTTTTCATTCCCCAAGTTTTGGTTATGTAACCCCTCCTCGAAGCCTTGTAATAGTTAGGACTTTAATTTCTCGCACTTGTACTTTCTGCTATTATAAATTGTTAGATGTATGAATAATAGGCTTGCATGCAAAAGACAAATGAAATTAAAACAGTAGATCACCTTAATTGTGCAAAGATTAAATAATCTGAAATCAAACACATGCACATGCTCACTCCTAGGGTTTGCCTCACTTCGGTTGCCTTCGATAAACGGTCATGAAGCATAGGAAATTTTAGTGGTCGCCCTCTAGTCCCAAAAGATAAAAAATGACCCATTCGAATGTTGTCTTGGAAATATCTTTAAGGCTCTAGGGTAACTACTAAGGTTTCCTAACCATTGCTTTTGTGACCGTAATTGTCCCTTCAAATGTCCCTTAAAACTCCAACGGCGAGGCTACCTACTCCTTAATAGTAGGATAGTGTTGTCTAAAGGAAACGAGAAAACGAACAGTCTTTTTCGAGTAGGTAGAAACTCTTAAGTACTTGCTCAAAACAATAAAAACTCTTTTACACAAACACTTTCAAAACGGTTTTCAAAAACAACTTCGTCACACTCTTGAGGACAGATACAAGGGTTACTACGAAGT